>OZ026523.1:81637748-82147748 GCA_964019695.1 Loripinus fragilis | reverse complement strand
ATTGGAAGATTGGTTTTATATCGCAAATCATTTTATCACATGACGTCGCGTCTGGGAGTAAAATAACGCCATGTAATAAAATCGATAAACCACTAGTGGTTTATAGATTTACGGGAAACGTTATGACGTCAATTATAACGTTGCGTAAAAGATGGCAAAATCTTGACGTTTTCACGCCAAAAATACGATTTTAATTAGTTATAATGTCAGGTGTCATGTGATAAATAGAATCTAACATTCGTGCTCTTGTATTATTGAATTTATTAAACTCCTTGTGAAAAAACGATAAAATGCTCGGCAAGCCTCGCATTTTATCTCTTTTACCCAAATCGTTTAATAAATTCAATAAAACATGAGCACTCATGTAAGATCCTCTTTTTTTATATATTTCTACACCGTTTTTGTTTAATTTCTGTTTAAGGAAAGAGACATGGTCATAATAATCTAAATAATCGCCCATTTAGTTCGTAGCATGCAATTTGTGTTGATTGTAAAGAATCCCTTGCTACACGGGAATACTAGAATTGAATTTGGTCATTTTTACTGTTCTCGAAACGTTTTGCACAATCAACTTAGGAAAATACGAAAACATATAATCTTGGTCTTGAAAGGTAGTTCTAAGTTTCTTTCAACGACTATTTTGGCAATAAAATCCTTAAATAATTCCAATTCTAATGAATGCCAACCTATATCTATCATTTTAAGTATCTATTGATGGGGTGTATTATTTATCATATGTAAGTGATAACTTGATTGTCTTACTTGCTCAAAGAAAATACAATAGCCTCTTTTTATCTATTGCAGCTTAAGCAACTATCAAATCTGTGTTGTTAATATAAACAGAAATCAATCAATATGATTATTAAATTATAATTGTTATATTTTTCTTCACTTTCATTTTCAGATTTAGTCATTTTAATTCCACCATGTACCATGCAGCACATATATATCATCGTCAAATGCTGTAGAAATATGTAAATGTGTTGTTTGGCCATTGTGAATGGATACATACTATTGTTCCTCACCGAGGTTATTTACGAATTGGTTCAACAGCTGCCCGTATTATGATCAACAAATACATGCCACATCGGCTATAATTGTCCGCAAGTGCCAGAAGTAGACTGATACGAACACTTAAGGTATCACTAAATACCGAAACCACGCATCCTGGTTGTTTCGGCCATAAGAGTATGCATTTCCGGTTAGAAGCAAAGCCTTTGTGCATTAGGCAGGGTATAATCTATATAAGTTGCTAGCGGTGAAACAAGCTTTTTGTGAAAGCTTATATTTGTAATATTATATATATTGACAGAAATAGGAGGCAACTGTAGAGCTCTACATTTGTTTCAAAATCGAGAAAGAGATGGGGGAGAAATAGAGAGAGATGGGGGGAGAACGACAATATAGGAAAGATAAATATCAGTGAAAGAACGAAAAAGAATTGGAAAAGATTTCCAACTCAGTTTTTGATCCTTCAAACTAGACCATACTGGATGTGGTGACAGCTAAGGGGTATGAGTGCTCCATCAGCAAAGCGCTAACAATTACTAGGTTCTATTTGCATTGACATTATGTATTAGAATGACAAGGTGGAATGCCCCCACTTGATTGATACCAAAAGGCAGATAAATGCTACAATCACAGACCACAGACCAACCAGGGCACAGAGAGGAAGCGACACAGAATGATAATAACCACATGACAAAAATAATACAATTTAAGCTGAGCAGCTTTCTCCTCCTCGTGGAGATGATTGCAAAACTAGAAAGGACTCTTAGTACGGTATGTATTACATCATACTCGCTTGTGCTTTTTTGCAAAATAAGGACCAAGCAGGAAACGCCCACAAACAATAAAGGCAACAATAAACAATGAATCAACAACAACTGAACCACCTTAGAACGGACAGCAGCCGAGGCCACCGGGGGCACTGGTCAAAATTTCGCCCTAGATTCTGCTGTTGTCAAAACACAAAAAGTGTTAAGCTCGCGTAGAGGCTTTCTATCTTATACATTTTTTTCATTACAGGGAACAATCAAACAAACTAACATACTGTGACGAAACAAAGAAATGAGTTTTTTTAACTCTTAGACAGTCATAGCTTAAGTAAAAGTAAGTAAGGGTGCAAAGATCAGGAATCGATACAATCAAGTACCACACCTGACCCAGGATACCAATGGGAAAGTGACAAACTCACAGTTAGACCAGAGCCAAGAGGTCAGCCCTTTCCCAGCAGGTGACCACAAGGCACATATAAACGGACGTGCACAAAGGCATAACAAACACAAGACAGAAAAAAATACATTAAAAGATCCACAAAATAAGTACCGCCTTGGAACGGTCAGTAAAATATTTTACTGGAGGGCTTGAACCGGTTAAACGGTGCACCAACCTCACCCTTAGTTCAGATGTGGATCAAGACACATAGATGTTTGGTTTGCATGAAAGACCCCTAACTTATCAATGCAATGCATCATCTCCTAGAACATATAAATTTAGATATAAAAAGGAGATAAAGCAAAGATAAGGACTCAGCAGTAAATAAAACTGAATACCGGAGCATAAAAATCCAACAGGTAAACCCCGGTGAGCCCGACAAAAAGCCAAAGCATCAGACCCCTACCATCTCATCAATAGATAAGTCTTTAAGTCGGAACCGTCATAGAGTATGAAGTCCGACCCACCGGCGTGCAATTAAAGAGGAAAGCAAAGTTGCCAACCGTGATTGGGTAGATGGGAATAAGCGTCAATGTGACCATAGACGTAAAAAAGTGATTCAGCTTCTTGGAGTGGTATGATCTTGCTCCTGTAAAAGTTAAAGTATCCATTCGTTCGATCATGAATCCTTCAGAAGTAGTGAGAACCTACACATTTTTTTAAAAATTGGCCATCTCGTGAGATTTTGGTAGTTATCACATATGCAAGAATTAAGCGCTCAGGCGAGCCTGCTCATTGAGGCAATCTGGCCAGCACCTTCACTGGTTATATTCACAAAGAATGGAAGAAGATAGGGATTTATGCTTCACTTTGATTCTAGCACCACTAGATAGCTGCACATTCACGCTTAAAGTATGATTTTACGCATATGCATTAGCAATCGGAAAATCTCTGCCCAAATTTGACAATCAAGCATCGGTTGTATGTAAAACGTAGTTATATTATGAAAAACTGCATTTTATTAGTATAGCCGGAACTGGCGTAAGGAAAATTAGTACTGTAGCATGTGGGTTCAGTCCTATTGAAATCAATTATTCTGATTACCCAAAACGTTTTATCAACATAATAAATGAAGTTTATGTTTTTTCAATAAGATATCGCTATGAAAACACCTAAACTTCATTAATAGCAACACAATGTTTAGTAACCGTTTGTTTCGCTGAAATCAAACTGTTATTGTGTTGGCATGGTTTCTGTGACGCCAGCGTCACGTTATCAAAGTAGACCCTCGATGTACATCCGAGGTCTGATTCCACGGAATTGACCGAGACAGTTGCAAAAGTATCATTATCTCGCGTAATGGTCCAAATCATTTAAATGACGATGACCCAATATCTAAACCATCACTTTTCGTTCATTTAAGTGGTATTGGTGAAATCTACACACAGTCGGGGATGCTTTCTATCTTAGAACTGTAGCCTAGTTCCTCGTTTTATACTATGGAAGCGCTTAAGACACAACAATAAGTTCATGCGAAACGTTTTCAAGGTATGCAGGAAATGAACATATTAACATGCGTATAGCACGTTTGATAGAATGGATGACACATCATTTAAGTTGTTACTATCATCCTGTTCGTTTCCGGCCATTACATACAATTAAATGCTATTTTCTATAATTTCTATCAACTAAATTGTCAGATCAAACAGCGCATCTGAATGGCAATCACTTGCAGCTCATTTTATAATGGTTTAACTAAAAATCAAAGTTTAGAGTAAACAGTCAAGATACCCGCATAAAAAGGTGATGCGCCATTTCTAAGTTGTTTTTGTTGCGTTTGTATATTTGTTATCGTGTCATCCATGTTATCATATATGGTGCCTGATGAAATGTGTTTGCCTCACAAGATTGGAACTGTTTGCTGGAGTTCGGACAAAGTATCCTTTATAGCGTTGATCACATTTTGCTAGAATTGATAAAAAATATCCCCGAAAATCAATGTGTAAAACACAAAAAGGCGAGTTATGTATACTATAGTTATGGCCTGTCCGAACATGAACATGCAAACAGTTCCACGTTATCTTATAACGTCATAGAAAAACCCTCATTTTGTCAAAATATTCAAATACATCAAAGAAATCTGAATTTTAAATGTTTTAATGGGGTAATATTTCATCTCAGGAAACAAGTTCTAACGGCATCACAGCCAGTAAAATAGTGCATCACAGAAAGCAGACCGTTTTACTTATACATGTGCCAATAAAAGCGTATCATTTGCTTAATTTGTCTTCCTGGTGTCTCGTGATGGTGGAGTGGCTCTTCCTCACGGTGCCGTGGGGTTGTCTGCGGTTTGTGATTGTGGTATTTCCTGATCATACTCGCTTACTATTTTTTTACATCTACACCAGTGTCAGACAGAAAACCAAGTGATAATGATAAGACAGGAGATGAGCCATTCACAGATCACAGATCCACCCATGACCGAGCTAGAAAAAGACAATAGAACACTGACGAACGATAGGTAGGCGAGTATGACCAGACAATGCCACAATCACACAGTGCAGACCAACCCACAACACCGCGAGGAAGAAGCTAACTTAATGGCCACATGGCTTCAAGAAGATAAAGAAAGTAAAGCAATCAGCTCTCTTTCTTCCCCAGCAAAATGATTGCAAAACTAGAAATGAAGCAAAAAGTAAATGAGAATGGCCAGGAAATGCCACAATCACATACTACAGACCAACCCAAGGTACCGCGAGGATGAGTCTAAGAACGATATCAGGGACATGACATTCGTAACACAACAAAAGTAAAGCAACTGGCTCATTCTGCCGTCGCGAGATGATTGCAAAACTAGAAAGGACACAACGTACTGCAAAACTAAACAAGGACTTGACACAAAACCCCAACAAACAATGGAGCAACAATGAATAAACGACAGCAGAACCATCACAACGGACAGCAGCCGAAGTCACCGGATTTGGGGGTGAGGGGGCTTCAATTAAAGGATCATTGACACTTGCTATGGGTAAATGCCTATGGTTTTCAGTAAAAATAAAAGTTTGTCAATCGTCCCTTTCTTTGCCTTGAAGCTACCCTGACCTGAGTACTTTATGGCTGTGAAATCCGTTTTCGATATTAAATGCTTCAAAGACGTAAAATTTTGGGTAGAACAATCAGTTTCACATTAAGATATATAGGAATCCGAAAACATTTTTTAAAATATCATCCCCCCCCTGTGCCAGCAAAAGCTTTTGCCTGCATATGTGTTACCATATTTTACACTTTGTATGGAAGTGGCTTGCTGGCACACAAGGGGGGGGGAAAGATGTTCAGCAGCCCAAAAACCCAGGGCCTAAGCCCACAAAATGCCTTTTCTACCAAATAAGAAAGGACCTCGGACAGTTTCCTATTCAATCTGCCCAAATTTTGACAGCCTGTGGCTAGCATAATGCATAACTGACAACTATAGTTTTGTGCTTAAATGAAACCCTTACATTTAGTGCATCTAACAAAATAAAAATATTTTGAAAATATTGCATAATTATGCCAGGACTTTAGGGTTTAGGGGGTGGGGGTATTTTTTGTAACCAAGTTTTATTCCACAGAAAGTCAAAGTTTCGTCGAGTATTCACTTAAATACATGTAAATATAATGTTTGCGGCATAAAACTTGAGACGAAAGTGATGCGTTTGCATAAAATTCAGGTTGAGAAGATTTCATTGTTTCGTCAGAAGAAGTGTGCTGTGAATTACTTTTGACTATTACCTGTAATGTTTCGAGTTCGACTTGTGCACTGAGGTGTATCATATCTGTATACTGTATAAATCATAGGCTAGATAAACACAGTTTTTAGCGTAAAATCGTATTAATTTCCTACACATCAGATTTAACCTCATTGCGACGGTTCTTTTGAGTACCCACAACATAATATTTTGGTTGACAAATGAGACAATTAATTTCTTTGTAAGCACTCATATCTAAAGCCCTGATATATGCCATTGCAAATTGATATTTACCTACAGGTTTTTACAAAATAAGTTTCTAATAAGTTTTTATGATAAAGTGTTTTTGAGCATTTTGACAGCGTCCCCCCCCCCGTGACCAAACATGCCGTTTGCATATGATATGTGAAATATAAAACTACAACTGTATGCAAAAGGATTAGTTTGGTCACGGGGGGGGGAAGCACCTCAGTAAACCTTTTTCTATTTTCTATATGTTGAATAGCAAAAACGGAGTTTTCAACCCATATTTTTCAATTGGTACTTGTCCAATGAGAAAACGGCTTTTGTTGATAAGTCGAGGGTTGAACCTACTATCATTTTCATAGAAAAAATATCATTTTCTTTGAAACTTTTCTCTGGTCATTTTTATGGGCAATCCTTCATTAAGACTGTCCGAGGTCCTTAATGACAGTAATGAAGTTTTCTAGAACCAACCTCCTAAATTGCTTTGTACTCTGTGCTAGTTTAATATAAAGTACTTAAAGATTAAAAGTAGAATTAGCAAGGTTTTATGCATTTTTTCATAAGAAAAAATCTCACTATTATTAAATGAAACATTATTTTGCAAACGTCATGTACTTATCTATTTGCATCCTAGCGAATTGTTCATTTTTTATTTTCGTCTGCTGACTTTCTTCAAAATTAAGTTTTAAAAAATAAACAACCCAGGACCACCATCAGAGTGTCAAACAGTTTGGATCCAGATCAAGACCGACATTCTATTGGTCTTCATCTGGGTTCAAACTGTTTGCAAAAAGGCTATTGGCAGACGACAAAATTATTCACTGGCATGCAAAGAGTTATAACAGGTAAATACTTTAGTGTTCAATATACTGTCTCATATAGGGATATACATGCATCATGTATACCATAAATATTAGGACACTTTAAATACATTCAACATGCTATGTCCTTTAAACAAAGCAAAAGTAATATTCAAAGGATCTAGTTAGAATCAGTTTTACTTCCAATGCTAAATGGGACACTTTCATTCTTTCAAAAATATTCATTTCTTTTGTTGAGCTTTCAGTTTTGTATTATTTACGGTACATGTAGTCAAATATGTACAGGTAACTTCTAAATTATCTCCCCAAAAATCATTTTATTACAAAACCTATTTTGTTTTTAAAACAATTTCACAAATTATCGAGATTCGTTATTACTCTGCATATGGTATGTTAAATAGATATCACCATGCCTACCAAATAAATCAAGAAAACGCGCAGATATCACTTTTTAAAGCACTTTTTATTTTCATGAAATTTCAGACCCCCTCCCCTTTCTACCCGCCATAACTCTCGAGTGCGTAGGAATTTTGAAAATATTTTGCTAGCTGGCTCTTGCCATTAGATTCACCTTTTGCACTGATACTACGTGTACCACACTAGAAGCTCAAAAGCAGCGTTCTGGGAATCAGAAAAATAGGCGTATAAGGCCCAAACCGTCAATGATCCTTTACTGACCAAATCTTCACCCTGGATTCTGCTGTTGTAATAACACAAAATGGGGCTTCCTAACTAGGGTAATTCATCATCACAGGAAAACCAACAAATCAATTAATATAGTACTGTGATGAAACAAATAAATGGGCTCTAAACAGCTAAAATCCCTCCTCAGGTTGAGCCACGGTGGACCCATCCATAGACAAACATCAGGCAAATACACACATGGAAACTATAATACAATTACATTTAACAACAAAACAGCGCTCCCTTTCTTCAGCGAGCTGATTACAAAACACGAAATGACATACAATATATATACTATATCATATATATATAGAACTATATCATACAACAAAACACAACTATAAGACCCAACAATAGTGGGAAAAACAGACAATGAACTAACAACACATGTTATACAGTAAAACCTGTGTAAAACGGCCACTCAAAAATAGACAAAACAAAGATCTTAATGACAAATGGTAGCTAAATGGAGGTCGAAAGTATTGCAGAATGCTCCCTTTGGAGAGAACTCGTCGTGAAAACTAATTTTCAGTCTATTTGGGAGTGGTCGCTTTGCACAAGTTTTACTGTACCGTCTTATAATGGACAGCAGTGGCAGCCACCTCGTGCTTAAATATAGTGTACTGACCAAATATTTGTCCTAGATTATGTGGTTCTTACTCTATGTGGTTGTTTAGCTCTCAGCGCGGCTTCACAACATGTATAATGCATCATCAAATTATCTAACTGTGATGAGACAAAGCATATGGTAAACTCGAAGAGTGTTAGCGCTAAGGAAAACCACTAATTTAACCAATACTAGCAACATGCGCCAACCCGCCAATGAAAGATTTCGGTTAGGGTAGTAAATCAGTCTGAGGTTAAGTTACAATGAATAAAAATCTAAAGGTTATATAGCATCTTATGTGTCTACGTATGATATCTCTACTCTCTACACTACATTGCCTCATAATCTAATCAAAGAAAAACGTACTGAATTAATTAAAACACGGTTATCAGAGAAGGCTCTCTTTATTTGGCTTATCTATAAGTTAGGGATCTTTCATACAAGCCAAACATCTATGTGTTATGATCCACATCAGAATTAAGGGTATGGTTGGTGCCGTTAAACGTGTTTAAGCCATCCAGTAATGTTTTTACTGACCGTTTCAAGGCGGTGCTTCTTTTGTAGATCCTTTTTGTTGTTTATGTTCCATGTCTGTCTTTCTTATGCTTTCTTGTCTGTTCCTTGCAGCCTTGTGATCACCTGCTGGGAAAGAGCTGACATTTTGGCTCTCTTGTGTGTGATGTTTTCTTGTGTTTTGTAAGTTTCCCATATGGTGTCCTGGGTCAGGTGATGTACTTGATTGTATCGATTCCTGATCTTTGCCTTCTTTTATACTTTGTAATATGAAACACGACTTTTCACTTCATAACAACCTAAAAGATTTATCTATGGCCATGTCTGAAAAGTTGTGACGCTCTCGAATAGCTTTTGGACAATATATGTATAAGATTTGGCTCTAAATGGTATAGACCAAATACAGGAATTCCATTGGGTACTAATTTTGCTCCACTTGCTGCAGACTTTTTCTGCTTTGTTATGAGAGACACTTCATGTTGTCTCTTTCTGACAATAATTAGGCAGATATTATCATACCTTTCCCAGCAGGTGATCACAAGTCTGCAATGAACAGGAAGGACAGTATACAAAGACAAACTTGACAAACAAACAACAAAAAAAGGATCCACAAAAGAAGCACCGCCTTGGAATGGTCAGTAAAAAATCACTGGAGGGCTTAAATATGTTTAATGGTACCAACCTCACCCATAATTCTCATGTGGATCAAGACTCATAAATGTTTGGTTCGCATGAAAGATTCATAACTTATCAATGCATCATCTCCCAATACATACAAATCAAGATATAAAAAGGAGATAAGACAAATATAAGGACTCAACAGTACATACAACTGAATAGCGGAGCAAAATAAATCCAACAGTTAAACTTCGGTAGGCCTGACCAAAGACCCAACATCAGGCCCCAACACTCTCATCTACAGTTAAGTCTTCAAGTTGGAACCGTCAAAGAGTCTGAGGTCCGACCCGAGGGCGTGCAATTAAAGAGGAAATCAAAGTTGTCAACCGTGATTGGGTTGACCACCAAGCATGCAGTCTGTCGCAATACATTAATATTAATCTTTTTATATGAGTAGTGAGAAATTATTTTGATAAACTGAGCTGAAAGATTATGAGTGCCAACAATTTTCTTTAATTTATACACCAAGTCGCAATAATAATTTGGCTCCGAAAGTCCTGGCGCAAGAGAGATTTAATTCCTGCATGGAATTTAGATATCAAATCATAGTATCGTCGATTTAGAAGAAAAAAATTGCTAAGTTTATGATACCGATAGCCTTGTCGAAGTTTATGATACCGATAGCCTTGTTTAAGAAGAGTTAAAAGTTTATTACAAGTGTTGAAGTCTGCAACATGACTAGATGCTCTAGCAAATCAGATGGGTTGAGAAATATTAACTCCATAAGATATAGAACGAGGAACATCACCACATAAAATGGGAAATTGACAATTTCAAAATCAAAATCGTCACGTTTATTGTAAATTTTGGTAGAAACAATATCAATAGAAATGGACAAATGCAAATCCAAAAACGAGGTTTTAGTATCAGAGGTAATGGCTTTATTAAGTTGAAGCTCTCAAGGGTATATTTGACTTACCATAATGTCAAAATATACATTATATATGTTTAAAATATCATCCAAATATGTGGATGTAGTGTTAAACGCGTCGATAATATCAGCCTGCTTATCATCAGACAAAAGACATCATAAAGTCCCTCTCATAGCAAAACAAGAATAAATACACAACCAGGGGAGAGCTCAATTAGTGCCCATTTGAATCCCTACAACTAGTGTACAAAACTCAGTGCCAGTTGTACAACAAAAAGGTCAGCGCATCACATACATTTGGACAAGACCATATATGATATTTTCAGCTGTTCCGAAGTGAAAAACGCGTTTCTGTCGTTACATGAAAGGTAATGAGAGCCTTCTCTTTAGAAGGTTATTTCAATAAGATCAATAACTTTATCTTTAATAAAATTATGGGGTAAAATAGTGTAAAGAGTGGAAAATCAGGTGTAGACACACACTGGTCGCGTTTAAGTCCCTAGGTTTAGGTTTATCTAATATTTAACCAGAATGTTTTATAGACCAAAATAGATTCATAACGGATCTTTCATATACATTTTTTCGCAGTACTTAATTACATGCTTTTGATATCAGATATGACAAGATGTTAACAATTTAGAAAGTTCTGTTGTCGTACAAGAACTTGAATTGGCAATAAATCTAGCTTTATATGTTGTTATAGAGTTTAGTTCACCAGTATACCGTAAGAAGCTTGTCTTGGCTTTCTTTTGCTTTGACACCAAGTTTCATGGCTGTATGACAACTATTTCCATCGACAACAATCTTCTCTTTCAAAGAAGCTAGTCTATAGGCATTATTGCCAATCAGTTCACGTTTTAAAGTATCAACATAACACAATCTTCAAACTACTACAACATTGTTTGTGGCCTTATCTGCTGGAACTTTTCATTAGTTCTCATGAACAGAGTCAATTAAACCGAGACTGCTGTTTTCTAATATTGTAAGTTCTCTCTATTTTTGAAGAATCCGTTTTTCAGATTATTTCAAGGTCGCAACAGCTGTCGTTGTTTCTGTGTGGAGTTGGTAAACTTCTCCCTGAGCATCGATATAGTGTCAATATTTTTTCATATTGGGTTATGATTGCAAGCAGAATACCGCTTAAGCCGGTGCTAGGATCCATGAGAATTGTTGCACTTTCCATAAGTTCTCACGAACAGACTCAATAAAACTGAGACTGCTGTTTTCTAATATTGTATGTTCTCTCTTTTTCTGAAGGATCCGTTTTTCCACATTATTTATATGAAAATCCTGGATATCGCGCTTAAGGTGAGGAAAAGAAAATTTAGGTTTCTGGGGTAAAATATTTGTATTAGGAGAGTAAAATGAAATAGGAGTATTACTAATTTTAAAAATATATTAATCTTCCATACCTCAAGGCATCAGGTTCAACATTTTCTCGCTTACACCAACGATTACTGAAGTCATTTAATGAAGCAGCAGTCTCCTTACGACATTTAGAGAAATCAATCTTGGAAGGGAATATATATTTTGGGCCTTTAGAAATAATATTGCAAACTCTAGAATCAAGGATGACATTTAGATAACCCGTGATAACATACCCTGCAGGGGGATATGAATAAACAGATTTTTGACAATCTCAGGAGTCGGGAGTATTGAAATCTATTTCCATATTGGTAACATTTTTATTTAAAGTGAATATAGTAGATCTAATAGGTTTGTTGTATTTTTAAGCCAGATATATCCCACAGAACCTCAGTTAAAATCAAGCAAGTTTTTTGGATACCGAAGCCCCCTTTATGGACTTGGATTATGAGATGATTCGAAGTAAGTAAGGGTGCAAAGATCAGGAATCGATACAATCAAGCACCACACCTGACCCAGGATACCAATGGGAAAGTGACAAACTCACAGTTAGACACTACAAACGAGAGCCAAAAGGTCAGCCCTTTCCCAGCAGGTTACCACAAAGCACATATAAACAGACGCGCACAAAGACATATCAAACACAAGACAGAACAAAAACATAAAAGATCCACAAAAGAAGTACCACCTTGGAACGGTCAATAAAATATTTTACTGGAGGGCTTAAACCGGTTTAACGGCGCCAACCTCACCCTTAATTCAGATGTGTATCAAGACAAATAGTTATTTGGTTTGCATAAAAAAAACCTAACTTATCAATGCATTACCTCCCAGAACATATAAATCAAGATATAATAAGGAGATAAAGCAAAGATAAGGACTCAACAGAAAATAAAACTGAATACATGAGAAAAAGAAGTCCAACAGGTAAACCCCAGTGGGCCTGACAAACAGCCAAAGCATCAGGCCCCTACCATCTAATCAATGGATAAGTCTTTAAGTCAGGCCCCTACCATCTCATCAATAGATAAGTCTTTAAGTCGGAACCATCATAGAGTCTGAAGTTTGAAATAGTTAATTTCCCATTTCTGGATGGAGATGCGCCTCGCTCACCGTCTGATGGTATATATATTTTGCAACTTATTCGTTTTGAAAAGGTATGTTCAAATGTAAGTGACTTCAACAGTACAAACCAATGTTTGACTGCTAAGTTACTAAAACAAGGCTATAGATATCATAAACTTCATAGAGCATTTTCTAATTTTACCAAAGACACTCGGAGTTGATCGTTAACGGAAAAAAATGGCTCAAATCGATATTTTCTTTCCAAAAATAAATTAACTGTTTTAAAACAATTAATTCATCAATTCCAGGTCATCTAGGTACAAAGTACATTGAAAATATGCGTTGGAATAAATTCTATGAGTTTAGTACCATTCTTATTTTCGAGTGACCCGACAAAATTCAACAGATATTTTACGGAAACTAATAATATGCGTCCGACCAAGAGGTCAGTATTTTCGCGCCTGCGTGGTCTGTTAAAAGGCACAACAACACACAAATGATATTCTCTAGTGATTGTATTACACAATGGAAGGAATTTTAATGGATCCATATGTACACAAGTGTAAGCATCAGAGAGCACGAAGAAAGGTAGGTGAGGCTAAAAGTCGTATCTGGACTAAAGACTCCTGATAAATTTGCAGGTCTTTCCTGAACCTATGAAAATATCTCGTCTGGCGATATTAGGGTTCCGAGGCAAAATATATTTTTATACGCCGTTATATTATATAAACCGAAGTAGGATGTAGACTGCTGTATTCATGAAGAATGATTATTTGCAAATATGCTAGTATTAACGCCACAACTAAAAAGATAACGCGACAAAGATCACTTTCTATACAAACTGCAAATTATTGCGAGACTCCTGTAGGGAAACATTTCCTGTGTTAAGAGGACTTCATACGTAACCGTCGCTGTTCAAATGGCTACTACACATTTAATCAGACAAATAGTTAGAGCTAAAGTCTTCGATACTTTATAAAATTATAATTGATATTTACGCGCAAAACGGTCTCTCGATCTATAATTCATTAGTGAGTACAACATACACTGTGTCAAAATAAAATCGTAACTCTACTGCAATTTCCCGTCGAGAGCCTCGATTCCATTTTGTGTTGTATTTTACGGATTTTTACATCGTTTCAAGCTGATATCTATCACACGATTGCATCTATGAATGCAAACTGGTTCTTTGTGGAATAGCAATGATATGCAATGTTTTTTGCAGCCCTTAATGCCAATTTTTTTGCAAATCGCAATACTAATAAAATCAGGAAACCACCTCCCATGAATGGCAATTTGTTATGAAATACCTTGCGCATGCCCAGTATCTCAATTATAAAGTACGGCGAAAACTTCCGAAATTCTGCGGAGATTTTGTCTTCTGCATTTTCAGATTGTTTATTTTCATATTTTCTGTTGTTGCGATATTTTAATTTGTCAACAAAAGTACAGAACGGCATTAATCTGTATTCTAGACTTATAGAAAAACTTTGATACTTTTCTGTGAGAGAACAAATGGTCGACTTCTGAGCAATTGTATCCCTTTAAATACAATGTTTATCAGTCTGTGCCACCGGGGTGGGGGTGCTTAAATACATTTTACTGGCGCCAAATCTTCACCCTATATTCTAATGTTATTAAAAAACACAAAAAATGTTTAGCTCGCATGGGGGCTTCCTTACTTATGAGATGTACGTATTATCACAAACAGCCAATCTAATCAAATAAGCATTCTATGCATGCCTGGTTATAAACCGAATCACGGTTTAAAGCGATATTTTCCTCCTAAATGCACGACGATGGGCCCTGTGATGATACATTGAATTCGTTTGAAAGCCTCCACGCGAATTTAACATATTTTGTGTTCTGACAACAGAAGAATCTAGGGCTACATTTGGCCAGTAAATCAATTTAAAGTAAGAAAGAGGGCAAAGATCAGGAATCAATACAATCAAGCACCACACCTGACCCAGGATACCAATGGGAAGGTGACAACTTCACAATTAGACATCACAAACGAGAGCCAAGAGGTCAGCCCTTTCCAAGCAGGTGATCACAAGGCATCAATAAACCGACGTGCACGAAAGCATTACAAAAACAAGTCAGAAATAACATAAATGATCCACAAAAGAAGCACCGCCTTGGAACGGTCAGTATGAAGTTTTAACTGGAGGGCTTAAACCGGTTTAACGGCATGCCAACCTCACCCTTAGTTCAGATGTTGATCAAGACACATAGATGTTTGGTTTGCATAAACTTATCAATGCATCATCTCCTAGAACATTTAAATCAAGATATAAAAAGGATTTAAAACAAAAACAAGGACTAAACGGTAAATAAAACTGAACACCAGAGCAAAAGAAATCCAAAAGGTAAACCCCGATGGGCCTGACAACAGCCAAAGCATCAGGCCCCTACCATCACATCAATAGATAAGTCTTTAAGTCAGAACCGTCATAGAGTCTGAAGTCAATTAAAGAGGAAAGCAAAGTTGCCAACCGTGATTGGGTTGACCACCAAGCAGGCAGTCTGTCGCAATACATTAATGTTATAGCCAATCTTTTTATAATGGGAAATTATTTTAATGAACTTTTGAAAAATTATTAGAGCCAACATATCTTCTTCAATTTATACACCAAGTCACCATAGAATTCAGATTCCGAAAGTCCTTTGCACAAGAAAGATTTAAGTCCAATTTAGAATCATAGTATCGTCTATAAAATTTGGAAAAGGTTTTGCAAAGTTTATGATACCGATAGCCTTGTTTAAGAAATTCTAAGTTAACAATTTATTGCGAGTGTTGAAGTCAGCAACATGGCTAGATGCTCTAGCAAAACGAATGGCTTGAGAGTTATAGACTCCATAGGGTGTAGAACATCACCATCTAAAAATGGGAAAATGACAATTTTAAAATCAAAGTCGTCGCGTTTATCATAAATTTTGGTAGAAACAATATGATTAGAAATTGAAAAATGCAAGTCTAAAAATGTGGCTTTGGTATCAGAGGTATTAGCTTTATTAAGTTGGAGCTCTGAAGGGTATATTTGACTTACCATATTGTCAAATAAACATTATTAATGTTTAAAATATCGTCCAAATATCTGGATGTAGTGTTAAAAGCATCAATAATATTAGCCTGCTTTTCATCAGAAAGAGACATCATAAAGTCCCTCTCATAACAAAACAGGAATAAATCCGCAACAAGGGGAGCACAATAAGTGCCTAATCCCAACTACTTGTCTATACAACTTGGTGCCAAATCGAATAAAACTGTTGTCCAACAAAAAGGTAAGCGCATCACATACATTTTGACAAGACCATGCATGATATTTTTTAGCTTTTTTCGAACTAAAAAAATGCGTTTCTGTCGTTACATGCAAAATAAGGAGAGCCTTCTCTATTCTCTATCTTAAATTAAATCATGCATTAAAGTTGTGTAAAGAATAGAAACATCATAAGTAGACAAACTGGTCGCATTGAAATCTCTAGCTTTAAGTTTATCTAAAATTTCACCTGAATTTTTAACAGACCAAAATAGATATTTACCGGATCTCTCATATACCTTATCACAGTACTTGATAACATGTTTTAACAGCTGTAAGACATGATGTTAACAATTTAGAAAGTTCTGTTGTCGTACAAGAACTAGAGTTAGCAATAAATCTTGCTTTATATGGGGTTTTATGGAGTTAAGGTAACCAGTACAACGTAGGAACTTTGTCTTGGTTTTCTTTAGCTTTGACACCAAAATGTAGGGCTGTATGACAACCATGTCCATCGACAACCACCCTCTCACGCAAAGAAGGCTGCAGTTGATATGCATTGGTGTCAACAAGCTCATGCTTAAGAGTATTGATATAATACATTTGTTAAACAATTACAATATAGTTAGCAGCTTTATCTGCTGGAACCAAAACATATTTCATATGAAAATCCTGGATACCTCGTTTAAGATGACGAAAAGAAGATTTAGATTAAGGGGGTAAAATATGTGTATTACGAGAGTAAAATGACATATGAGTATCAATAATTTAAAAATGTTAATTTTCCATTCCTTCAAGGCATTAAGTTTAACAATTTCTCGTTTACACCAACGATTACTCAGTCATTTAAAGAAGCAGCGATCTCTCTACGACATTTAGGGAAATCAATATTAGAGGGAAATCTATATTTAGGACCATAAGACTCTAGCGTCAGGAATGCCATTTAGATTACCTGTGATCACATGCCCTGCAGGGGGATATAAATAATTAGATTTTTTACAATCTCAAGAGCCAGGTATTTTTGAATCTATATATATATATCAGTTACAATTTTATTAAAGTTAAATATGGTAGACCTAATTGGTTTGTTATATTTATAGCAAATGATAGGCGTTTCAGAATTCTTAAAGTAATTTGGAATAGATGAAATCACTAAATAATCCTTAAAGATACTATGTAAATCAATATACTCCATACCTTTGTTAATGAATGGAATTTTGATAAAATGTCGTTTATGGTTGACCTCAGAATCGATATAAGGACTCGGGAAATGTTGAACATAACACCTTGTAAGAAGAGCTGCTTTATATAATTTGTTTTCTCTATCGTAAAGTCTATTAGCCTCTAACTCTAAATTACGTAAAACTGAGATAAGCATGGAACATAAAAATGAAAGTAAGCCAAGCCGACCATGATTATTTAAAGCTATAGAAAGATCATTTTGAGAAGTATTTATGCGTTTTTCAGTACAAATTTTGCGCTTAATGTTGCCATTTTTACGTTTACCATGAGATCTACTTTTACGTTTTTACATTCCAAAAGAGAAAAAAACATCAAAATCTGGCATTTTAGAAATATTACCTTCATGGTATTTATTATCATTAAAACCTAAAGAAAAAGGTGATTGCAAAAATTTAATCCAATTTAGTTTAGTTTCATGTCTCTATATTTTTTAATCTAGATGATGAATTAGGATCATTAATAATTTTTCAACTGGTTTAATTATAATATTACTAGGTCAATGACCATTATTTTTTGAAATGGTGATAAAGAAACGTGTCATTTTTTAGACTTATTTCATTTTACGAAAGTGCTCATGAAACCTAGTCTTAAGGGATCGGCCAGTTTGTCCAACATATTGCATGCCACAATTAATTTCAGTTCAAGTTATAACATAAATCAGATCAGATGAAGTTCAGTCCATATCATTATCATTGATTATGGAAAACTGTCTTCCATTTACAGATGATGTAATGGTAGTTTTAGAACATAAATGTATGCAACAGACACACCTCTTGGCATTGCACTTAGAAACATTAGGATACATTCCACGTCTTTTGAATGCATTAAATGGTTTAGTATACTTCCTGATAATAGGTGACCGGAGAGGAGATAACCTAATGGTAGGAAGCATATTCCGAAATTTGTTTACAGAACTAGGAATACAAACAGAGGACGTCAAATGTAACCTAATGGGAGAAATGTGTAATTTTGCTAATTAAGTTCTTATCATAAAAGTTGTGTGGGTAAGCCCCCTGTGGCTTCTGCTGCTATCCGCTCTTAGATTGTGGTTCTGTTGATGTTAATTCATGGTTTATTGTTACTCCCATTTGTGTTTTGTCCACGTTGTAGTGTCATTTCTAGTTTTGCAACGGACAGGTTGGTTGCTTTACTTTATACCACCTTTACCATCTTTAGCAACAGCTATCTCGTAATATACAAGGTCTACACTGATGTAGGTGATATAAAATAGTTATAGAATGGTTGTCCGCCTGTACAGGAGATAGTCCACGAAGCTCGTGGATTATTTCCACGCAAAGGTGAACAAACCATGGTATAACTATTACTTAATTGTCTTCTTGCTGTCATGTGGCTGTTAGTGCCTGTTTCTCTTCCTCACGGTGCCATTGGTTGGTCTGCAGTGTATTATAGTGGCATTTCCTAGTCATACTCACTTAATGTTTGACTGACTGTTGTGCAATTGTAACGAGGAAAACACGGGCTATAAAATGTGGTTGAGTGTATAGCCTAGCTTGAGTGTACAAGAGGTGTTTCATGTTTATTTGAACAAATTTGAAATTGCCGTATCTCATTTATTTCTAATTATATTTAGTAAAAATAAATTTACATTGGTTAATCTGATCTCCAGAAATTCGCAGCCACCACGAAAATATCCCTTTACTTTATTTGCTGGATTAAAGCAGTCTCTGAAGATGAGAAGTCAAACTTTAAGCGTTTAAAATTGCTGTCTGAAACGAAATGTTCAAAATCGTTCTCGAACGATTTCTCTTAAAAGGTTGAAGTTTTTCTCTTGGAACCTATTATAAATTGTACATAAATGATTGAAGTGTGTTCTGATAAGAAATAAAGCATTTTCGTTGGTTATTTGCCTCTTTTTTGAAGCAACTCAAACATCAAATTTTGAGGTTTACAGTTTCCAAAGCAACACTAAATTGTAAGCAAAATACATGAATGCAATATTTGGTGATCAGTTTATCGGCAATACATTCTTGACTTTTTTAAGAACTTGTGTCAGCTGTGAATTTTGATAAAAAAAATCACAATTCTTCCATGACTCAATTTATAAATAGAATGCCCATTTGGGCACTGGTATGGTAGAACTTATAAAGCCCAGTTGTCAAGCCAAAGCAGGCGCACAGAAGCTGTTTTTCATTTGAGTAATAGACTGAATGCTCCTCTAAATATAATAGAAATGTGAACACTTTTATACGCATTATCATTAGAAATACACTCTTTTTAGCTCTTAAAATCAGCAAATGGTGGGCGGGCGTGTATTTGGAGACGCTTTGTTATGGTTATGCTTTCCATTGCCTTTTTGTCTTTTTAGTCATACAAGGGACACGTCCGTTAACTAAGAGAAAGCAAAAGTTATGTATTTTATTTACATGCAACCTCGAAAAATGAAATACACATTTGTTAAAATAAAAATGAAACAGGTCTCGTATATCCTGGCTTGCACATTGTTGAATAATATAGAGCCCACTTTTTTAAAAAAAAAAAAAAAAAAAGCTTGATTATAGAGGATCTTACATGAGTGCTCATGTTTTATTGAATTTATTAATCGAGTTGGGGAAAAGAGATAAAATGCGAGGCTTGCCGAGCATTTTATCTCTTTTTCGCAACGAGTTTAATAAATTCAATAAAACAAGAGCACGAATGTAAGATTCTATTTATCATATGACGAAATCTCATTTCTGCCGTAAAATGTTATAGTTTTGTCATCATGTACGCAACGTTGTTATGGACGTCATAACGTTTCCCGTAAATCGATAAACCACTAGTGGTTTACAGATTTTATTGCATGGCGTTATTTCACTCCCAGACGCGACGTCATATGATAAATCTTTTTAAACTGATCTGAAAAAATGCTAGATATCTGATGACTAATCCTTATTTTGAGCAAATGGTCACTCTGACTCGTACATCCAGCAGAACTTTAGTTAAATAAGTGAATTCGTTTGATACTGAAGTCCCCTATTTTGACATAGTTGCTTTTATATTTCTGAATGGGGATGTTCCTCACTCTCCTTCTAATGGCTATGGTTTCCTCTTCAATTGAACGACGGTAGAATAGGCCTCAGACTCGATGCTGACTCTGACATAAAACATTCATCGGTGGGTTAGTGCCCCATGTTTGTTTATGGTCAGCTCACTGTGGCTCAACTGGGTGAATTTCTTTAGCTCTGACAGTCTGTGCGTTGAGAGACCATTTCTTAGTTTCGTCAATGAATATTAATTGATTTGGTTGTTTCCCTGTGGTGATACGAAGCCGCCACCGAGCTAACTTATTTTGTGTTTTACAACAGCAGAATCTCTGGACTGATTACAATATATCCGAAAAGCGCGGACATACGCCGATTTATCAGTCACCTCTCATATTAACTGCATTGTCGCACGGTTGCCTTATAAACGCTGTCTATCTCACGGCATGTGCCTTTATCAGGTCATGATGACGTTGCATTCTTGAATGACGTCGTTAATGACGCTGAATCAACACAAACATCGAAAATTACGTCATAATCGCTAGTTTGAAGAGAGAAACAATATAGACTTCGAGCTCAAAAAGGTCCTGCTCCCCCCCCCCTAGGGAATTTTGCAGACACATCCTATCTTGAAGAAAATTTCAAGCCGCATCTTTTAAGAGATGTTTGCACTCTGTGCTCCGGGGCGTTAGTCTCTGACAGCCTGTTACATATGTTACTGTAACAAACTAAGGAAAAAATCAAAATGAAAGTTTGAGCTACAGAAAGAAGACATTAAACCATCTAATTATTCAAATTTCTTATGTAGTTTGCAAGCTGGATGCCTAAGCTACATAAAAGCAGCATTTTAAACAAAATTACAGCCTTCAATGGTGTTATATGCGTTACATAGATTAAATTTCCCTTTGAAAGTTGAAATCGTGACTAACATCATTCATTTTACAGACAATTTGTGCATTTTTACAAGTGTTTTTAATCTTAGTTTACTAAAGTACTTATTTGACTAATAGAAAAAACAAAGTTTGCTTTTCTATCTCTAATACATTGTTTTATATGAGCTATTAAACAACCCTACCCCCAATTTTAAGTATCCTATTTTGGTATCTATTATTGAAGAAAAATATATGAAAATATTTGACGCTCGTGGATATCTTACATTTTTGGCACTGTCTTGCTAATGCAATAAAGAATCATACATTTGCAAGTTTGACATCAGGATCAGAGCACTTATTAAAGGATGTAACATATGTTACATGGCATAATGAATGAGCTAGGAAATTTTCTTGGAAGTAAGAGATGATATTTCAGAAAAATACCGTTTTTCACATGTTTTCCTACTAATCTCTAGCCTCTGGTGCCTTAGTCTTAGTAATTACAGTCATTGCTGATAACAAGCCCTTGGAATTGTGTTACCTATGTTATATATAACCTTGGTAATCACATATTTCCTAATGCCTTTAATATTAAAATATATAGACATATAGATAGAAAATAATAGTTCTCATTTAAATGACACAACTTAATAAAAATTCCTATTAAATAAAATTATTCAAAAACAATCTTTATTCAAGTCACCCTCACAATGTCTATCATTGTGTCTGCTTCTATTGCAAAATAATCACCCATTTCATCACAACCAGTAGAATCATGGCATTGTATTAGGACTGCAAACTGAGTACAACCCTGTTCCTCTCCACCCCTTTGGGAATTGTGCAGACATATCCTACCTTAAAGAACAATTCAAGCTGCATCAAATAAAAGATGTTTGCACTCTATTAAGTAGGCGGTTAGCCTGTAATGGTATGATGTGTATGTTACCATATCAATTTAAGAATAAATGAATTGAAAGTCTGAGAAACAGAAAGAAGACATAAAACTATCTATTTATTTTGAATTATTCAAGTAGTTTGCATGCTGAATACCTTTGATACATAAGAAAAGATTTTTAACAAATATACAGCTTCCTATGGTGTTATATGTGTTACATTAATTAAGATTACTTTTTAAAATTGATAATTGTGACAAAGATCACTTCTAATTATTTCGTGTGATCCTCCTCTTTAGCCGTCAAAAGATTTAATTTTCTTTGTATGTGTGGCCAGTGCCAGCATCAAACAACTTGACTCAGCCAAACTTGAATCCTTAGCATTCTTCAAAAGCAGAAACAGCATGTCAGTGTCATGGGATCGAACACCTGATTAAATATGGGTTTAATGCCATTTCACATATATGCATACAATGGAGTATGACTCTGGTATATATCTCTTCCTGTGAAGTGGCAAGAGCAATCTAACTGCAGCTGCCTCTGCATCCGTAACGATAACTTTGCTCTGATTTTGCAAAATCTATGTCTCTACCGTGTACCTCTAAGAATACTTTAAGATTTCTGACATTGGTCAAACAGAAATTTGATAGGCTGCTTTTTTGCATCATTTGCCATGGAACCTATCCAGTCTTTTGGTGCTTAAGTCCTCAGGTCTTAGATCAATAGTATTTTGCTGCGCCTAAAGAACTTTATAAGTTTTCTTTAGTTACAATGTTAACTCTTGATGGTTTTGGCAGACCGTCTGAAACAATTTCTGTTACACCTTGAAAGTTATCTGGTATAAGAGAAAGAATATGAAGCTGGACATTGCCATCAATTATGTTTGCAGTTGGTTGTTTTTTTGATTTCAGTACATTGAAGCATGTCTTAAAATAATGTAAAACCTATGATTTCTCAGTTTTCGCAGCAATATCATTAGCTGTTGCATTCAAAAGAAGGAAAGTGGACTATAGGTAGAATGGGATAACCAGTAGTTCTATATTATGCTCCATGGAAGATTTATACAGAGTAAACAAGTTGATAAGGTGCCTCATTTCATGATCCATTGAAAACACTGAAATTGAAAACACTTGCCTCTGACTGTGTAATCAAAAAGGATGTCAGGACAATGCCCTTGCTCATTTATTATGACAAGTTATATATGTTACATCCTTTAATAAGCGCTCTTATCTAAGAAACTTAGTGAATCATTGAATTGAAAGGGTCTAATTTGCTCTCTTTTCATCCTGCATTTCATTGCTTTACCTGCTGTGATGCATCTAGTTTGTTTATCTGAAGGGAAAGAGTTACCTCGGTTACAGCACTTCAGAAGTACTAAGACTTCAAATAAGTTTTTGAATGCTTGGGGAAAGATTATAAGTGCAGAGACATTATTAGATGAAAATATATATGTGGGTTGCATGTATGGAAAGGCTATATTTATAAAAGTTAACCAGCTAAGATATGATTCTTTATCACAGAAATATCAAGGTACATCAGTCCAGGTTCTTATTGCTCTTAAAGGCATAGTTTTCCTCCTTGTAAAGCTTTAGACTTTCTCCTACTTGCAGAGTATCACTTGAAACACATACTCAAAGAGCCAGCTATTAGGAATTTATATCAGTTTTCAAATGTTCCAAGCCATAAATGGCAAAATTGGAAAGTTGATAATGGCTCATCAATTTTGAGTGGACTGGTGGTAAAATTTTATATTAGTAAATGATTGAAATATTGTGTGATGATTCTACTAGTTGGAAGGAGGTGTGTGATACCCGGTAATAATGATTACCACAGAAGCAGACAACGACAAACGTTTAACATGAGTGTTAAATCGATGAGAAATAGTTTGGACCATTTCATTTATTGTATTTTCTTGTAAAAATGTAAAACTATCTTTTCTATTTGTGGCTCTATATTTAGCATTATATGCACAGTATTAGGAAATGTGTCCAAAAGGTCATTGATAACATCTGTAACACCAGTCCATGGGCTTGATAATCGGAAATGAATATAATTCCTAGTGTTTTGGCACCAAAGACTTATAAGTACACAATAAGTGTCCTAACCTTAACTTAATGACATCTTGTAGATATATGAGCAAGACAGACTAAGAAAATGAAAAATATCCACACGCTGTAATCGCTTTCATGTGTTTTACTTAAACGGTAATAAAAAAAAATTGCTTCTCTGTAAAACTGGGAGTAGGGCTGTGTATTAGCTCCTATAAGACAATATATTTAAGATAGAAAAGCAAAGTTGGTTTTTCCTATTCATCAATTGAGTATATGTTTGTAAAATTTAATAAAACAGTTTGAAACCATATCATAGTAGTTGTTTAACTACATGACGATAGCCACAATTATAGCTTTTAAATTTTAATTAGGTTCATGTAACGCACATAACACCACAGTTAGCCGTATTAATGTTAAACAGCTTCCATATGTAGTAAAGACATCCAGTATAAAGACTATAAGAATGTCAATTTATTAGATAATTTTATTGTCTTCTTTTGGTAGCTCAAACATTCAAATTTCTTATTCTCAAATTGATATAGTAACATATGTAACAAGCTGTTACAGGCTAACGCCCCAACTTACAAAGTGCAAACATTTCTTATTAAATGCACCTTGAATGGTTACATAAGATGTAATTTGTCTGCAGAATTCCAAAGGGGATTAGGATGGAGCAGGCCCTTACTCAGCTTGATGTCAAAATACTGTTTGATGATTTTACTTATCACGCTAACATATATAACGCTCTCTGATCTTTAAAACTTGCTGACAACTAGCAGATCTATAAGTCTTTATCATAGGAGCCAGTTTAAAATCCCTAAACAATGTAAGATATCCAACAGCTGCGAGTTTTTTCACAATTTTAGCTCAAACTTTCAAACTACATTTCCTTTATTTGATATAGTAACGCATGTAACACGCTGTTTCAGACTAACGCCCCGACATAGAGAGTGCAAACATCCCTTATTTGATGCAGCTTGAGTTGTACTATAAGAAGGAATATGTCTGCAAAATTCCCTCCAGGAGATTAAAACATTTTTAGGCATATCTTACGTAAAGACAATGAGCTTGCCCATTTATTACATCAGGTAACATATGTTACAGCTTCTGATATTAAAAAATTTGCAACAAACTTGCAGATTTATGAGTCTTTTCATATAAGCAAATTAATCCCAAACAATGAAACACATTCATCAACTGCAAATATTTTTTAACTATTTTTACTTTAGTTTTAATACCAAACATTTCACCTTAAATTTGGGTAGGGGTAGGGTTGTTAAATTGCTTATTTCAGAAAAAATATTTAAGCTAGGGAAGCAAACTTTAATTTTTCTGTTAGCCAATTGCATAAGCTAGTCAGACATGGTTAAAAACATTTTGTAAAACACACAGAGAGATTGTGAATGTAAATGATGTTAGCCACACTTGCAAATTTTAATGGGTTATCTGATTTATGTAACGCATATGACACCTTAGGAAGCCGCAATTTTGTTCAAATGGCTGTCATACAAAGTTAAGATATCCAGTATGCAGACTATATGAATGATTTTTAAAAATAAATATTTGAATGTCTTTAATTTGTAGCCAAAACTTTCAATTTACTTTTTCTTAGTTTGATTAAGTAACGTATGTTACAGGCTCTTACAGACTAACGCCCCGGAGCACAGAGTGCAAACATCTCTTAAAAGACTCGGCTTTCAATTTTCTACAAGATAGGATATGTCTGCAAAATTCCCTAGGGGGGGGGGAGCAAACCCATTCTCAGCCATCCGTCTAATAGGTAAAGTGATAAATAGAATACAAGGCTCGCGTCTTTTGATACCAAGTTTACCAGGTTCGGCTTTGAGAACGCATGTTGAATCGCTCGGCAAACCTCGCGATGTCAACAAGCGTTCTCAAAGCCTTGCCTGGTAAACTTGATATCAAAAGACTCTCACCTAGTATTCTCTATATATGTATTGAATACTCATTGTAAGAGGTGGTCATACTATACATTAAGACTGACTTTGTATTGAACGAATTGAGCATCAATAATACATGATGTAATTACAATATTTACATATGATCATGGGACACTGGGTTTCCGACTCTTGTCAAAATCATATTTGAGCCGCGACACGTGATTTCCAACAATGTGGCATTTTGACAAGTGTAGACTCAGACGAGCCTGTGCAGCCACCTTTTAAGCTTAGACTGTCCAAATGACGTTCAGTCATTAGCTTAGCATTCATAGAATATTCAATCGACAAGCAAAGGCTCTGATCAGACTGCGCGTATGCGCAGGCTGATCTGAGGCTTTGCTGGTCGCACATACAACATTGTTGGAAATCTCATGTCGCGGCTCATTTATAAATCATAACCTTCGTAATTGTCATTTCATTCATAGCACGATACAGTCAATAGTATTCAATGTGTAATGTTAAACCATTCATACACACAAAATGCTTAAACAAACTCCCATTCAAAGATCGAGTTAAGCTCTCATCAATTTCCCAAAATTAATTTAATTCACCAATAATCTTATTTGTTTACATTTCAGACCGCGTTTATGGTTGCTATGTTTTTTTTTTTTTTTTTTTTTTTTTTTTTTTTTTTTTTTTTTATTTTGTGATTGGTATTGTTTGTCAAAATTGACCCGAGACATATGAATATTCAATGACCTTTATCTCAGTTTTCGGGAATGTCCGTAAAAAGTGTGCTTGAGACTGTTCTATTATTACCAATCTGAATGAATTTATCATAATTCCCCAATAGCATAGGGGATAGTCTTCTGTTTAGCAATCAAAAGATGTGGGTTCGAGTCCATTAGCATTTAAGTATATTTTTTCATTTTTTTTCGATTGCTAGTTTCTTTGTCTTTATTCTTGATTTTGTGCACAACTGGATACATTTATTTGAATTTGGCATGTGTTTATGTAGCAACTACAGCACCGTAAATAGGCCTACATATGAATAACTCTGCACGCTGAATATTTTTCGAGACTTTTGTTATCATCTGCTGACTTTTAATCAATATTAACTTTTTCAAAAAATATTTCAGGAACACTATCAGAGTGTCAAATGGTCTGTATCCAGGTCAGAACCGACGTTCTGTCAGTACTGAACTGGGTCCAAACTATTTGCAAATGTTATCAGCTGACATGGAAAGAGTGGGGAACTTAGGGAATAATGAATACAAAAGCGGCTAAATACAAATGAAAGACGTAAAGCTCATCACAAGATGATGTAAAATTTACGAACAATATTAACTTAAAAAAGAAAGCAATTTGACAATTATATAAAGAAGGTTCCTTCCAAGTTTCGACCCAGGTATGATTTATAAGTAGTCAACTAACCACTAGGCTATCAGACCATTTGCATTAACGAATTGACATTATCTTCATATTCTCTGAAAAAGCGTGACCAAGATCGGAGTACTCCACGAAAACGCACGAACATCACGAAGATTTTGGCGAAAAGTAATCAGTCTAAGGTCAATTTTGCGAGCTATATATTTGATATGGCCCTAAGGCAATCCGTATACCAGTGATTACAGCTTCGACCAGAAATCGCAAAACTGGTAAACTCCACGAATCCTAAAATAAAGATTATAACAATATTATATTCATCATTTTGTTGTAGGGAGCGCAGTGGCTCAGTGGTAGAGTGCTTGACTCGAGACCGATGGGTAGCGGGTTCGAGCCTCACCGGCGTCACTGCGTTGTGGTCCTTGAGCAAGACACATTTATCCTAGCTTAGTACTGGTTAAACCCAGGAAGAACCGTCCCGCGTAACTG
The DNA here is from genome assembly GCA_964019695.1 of Loripinus fragilis. Classification (NCBI taxonomy): domain Eukaryota; kingdom Metazoa; phylum Mollusca; class Bivalvia; order Lucinida; family Lucinidae; genus Loripinus; species Loripinus fragilis. The sequence goes on along the minus strand of OZ026523.1, from coordinate 82,119,938 downwards.
AAAGATTGTTGAGTTGACGTAAAGAAACAAATCAAACAAAACAAACAAAATCATTTTGTTGTGTGTGTTTTACAATATTTAATACTTTTAATACTTCACTCTATTATACAGACACGGCACTTGTTTGAAGAGTTCAATTCTACATCTAGATATCTAGATGACTTACTTATTATATGGATGATCCAGTGGGTATATATAGTTAGAAGATGCCACAATTACAGACCAATGCCAACCCATGACAACGTTTATAAGAGACACATAGCATCACTACACACACACACACACACACACACACACACACACACACACACACACACACACACACACACACACACACACACACACACACACACACACAATGGGAGTAACAATAAAAAATGAATCAACATGAGCGGGTCCAGAAATTGTTTTGTCAGAGGGGGTCCAACTCTGACAATGTTGCTTTTTAGTTAATGAGGGGAAAGAGGATCCAATACCACTAAATTGCGTTTCACTGGCGGGCCAATGATGGCCCAACATTGAATGCTGGCTTGGTAGGGCTTGGTAGCTTTGTGATTTTTCAGGAGATCTGGCGGACCAGTATCGCTTTGAAACCCTGTAGCTTAGCGATTTTTCAGAGGGAAGGGGTCCGGACTCCCAGCCCCCCCCCATTCCCTCTGGATCCGCGCATGATCAGCATCAACAGATGCCCGCCTTAGAACGACAACACATTATAAGACAGACAAACAAAGACACACACCTAAAAGTAAAAACACAATCAAAGCAGAGCAACTGGGTTTTTTTTCATATTTTGTACGCTTCGGGCGGTTGTACCTGCAAGAATAATACAAAAAGGAATATTAACAAGTTGACATCGAAACGTTTTACTCGGAGCTTTGATCAATATCTGCAGTTGTAGTGTTTATATTAACAGATGTTCGACAATGGGTTAACATAATTGATGACAAGTGTGCAATCAGAAAACTTGTTGCTGGAATTATTACTCCAATGTTTTGTACCCTCGGTACATCAATACCAAACCGGCATCGTGGTCATGAGGAAACAAACATGTTAACACGATCTAGTAACAGTTTCACGGAATCAATGACACCCCATTAATGTTGTATTCCATATCACTCTTTCCTGTATTTATATGTAACGACATGTAATTTTCTATAATTTCCCATTAATTCTATTAAGCGGATCAAAAGGCATGACGATAAAATCAATTCTAACTTTGTAACGGATGTCCAGGGGATTCTGGCTTTCTCCAGCTGGGTATCGCCTTCTCATATGAAAAGATAGTAACACTCGCACAATTTATAAAATTGTAAGGATTGAAATGCAGATTGTTAGCTTGCATTGGATGATGCAAAACATTAGGCATTTTAATCTTATGTTTTGCATCATCCAGTACATGGTAAAAATCTGCATTTCAATCACTATATTTAGATTGTATATTATCAATCATTAATGCCATACAATCTTATATTACACCCAGCTTCACTTGTTACCCTTTTAAAAAGAATTATTTTATTTGTAACGGGCGTGGGGGTGTTGGAACAGCAAGCCAGCGAAACTCTTGTACACAGCGTCATGGCGATACATTTATTCATTTATTACGTCATCGTGATACGATGATTACGTCACACAAACATATAAGCAGATCCAGTAATTGGCTGACGTTAATGTTAGTCTGCCCAAGGCGCGTGTCTGATCTCGTGATTGTTCAATGTTTGCATCGAGAAATGCAAACATCTGGAATAAAAGATTTCATCTAAGGCATCATCAATGGAAATATAAATATGTAAACGAAAACAGTTGTCAATTTCTTGCCAACCATGTATGTGGTAGACTTATGCAAGTCCCCTTCTTATATATATTTTTTTTATTTTAAAGATATTTACGAAATTTATTTCACTTCATGAATTACTTTAGTTCTCTAATATATGCCATTGCTATTAGAGAGGATTGAAGAGGATTGAAGACATTATATAAAGTAAAATGAAATTGGCATTGGAGACTGAATATCAGTTTATGTATATCTTAAATGTGTAGATAAAACGAACGTTTTGGATTGTCAATATGACCGTTGTTGTCAAAAGCAAATGTCAAATATAGTTTGCAAGCGAGCAGATAGAATTTTAGTTGTAGACGCGATGGTTATACAGGTCTATATTTGCCAACGTCGGTCAAAGTAAGAAAGACAGCAAAGATCAGGAAACAATACAATCAAGTACCACACCTGACCTAGGATACCATATGGGAAAGTAACAAAAATACATACAATAAACATCACCAACAGGAGCCAAGAGGTCAGCCCTTTCCAAGCAGGTGACCACAAGGCAGCAACGAACAGACGTGAAAGCATTAGAAACACAAGACATACAAAAACACAAATGATCCACAAAAGTACCGCCTTGGAACTGCAAGTCCCTGATAAAACTGTTTTACTGGAGGGCTTAAACCGGTTTAACAGCGCCAACCTCACCTTAGTTCAGATGTGGATCAAGACACATAGATGTTTGGTTTGCATGAAAGACCCCTAGTTTATCAATGCTTCATCTCCAAAAACATTTAAATCAAGATATAAAAGGAGATAAAGCAAAGATAAGGACTCAACAGTACATAAAACTGAATACCAGAGCATAAAAAATCCAACACGCAAACCCCAGTGGGCCTGACAACAGCCAAAGCACCAGGCCCCTACCATATCATCAATAGATAAGTCTTTAAATCGGAACCGTCATTGAGTTTAAAGTCCGACCCACCGTCATGCAAATAAAGAGGAGAGCAGAGTTGCCAACCGTGATTGGGTTGACCACTAATCATGCAGTCTGTTGCAATACATTAATGTTATAGCCAATCTTTTTATAATGGGAAATTTATTTTAATGATCTGCGCTGAAAAATTATTAGAGCCAACAATCTTCTTCAACTTATCCATCAAGTCACCATAGAAATCAGGTTCCAAAAGTCCTTGGCGCAAGAGAGAATTAAGTCAAAATTGGAATTTAGATATCAAATCATGGTATCGTCTGTTTATGATACCAATAGCCTTGTTTAAGAAGTTTCTGCGTTAGCACTTTATTGCGAGTGTTGAAGTCAGCAATATGGCTAGAAGCTCTAGAAAAGCAAATGAGTTGAGGGATATAGACTCCAAAGGATAAAGAGCGAGGAACATCACCATCTAAAATGGGAAATTGTCACGTTTGTTATAAACTTCGGTAGAAACAATGTTATTTTAATGAACTGCGCTGAAAAATTATTAGAGCCAACAATCTTCTTCAACTTATACATCAAGTCACCATAGAAATCAGGTTCCAAAAGTCCTTGACACAAGAGAGATGTAAGTCCAATTTGGAATTTAGATATCAAATCATAGTATCGTCTGTTTATGATGCCAATAGCCTTATTTAAGAAGTTTCTGAGTTAACACTTTATTGCGAGTGTTGAAGTCAGCAACATGGATAGATGCTCTAGAAAAGCGAATGAGTTGAGAGATATAGACTCCAAAGGATGAAGAGAGAGGAACATCACCGTCTAAAATTGAAATTTACAATTTCAAAATCAAAATCGTCACGTTTATCATAAATTTCGGTAGAAACAATATCATTAGAAATTGACAAATGCAAGTAAGTAAGGGTGCAAAGATCAGGAATCGATACAATCAAGTACCACACCTGACCCAGGATACCAATGGGAAAGTGACATACTCACAGTAAGACACCACAAACGAGAGCCAAGAGGCCAGCCTTTTCCCAGCAGGTGACCATAAAGCACATATAAACAGACGCGCATAAAGACATAGCAAACACAAGACAGAAAAAAGCACATAAAAGATCCACAAAAGAAGTACAGCCTTGGAACGGTCAGTAAAATATTTTACTGGAGGGCTTAAACAGGTTTTACGGTGCGCCAACCTCACCCTTAGTTCTGATGTGGATCAAGACATATAGATATTTGGTTAGCATAAAAGATCCCTTACTTATCTATGCAACATCTCCTAAAACATATAAATCAAGATATAACAAGGAGATAAAGCAAAGATAATGACTCAACAGTAAATAAAACTGAATACCAGAGCAAAAGAAATCCAACAGTTAAACCCTGGTGGCCCCGACAAACAGCCAAAGCATCAGGCCCCTACCATCTCATCAATAGATAAGTCTTTAAGTCTGAACCATCATAGAGTTTGAAGTCCGACCGGACGGCGTGCAATTAAAGAGGAAAGCAAAGTTGCCAACCGTGATTGGTTTGACCACCAAGCATATAGTCTGTTGCAATACATTAATGTTTTAGCCAATCTTTTTATAATGGGAAACTATTTTAATGAACTGCACTGAAAAATTATTAGAGCCATTAATCTTCTTCAATTTATACACCAAGTCACCATAGAAATCAGGTTCGGAAAATCCTTGGCGCAAGAGAGATTTAAGTCCAACTTGGAATTTAGAAATCAAATCATAGTATCGTCAATAAAATTTGAAAATGTTTCGAGAAGTTTATGATACTGATAGCCTTGTTTAAGAAGTCTAAAAAGTAAAAAAAGCGGCTTTGGTATCAGAGGTATTAGCTTTATTAAGTAGAAGCTCTGAAGGGCATACATGATATACCATATTGCCAAAATAAACATTATTAATGTTTAACATATCATCCAAATATCCGGATGCAGTGTTAAAAGCATCGATAATATCAGCCTGCTTATCATCAGAAAGAGACATCATAAAGTCCCTCTCATAACAAAACAGGAATAAATTGGCAACCAGGGGAGCACAATTAGTGCCCATAGGAATCCCAACTAATTGTCTATACAACTTGGTGCCAAATCGAATAAAAATGTTGTCCAACAAAAAGGTCAGCGCATCACATACATTTTGACAAGACCATGCATGATATTTTTTAGGTTTTTCTGAAGTAAAAATGCGTTTCTGTAGTTACATGCAAGGTAAGTAGAGCCTTCTCTATTGAAGGTTCTTTCAATAAGATTCATAAGTTTATCTTTAATTAAATTATGAGGTAAAGTAGTGTAAAGAGTAGAAAAATCATAAGTAGACAATTTGTTCCCATTGAAATCTCTAGCTTTAAGTTTATCGAAAATATCACCTGAATTTTTAATAGACCAAAAGAGATTTGTACTGGATCTCTCATATACCTTTTCACAGTACTTGATAAGATGTTTTAACAGCTGTAAGGCACGAGGGTAACAATTTAGAAAGTACTGGTGTCGTACAAGAACTAGAATTAGCAATACATCTTGCTTTATAGGGTTTTTTATGGAGTTTAGGTAACCAGTACAACGTAGGAACTCTGTCTTGGTTTTCTTTGTAGGGCTGTATTGCAGCCATGCCCATTGACAACCACCCCTCACTCCCAGAAGGCTACAGTTTATAGGCATTGGTGCCAACAAGCTCACATTTAAGAGTAGTAATATAATGCAATTGTCATACAACTACAACATTGTTAGCAGCTTTATCTGCTGGAGCCAAGACATGCAAAAATGTCAGAGGATGACACGATTACTCCACCATTATGCAGAACTGCATTATATTTTAATAGGTATGATGTGGAAAGGTTACTTACACAGAAACTCGAAAAAGAAGTTTTGGCAGTGTCAACTCAGATAACAAAAACTAGTTGGTGCCCTGATGCTTGGCTGTAGCTGGGCCTCAATTTGAGGTATTTTAGCTCTGACTATCTGAGAGTCATGAACCCTTTTCTCTGTTTCATCATAGTGCATTAATTTGATTATATTGTTTCTCTATGATAATACATTGCAATAGTTAGGAATCCTCCATGCGAGATTAACATTTTTGTGCTTCAACAACAGCAGAATCTAGGGCGAAGATTTGATACCAGTAAAATACATTAAAGACCCCCAGTGACTTCAGCTGCTGTCCGTTGTAAGGCGGTGGCTCTGTTGTTGTTGATTCGTTGTTGATTGTTGCTCTAATTGAGGGATTCAATAATTGTTCTATGTTTTGTTGTGCGTTATATTGTGTCCATTCTAGTTTTGCATTCATCTCGATGAGGAAGAGACAGCGCGTTGCTTTGCTTTGTTTGTCTTCCTGGTGTCTCGTGATTGCTGTGTGGCTCTCCCTCACAATGCCACGGGTTTGTCTACAGTTTGTGATTGTGTTTTTTTCTGATCATACTCACTTTCTTTTTTTTCATGTATTGTATAGGAACGATGTCATGTCTACAGAGGGCCGCTACGAACATCTCGCCAGTAGTCAAGAAAAGGCAGTCACAAACTTACCCCTCTTGCAGTAGGTCTACGTATCCAGACAAGGGGCGTTTAAATTGATATTTATTCAGCTGATACAGACGCCTTCAATCTATGTTGTTTTATTTTTCAATTCGACAAATTACCAGAGGATACACTCTATGCCATAAGATGTGGTCGGGGGGAGACGGAAAATAAAGTTAGCAGCTGTACGCAACTCCCTAGGCAATCTTAAAATCAGAGCACTCATTGGATTGCATGCAACTTATGGTGCTGATATTACTGGATCAAGGTATGCAAGGGTAAAATGTCAAGTTGACAGGCTTTCAGTAACACCTATTCCTCTGTTCAAGAAGCATTTAGCAAACCTGGTCATGTCCCACTGGAGGACAATACTAAGAATGCTCTTGAACAATGTGACTTTTGTATGCCTGCTTTATCAACCAGGCACAACCAATGACAATCTCAGTAAATTGATATGATGGACGTTTCGTAGGATACAAGCCAAATCTTTTTAGCTAACTCCAACTAAAGCTGCTGTCTTGAGAGTGTGGAGAGATCAAAGTATCAGTGCATCATATAGACATCTGCTACTGAAACTAGTCCCACTATAGAGTTGCCTGAAAATCGTGGTTGGAGACGAGGTGACATTTAAATTCATATTACAAGAGCTGTTCAAATTTGAATGCAAGTAGCTTCATAATTTTCTTCACATATATGCTACGACTAAATGTCATACCTTTCTGGAAAGGACCATTTGTCGCCTTTAAAATGGCACCAAACATAAAGAAACACTAACTATATTTCACGAGTTACAGACCCTTATATAAAGGCCATGCCTGTATACTGAAGTTTTTCTGAAGTAAATTACAATGCACGTTTTGGTACATGTGCGGATATAGTGTCATATCTTTGTAAGTTTTATACAAAATGGCACCAAATTTTAGATGCAAGCTTAAGTAACAATCCAAAAGTTGCTTGCAGGATAAAGTGTATATAATCCTGTTTCAATCTCGAGTAAACGGGCACGTTTGTGACGTCATTAATTCTATGACAAACGTCATTTGAGTTATCTACTGGTGATGTAATAATGAACATGTTGTTTTCTTTTCGTTTTGCTGAAAACATGCTAAATATGTCATGAGGGAGTTTTCAAAACGCGCCGTCCTCTATTTACAGAGCAATCACATTTTAAATCATTTTTCATGCATTTTTCTGCCTCTTAATGACTTTTTTACATTGATTAAAATATGTTCAAATTGTCTAGTCCTGAAGAACAGGTGAGTAATTTTATTGTAAATAATGCCTATAGCGGTCAAACTTAAAGTTTCCGTTAAATTTAAGAATAAAGCCGCAATGTTATGACAAAAAATAAGTATAAATTCTATAACCCCTTCACATGTTTATCGAAGAATTATACGCTCGTCTATATTACTGGTACATGTTCGAAGCATTGAGTTTGTTTGTATACTAACGTGACCCTCATTCAAAGGGCTATTGCTCGATAAGTATACTGTATTTTTCTTTAGGTCTGGTGCCAGTTTAAAGGTGACATATAGTAATTTATAGAAACGTTTACCATTTTGTTGTAGCTAATATGTGAAGAAAGTTATGCAGCTACTTGCATTCATATTTGAACAGCCCTCGTATGTCAACATTTTCTTCCTTTCTTTCTCTATTTACTGGCTCGATCAAAGTATGATCACTATGCCAGGGAGAGCTTATTTTAATTCAAAAATTTGACAAAAAAATCTTCTGGCTTGTTTCGACTAAATATGGGGGGGCTAAATTCTGCTTTGGTCTGGGTAATGACCGCACCCTTAGGACACACCTGATATCACTGGGACTGGATCTGAGGCTTGGTCATCTATTTTTTAATGATTAGAGAATACTTGATCCAGACCCTCATTATTCCTATACAGGACAAAGTCGTCTGCTAACATGCAAACAGAAGACTGGTGTTGTCCAGTAAGTCATTTTTAAAGACAAGGAACAGAATTTGCCCTAAGACCAACCCCTAGGGCACACCTGATAACACTGGGACTGGAGCTAAGGCTTGGCCATCTAAAGCGACCTGAGTTACTTGAACTGATTCAATTGTTACATATACCCCAAAGTTCACGTTGAGATAGGTCACAAAAGTCATCACAGAGTTTACACGGGCTTCCCATTCGACATATGTGTGACTTTCTTGTTTATCAATCATTAAGCTAACAGAGAGAGAGAGAGAGAGAGAGAGAGAGAGAGAGAGAGAGAGAGAGTATGTGTAACTTGGTCATTCTTACGTGTGTAACGTGTTCGATTAATTGTACCTCTTCGTTTTATGCGTAGTTAATTATTTGTGACTATGGCATTTTCAGGACATTTCCATAAGATCTACCTGGGCCTTCTGTACTTTTGGCAGATTTTGAATAAAATGGTAGGTTCAAGTAACCAGTTATTACTATTATTTTGGTTTAGAAATCGAACCAATAAACGGAAAATGCTTTGTATGTGATTTGATCTAACAGACAACACTTAACCACTGTGAATTGAAATTGATAAAGCGTTTAATTCTCCTTTTTGCGCGCAAAATAGAAATATTACAACCTTTGAATGCCATTATACCTGGCAATGATAATAATTCTTATTCATAAATTGTAAGCGATATTTGGAAAAATATCAACGACATTGAGAGCCGTGGATTTCATATTGAAATGTCGCTGTTAAAACAAATTTGTAAATATGCAGCTTGAATTGATTCGGAAGTAAGAATTCTAAATCAATGTATGCAGTTTAAGCCCTACAATAACAGCGGGACATGTAATTACATTTGTCATCGATATTTCCATTAAAGGATTATTAATGCTATAAGTTGAGAACAAGAAGCAAATATAACAGAAACAAAACGTATGTTCAGCACCAAAGACAGAAGAGAAATGGGCCAGCACATGCTATTTTGGATTTCTTCGCATTTACGTAGGCTAAATGCCTCCTTTAAACATTCATTCATGCTGACGTATCCAGCAAATATGAATGTAGACATAAATGACTGAGACGCAAAATACAAATGTTGCATCTCAGTCATATATGTCTAAATTTAAATGTTTTTGAGTAAGGAAGACGCAACTGTGTGTAAAGATATCGCTAGTTGTGTTACTATAAGATGTTTTCCCTTATGAATTAGATACATGTAGCATTCTTTTTCGCTGCTTTGCATACTGACGTTACATACTTGCCTTTCGGTCATATGGAATGGTGCCTCATAGCATAGTTATCATATATTATTATAAGCCTATTCTAGTCATGCATGCTATGTTTGCATGTTCTTTCTCTTTGTTCTTTGTAATCTACTTTCATTACTGTGTTTACTGTTATTGCATTTTGATCCTTCATGGATTTTCTAATAAAGAAATTGCATCTTGTTTGATGTTTGTGTCAGTAATATATGCTTTCCGATTTGAAATTGCAGTCAAAAAGACATTCAAGATTTAAACCATCTTTATACTATGATGGAGAGCTACAGATAGAATATTATGACCTAAGGATCGCGAAGGGTTTCACGGGGCTTGCTCAGGGATGCAAAAAGTAAGTGAGTATGATCCACAATCACAAACTGCAGACCAACCTACGGCACCAAGCGGAAGAGCTACGGTACATTTACAGCAACAAGACATCCAAAAGACAATAAAAGCAAAACAACAATTTTTGTCTTCCTCGTCAAGATGATTGTAAAACTAGAAAGGGCATAAAGTAATGCATACCAAAAACAAAGACCAACACAGAACCCCACAAAAATGGGAGGTACATAAAACAATAAATCAACAACAACAGAACCACCGCCTTAGAACGGACAACAGCCTAAGCTACCGTGGGGCTAAAATGCATTTTACAAGCGCCAAATCTTCGTCCGAGATTCTGTTGTTGTTGTTAATGCACAAACATTGTTTAGCTCGCATGGAGGCTTCCTAACTAATGCAATGCATCACCACAGAGCAACAATCTAATCAAATTAACACACTATGATGAAACAAAGAAAAAGGTTCATCACTCACAGATAGTCAGAGCTAAAGAAAATATTAAGTTGAGCTATGGTGGGCCTAGGCAAGGACCCGCATCAGGCATCAACCAACGGATCAAAGCTTTACTTCAAGGCGCCATTGAGTCTGAGGCCTGACCCACCGTCGTGCAATTAAAGAGGAAAACATAGGTATAATGGATTTACAACCAGGCATGCCAACTGTCGCATGATATCCATGTTGTATCCCACTCTTTCATAACGTTTAATTATCTTTTAAATTGATCGCTAAAACTAGGCTTTCCAATAATCATTTTAAATTTATAAACTAAATCATCATGAATCCAGGTTCTGATATGCCTTGTTGCAGAAGAGCTTTTAAACAAATATTGTTTTTCACAATCAACTCTGAGTGTCTGTAATAAAATTTAGTAAAAGCTTTTTCGCAGTATATGGTATCAATAACTTAGAATTCAAATATTTGTTTCTGTTGCTGAAGTCATCAACATTAGAACATACTTCAAAGTTGTGACTTCTATTGAAACTGAAAGAGTTTTTTTTCTCACTTGAGAATAGAGTACAATTTTATAAGACTTATATTCAACCTCAAATCGATTATTGCTCCACAGTTTGGTAGGAACTTCTCATTCCAACCTCAACACAATTTACAGACTACAAAGAGGGCTATTAAAATCATTTTAGACTATGAGTATACGGATATTGCAAGCAGTATGAATGAACTGAAAATTCTAAATATTTTTGAAAGAATTTGTCTTCGAAAAGCAAAATTCATTTATAAAATTTCAAAATCTATCACCCCATCTTATATTAAAGTGTGTTCACCCTCAGAACAGTAAATGAAACTCTTCTATCACTCAGATCAGTAAAAACATCAAATTTTCAAACTCCAAGACCACAAAAGAAATTCTCAAGCAAAGTTTAATCTATTCTAGGCCAGTCATTTGGAACAATTTACCAGACTGGTTAAAAAAACTATGACTCTGTTGACTCTTAACCAATGCATAAAATGGATGAAATGCCTTACATCTTGCAGTTAGTGATAACATATATCCTTTCTTGACTGTTAATCCTGACAGTATAGTTTTGATGTTCTATTATAATGACCCTAGTGATTGTTTTTGATTTTTCTAACAGTAAGGACTCTGGTGAAAAGCTATGTTATTCAGCATTCCATCTGGGCCTTCTCTGGTTGCACTGTTACTGTGTTAACAAAGAGTTAAAGCATTAATTTTACTGCTTTTTATCTTTGTAAACAATTAAGGTGTGCAAATATATCAAATATACATGTATATATGCATATACATACATGTATATATGCATATACACACTGGTTTCCTTATCACTTTACATATTTTAGTTTTTTATGTAATTTCATGTACTTGTAATTTCAGTTTGTACATTTTTGTAGTTAGTGAGGGCCTCATGGAAGATTGCGAAATGTATACACCACAGGAAGGGGAGCGAGGAACATATCCATCGAAAAATGGAAAATTAAATATTCCAGAATCAAAATTAACCCTCTTATCATAAATATTAGATGGAACTATGTCATTATTAACGGACAAGTCCAAGTCCCAAAAGGGGTTTTCAGTATCTGAGGAATTAGCCTTATTTAACTGGAGTTCAGTGGGATATATCTGACTTACCATTTGCTCAAAATAAGGATTATCAATATTAAGCAAGTCATATAGATATCTTGAGGTAAATGCGCCAACAACACCTATGAAAACAGTCACTGCTACCGGAAATTACAAGCGTTTGGATCATAGATGACCTTTATAACGCAGGGAACCAGCACCCACATCTCCAGGCTCTGGGTTATTTCCGCCCATAAGCATTTGGCACATGACCTATTCGGCCCAAAACCATTTCGGTCCACAAACGTTCACTAAATCAAATACACACATTAGAAGGTGGCGGATGAACCCCTTACAATGCATATCCATCAAGAGGACATGGTTCATTCGAAATGTGGGATAGTGTTACATGATGTTGATAATGTGATGTGTTTATGATAGTGAATAAACCATGTTTGGAAGCAATGGCGATGAATATAAATGATTCTTTAGCACTATTCGTGCTCAGTTGAGTTAAGCATAAAAACACATTTTTTAACCTCGGGGTCTGGTCATATTCACTTGTTTAAGACAAATAAAGATTATTATTCAATGACATGTTTATGTGTCACGTCCACAAAGACTCATTCTTGACCTTTATATAAAAGGTTACTTCCTTACAAAACATAAATGATGAATTACAACTAGTACTGATACCTCATGACTATTTTTTTCAATTTTAAGGTAAACTCAGTTGGACTCGGCAGTGGTTTATCATGTTTATCACAAAATCATAACAACTGCCACGCGACAAAGATACACACTTTTCGGTTTTATGTGGTATAACATCACCTAGAGCTTTTTATTTGTTTGATTTGTGGCTTAAGGTCAAAAAATGGTGAGACGGTCAGTTAACATAACCGCACTTGGTTTCCTGGACAAGCTTAGACCAAGGTTTTAACCAGAACTCCGTGAGCATACTTTCGCTTGAAAAACAGCCATTCTTGCAGCCATTGGCTATGATCAGCGGAAGGAGGAGAATGACCGTAAGCAATGTCCACGAAAGTATGGGGCCGGCCTAGGATCGAACTCACGACTTCTGGATCAGCAATCGGGCCCGCTACCGATTGCGCTACGGGGCCCAGCATTACATAGAGCTTACGTTAAGTATACGTATGGGCAAATTAATCCATATCACAAATATCACCAGACGGAAGACAAAGGTAAACTCTCAACAAGTCAATAACACTCATATTAACTTTCAAATTCGTAATCGTCCAGGTCTTTCAGTTCCAGCATTGGCCTTTCTAACATTACCGAAGCATCTTCAGTGCAAGAGATTTTGGTACATAGGCGCATGAAAACGATTCCTGCGCGACAACATGCCATTATTTCCGTCTGAACCTTCAGCTACATCCATGTTTTGTGTATGCGCCCAACGAATGCTCAGGCGGGTATGTGTATATGCGGAGACTCGTATGAGCCTTCTCTGATCGCTGATGTGATATACTGAAACCTCGTGTACTGGGAGGGTATGGTAAACGTTACAGTATCAAAAGGTTGCATGTCAATCTACAGTTCTTACTTCTTCAAGATGCAAAAATTTAGGTAATCACGAGCACCTCTGAATATAAATGTATTTTTAGAAAAACAGAAAAACTATTAGTTGTATATTTATTCTACGAGGTTTGCCGTCTTTAAACGGAAATTTTCACGTTATGTATACAGCAGATCTTGACTACGAGGTCTTCCCGACTTCAAACAGAAAAATGCACGTTATGTATACAGCAGATCTTGACTACGAGGTCTTCCCGACTTCAAACAGAAAAATGCACGTTATGTATACAGCAGATCTTGACTACGAGGTCTTCCCGACTTGAAACAGAAATGTGCACGTTATGTATACAGCAGATCTACGACAACGAGGTTACCCGACTTCAAACGGACAATTGCACGTTATGCATACAACTCGCATCTACGAAAATATACCATTTTCAGTATTGTAACAGGCTTTAGGTGCAAAGCAAAGAGTGGGTGTAGCTTTAAAGATGAAAGAGTCTTTGACGTCTGCAACAGAGGCTACGCCTTTGAATGCAAAGAACATACTCTAACAATTGATTTTGCAATCACTGATTGCTTAATCAGAACTTGTCAAACACGTGGTAATCTAGCCAGGACAATGTTGATTTCTGTTTCCCGCCATTAAAACACCACACTAATGGCCATATCTTTCCAATTCCCATTATACTTTCAAGGTAGATCTCGTATTTCGAATTAAATTCCTATTGACTTGATCGATCTACTTATTATTGTTTACAGGGACCGGCGAGATGTCTTGGAGTATCAGTAAACATGTACTTCGACACCGGAAGTGAACACAGATTAATTGAGACGGCTTACAAGAAAATCACATAAGCAACCAGCGAAGGCTGTGATAGTTCAGGCCAATGACTAGGCATCCGCTCTCACTCGATAAAGTTACAATGTAATCAGAATTTATCATGAGCCGTGCGTTGTGATCCCGAGGGACGGATTTTTTTCTAGGTCATGCGAAGACGGTAAGCTAAGAGTATACCCATGATCCTGGCGTCTGTCCATCCGTCGCTTTTCGTCGTCTGTAAATCTTTTTTTCTCTATCAGCAGGCCAATCTAAGCCAAATAACATGTACAGCATCCCAATGAAGGAGGAACGAAAGATCACATGACCTAGATTTTTTAAAGGTTTTCACCTTGTATCAGCCAGGCCCATACAAGGTGAAAACCTTTAAATATCTTCTCCAGAACCAGAATGCTGATGACTTTGGGACTTGATATCCAGCATTATACGTAGGGCCTACCGACTTTGTTCAAATGATGATCCTAGGTTGACACTGACCTGCTTAACGTCAGGTTCAAATTTTCTTCCTACTGCATAGCAATGGGGAAATGTTTGAAGAGTTGATCTTTTGAAAACTGTTGAAGCCAGAGTCATTTTACTCACTAGCTGTGTTAAACATTATGGGACAATGACTATATAGATTAGTCCCAAAGGTCAAGGTTACCCTTTGACCTTGAGCTAGGTCGCTCATATAGGACTTACATCAATATATTAAAACACATTATTTCTCAGAACCTATAGGGCAATTAACCGTAAAAAAATAGAGCAAGGAAACAGAATATAGTTCAAATGGACCTGGTCACATGACAAATGGCAATGACTATAGGTAATCTCCGAAAGTCATGATTGACGTTTGACCTTTCAGCCAAGGTTGCAAAAACCTTAGGCTCAGAAATCAAGAGGGCCAAGTGAAGTCGGATTTCATGGATGAGGCAAACATAATATGACTACATGAATTCAGATGTTAACCTGTACACGTCTATTCAACATGATCTGTATTGTATATGCGAATGCCAGTATGTGCACGTGCACCAAGGAAATTGTTTATAAATAATAAGCTGAGTAAGCCTACGCCAATAAAAAGATTTATGTTTGTCGATATTTGCCGCCCACCCATAAATAACAAAAGAGCCTGTATTCATATGATTCTTAAATTCATAATAAACCAAGATCGGGATCGACATAATATGATCTCAATGAGGAAGTGGTATATAATGTGACTTTTTATCGGGGAATTTTATTACCTTCCCATATGAACAGAAATCAATCGGCAAAATATACAATAACACTTCGATACTCTATATCGTCCTTAAGCCCCGGCAGCGGATATGAGGCGAAGCAGCTTCAACAAGAGAGTTGATGGATTTGGTTTCCTGGCTAGGTTTTGCCTATTTTTACCCATCCATATACCCATCCCCTTTTATAAGTCATGAAAATGGGATTAAAGTGTAGGATTTGAGATAGGTGACACATTTCTTAGATTATTATCATTTATTAATGAATAGATATGTATCTTCCTTTAGTTTAAAATACACAGGAAGTATTTCCCAAAGAAAGCTGCAAATTTCACAAACAAAGAAATGACTAAACTACTGTGCGTCCAAGATTTCAGTGGACACTGTGAGTGAACGTCAGAATTGAATACCTGTATACACCGTCTAATTAGTGAAATTTCTTTCGTGAGCATCGATAAGTAGTTATGTTACGGGGGCGAAACACGTAATTTGTGACGCCATTGCATCAACATTGTGACTGCGGCCACATTGAAGCTTGCTTCAATTTTCAGCAGCTCTATGTCTAATTAAGAGGTAAGCTAGATATGATTAGTACGTGAGTTGTACGTTTTTGCAGTTGTGTTGGTAACGAAAGCACTTCGTGTTCTGTGATCAGGTAAATTCAGAATACTAGGCAGTTTACCAGGCAAGGCTTCGAGAACACGTGTTGACATTGCGAGGCTTGCCGAGCGATTCAACGTGCGTTCTCGAAATCGAGCCTGATAAACTTGATATCAAAAGACGCGAACCTGGTATTCTATTTATCAGTTTACCAGTTGATTCACTCTTCAAACTAGAGATTATGACGTCGTTATCGAATTTCGTGTCGATTCAATGTCATTGACGACGTCATTCAAAAAATGCAACGTCATGATGACCTGATAAAGGCACATGCCGTGAGATGGGCAACGTGAGATAGGCAACGTTTATCAGGTCAACGTGCATCAATGCAGTTAATGTGAGAGGTGACTGAAAAGAGCAAATACAACGACATAAAACATACGGTGTTCACAAAGACACAATGGCATAGTTAAAAATTCGTGTCGAAGTATAAAAAAGGCCCACGAGCAGCATGTGGTCACAAAGTGAAAATATTCAAATTACATCAGCTGTGTGCTAGCTCATGAAATGGTTGCTTGTTTTTTGCAACGTTTGTGCTACAGAGAAAGAAGCAAACAACCTACCACATGCGAGGACAATTTCCAAGACGGCTACGCCCTTACTAAAATAAATATGACGTCACAATGCACGTGTTCCCTAACCTTGCATGTGACACCATTTATACAGATTTAATCACCGCTGTTTTGAATATGCTATAAGTTTACGTACCTATGATAAGTTGCATTCACTGGGAACTTATTTTTTTATATTATTATATTTTGCAGGTCTGTGGACCGAAACAATTTTTATCAGTCACCCCTAATATTAACTGAATTGTTTCAACATGACCTAATAAACGTTTCCTTTCTCACGGCATGTTACCTTTATCAGGTCATGATGACGTTGCACTTTTTGAATGACGTCGCTTATGACACTGATTCAACACAAACATAAAAAATACGTCATGATAGCTAGTTTAAAGAGTGTTCAACAATTGGTAAACTGATAAATAGAATACCAGGTTCGGGTCTTTTGATATCAAGTTTACCAGGCTCGGCTTTGAGAACGCTTGTTGAATCGCTCGGCAAGCCTCACGATGTCAACAAGCGTTCTCAAAGCCTTGCCTGGTAAACTTGATATCAAAAGACACTCACCTAGTATTCTCTATATCTCGGCAAGCCTCGCGATGTCAACAAGTGTTCTTAAAGCCTTACCTGGTAAACTTGACATCAAAAGACCCTCACGTAGTATTCTCTATATCTCGGCAAGCCTTGTGATGTCAACAAGCGTTCTCAAAGCCTTGCCTTGCAAACTTTATATCAAAAGACACTCACCTAGTATTCTCTATATCTCGGCAAGCCTCGCGATGTCAACAAGCGTTCTCAAAGCCTTGCCTTGCAAACTTTATATCAAAAGACACTCACCTAGTATTCTCTATATCTCGGCAAGCCTCGCGATGTCAACAAGCGTTCTCAAAGCCTTGCCTTGCAAACTTTATATCAAAAGACACTCACCTAGTATTCTCTATATCTCGGCAAGCCTCGCGATGTCAACAAGCATTCTCAAAGCCTTGCCTTGCAAACTTTATATCAAAAGACACTCACCTAGTATTCTCTATGTATGTGTACCAGGTAACGACCATATGTTGTCGAATATTCTTTATCCTCGTTGTTTTCATGGTGTATTATCCGTTCAGTGGAATTTCGTCGGTTGCTGAGTGTGGCTTTTATGATAGCCAAAACGATAAGCCTCCTAAAGTCAGATAAAATGACGTGCTTATTTATTTCGTCGTTGTCATTGCAGTACATAGTATCTAGAGGATGTTCAATTCTGTGATCTAAACGCTACCAACGAAACGCATTACTTATCATGTTAGGTATTCAATTGTACTCGTACATTCACCTCTGTTCTGGCCTCGAGGCTATAAAACTTTTTTTCATACTCAACTCAGCTGAGCACGAAATTTATCCTGCTCATCACTGTTAAAATGCCAACAACATCTTTATTTGTCAGTAATTTAGATTGATGAACAGTTGAAATTCGTGCTCAGTTGAATTGAGCATGAATAAAGTTTTATAAGCTCGGGGCCAGGTCTTTATATTATTTTTAAGAAAAACCTCAAGAACATCTTATATATTTTTACTTACTTTAGCTAGCATACAATGCAATGTATATATGTATTTTATATGTATGCATAAGGCTTTTAAGCATTTTCCCTGACCAAACATCCCTTTAGATACTGTGCTGGGCTAAGCCAAGTATAATGTAACAGTTTTGCAGAGAGTTTGTTGTTTGGACATTGGTATCCGCCACAAGCTCCCTGTTCTACTGAGCATCCAATTCTGCATGGCTTTTCACGGTATTGATACACGGTTGTTTGTTGTATTAGGCCAACAATTGCTGATTGTTAATATCTTCTAGATTAATCAACGTATATGTGTGTATGCGATGCACATTTTAATTATGTTTAGCTTACACCTAGATGTTTTATACGCTTGCACAAGACACATTAAAATTGCATATTAATTAGGGCAGATCGACACTTTTATAAGCAGGTTTAAGTATTTTTGTCCCTTTTGAAATATGTATTTATAAGGTGTCTTAAGATTTTGAAATATCTTTTATACCCAGGCATAATGCTACTGTTTTTGTTTTAAATGGACATTGTAGCAATGCTACAATATTATTATTGTATATATGTATATAGATATTTGTAGAGGGCCGCTAGGTAGAATAGCTTATGTGCTAATTGTGACACCCTCTCAAAATAATGTATAAATAAATAAAATAAATGAATAAACATGTTTCATGCTCAACTCACATAAGCATGATATTCTAAATATTGAAAGTCATAAAAAATACAAACAATATAGTATTTTTCTTTCTCAGAATAATAGACAATGGTATTAGTCCCTGTAGTAAATTTAAAAATGCCAAAAAGTGCAGGCACTGTAAAACTTTATGGACAGAACAAATTTTAGGCTCATATGAATTGGGTATTACCTATAGGCCAGGGCCAAAATGTCCAATGCCTCCTTAAAGTTAAGTACATGTACTACCTAAGTTATAAAGTATTGATATCACAACATTTTATTTTATAGGAGGCGTTATAATGATGGGCCCTGATTATAGATTGTGATAACTATTAGACAGACTATGGTCTTGTTGTTTTAAGCGTAATTTGATTTAGCCATAAAATCGATCGTGAAGTTAATGGCTAGTATCGGGGGTCTTGTTTACTGTAACTGTCCTGTAGCTCTTCCTCACGGTGCTTTGGGTTGGTCTGCAGTTTGTAATTGTGGTATTTCCTGATCATACTCACTTACTTTTTGTGTATGATAAATACCCATTATCTCCGCTATTTCCAAGACTTGTGCATAAAACTGACCAGTGCTTTTAAGGAGCAAATTTAAAGAATATCTTACTCTTCGGTAAAAATGTCCGAGATATAATAAAATATCTGAGAAAACTGTACTGAAAGTATCTTTAACCAAGTGGCATATTATAAACGCAGTTATCCTGTAAATAGAGGATCTAACATGAGTGAAAATGTGTAGCTGAATTTATTTAATGAGTTGTGGAAAAGTGATAAAATGCGAGGAGTGCCGAGCATTTAACACTTTTTGAAAAGAGTTTAATAAATTAAACAATACAAGCACGAATGTGATATTTTATTTATCAAATGGCATTATTTTTCTTTCTTTCGTTATCACTAATTATGACCATCAATATACTATGTGTATGTAAGCAGTAAAGATTATTGAGAGACGTGTCTGAGCCCACTCTATTACGATAAATGCCAAAGGTTCATGCAAGTTTAGACGGCTACAAAGCTCCTCAGAACTACACTCTTAATTTCTTAACCTGAATGTAAGGTTGATATGTTGTAATTGCTAACTGCACAAAATATCCGCTAGACTAATTTGTTATACACTGCACTACAAACGTCTTCAAATGATTTTGTAACATGGAAAACACATTACAGTGCGTGTTGATCACTTCCGGTCCGGTTGCAATTCACGCTGGGAGTCCTGATTGTTTGTAAGCTGACGACAGACTATTTTTGGAGTTAACGACTTGTAATTGGATGTAGTAGGTAGTCAATTAAAGCCAGATCTAACGATCTGAAACATTTCCCGCAGTTTGTAATGACAGAAATTTAAAAATCAATGCTATCGAACGGTAAAGGTTTTGAGTGCTTGCTGTCGCTTCCTCTTTGCCCGCCATATCGATTCCGCCATCTTGATTTCATGATGTAAAACATTCCGAGCGCCGATGAAAAATCTTATCTGAGAATTTATGAATAAGGGTACTTTACAATTTTTTGTAATTGATGGATATTAGCCATCTAGCTCTCATAATATCAATTAAAGTCTTAATTGTTTGTCACCAGATGCAATGGTGATGGATGACGCGGTAAAACAAAATGAGCCGCGGTGTGATAAAACCAATAATATGGCTGTGCGTCACGAGTAGACTCAAATTAGCCTAGGCATCAGCTCAGTCTCATCAGAGTCTTCGCTGTTCACATGAAGAAAGCTAAGATCCATAGTTAACCACTAAGCGCATAGCAAAGACTTTGATCAGACTGGGCATTTGCCCAGTCTGATCAGCGTTTTCGCTTTACGCTCACTCATTTTGTTGGTTTTGTCATGTCATGGGTCAAATAGATCAGATTATTAAGGCTTCAATATCTAAACACAAAAAGTAAGCTGAACGTTTTACTGATTAATGCTTCAATATCTAGCTAGATGTTTTCATAATTGAGGCCTCAATATCTAAACACAAAATTAAGCTAAACGTTTTCATTTTAAGCCCGCTGTATAATAATGAATTTGTCCATCTGGTTTGATACAATACCTCAGGAATGGTTCATTGAATATAGATCAAGGTCTAAATTCAGAAGAACTTCAGTACATGAAAAAAGTAAGTGAATATGGTCAGGAAATACCACAATCACAAACTCCAGACTAGCCCACGGCACTGACATGTTTGGTCCTGGTTTTGGTGTGTATTATTACGTTTCCTTGCAAGTTGCATCGTCCTCTAACTGGGAAAAGGCACATTGAGTGTTTCGTTTAAAATGGTTGATCGTTTAGTTGCATTATTTGGTTGTGTTTACACTTAAATATTGAACTTGTTTTGATCTCAAAATGGGATAATATGCCACCCCTCGTCCCTGCAAACGATAATTTGACTGCGCAACGTGTGGCTAAACGAGACTGATTTTCTTTAGCTCTGGTCGTCCTTTTCTGCGTTGCGTCTCATTAATTTAGTTTGAACTTTGTGATGCAACTGTTGTGCGTTCGTAGGCGGTAATTCTGGCGTTGTTGATTCATTGTTTTTGCTAGATAAATAGTGTGCTAGGTCCACAGTGTGCTAGATCCCTAGTATGTGGGCGTTTTGTGTTTGGTCCTTGTTTTGTGATGTACCAATGTAGTGTCCTATCTGGTCTGGCAATCATGTCGGTGACAGAGTTGTTTATTATACTATAATTGTATTCCTGTTTTCATGTGTCTGCCTCTGTTTGTCTCTTTCTCAATATGCCATGGTCTGGTATTTTCTGGTTAGACTCACGTTTTGATCAACTAAACTTATGTTCTTAAATGTTATTGGTGATATTTGTAGTAAACAAAAGACACCATACTAAGCACAGGACAAACCAAGTGAGTCAGGTAATGCCACAATTACCGACCAACCCTGGGCACCGAGAAGAAGAGACACATAACATAGACAGCCATACGGCATCAAGAACACGTATCAAGTAAAGCAACAAGCATTCTCCTCAGCAAGATGATCACAAAACTTGAAAAGGCCACAAAACAAAAACCCAACACAAACCCTCCACACACAATGGGACAACAACAAGCAAAGAACTTACAAAACCAAAAATACCACCTTAAAACGGTCAGCTGTGGCCACAGTCGGGTAAATATATATCTAGTGAGCAAATCTTCGCCGGAGATTCTGCTGTTGTTAAACACAAAATTCTTTAGGTCGCAAGAAATCTTTTTAAATTTTGCAATACATAATCACAGGGAAACAACCAAATCAAATTGTAATGCTCTTCTGAAACAAAGAAAACAACTTTTAACTCATAGACAGCTAGAGCTAAAAAAACGCAGGTGAGCTACCATGGGCCCAGCCAAAGACAAGCATAAGGCACCAGCCCAATGATGTAAGTTTTTGGTCCAGGTAGACATTGTGTCTGAGGCCTGAATCACAGTCACGCAATTAAAGAAGTGGGGAATATAGCTCTACACCGTGATTGGGTGTACATTCAGGATAGGGGCTGTCCCATAATACATATACGATATCCCACTCCTTTATAAAGTTTCATTATCTGTTTGAATTGATCAGGGGACGAAGCATTTCAAATTCTTTTGAATTTATAAATTAAATCACCATAAAATGCTGGCTCTGATATGCCCTGCAAAAGTGTTTTCAAATCAACATTGGTTTTAAAGATCAACTCTAAGTGTCTGTGAAAATGCTTTACGAAGTTTATGATATTGGTAGCCTTGTTTAAATAACTTACCCGTCAAACTTACAAACAGTCTTAGCAATACATTAATAAGGGAATATGAAATTCGAATATACCAAATAGTCTTCAGTTTTACATAGTTGACAATGCCAGCTTACATATGGTATTTTATGGTTGTGGAATAAACCAATCGTTTTTAATTTGTTAGTTTAAAAAAAGTACACAAACATATATGTTGTACTCAGAATTTTGACAACATCCAATGTAAATCAATATCAAGAGATACATTATAGATTTCTGGCTGACAATTGATAATGGAAAATAATCTAAAGCTTCATAATTATTGTACACAATAATGTTAAAAGAATAAGAATGGTGTGTATGCTTTTAAATGGAATCGCTGTAATAATGGCGAACTTGTTTCTGTCAGCCGCACAGATTTAAAATCTGTGCGGCTGACAGAAACAAATTCACAAGTTTTACACTCAATACATTCAATACTCAATACGACTCAATCACAAACCCAATAAACAAGTAAGTATGACAAGAAATGAAATAAGCACAGATCACAGACCATCACTCGGGACCACAAGAACGAAACACAGAAGAGTGACACTCATACAGCAGTAAGAGTATGATAAAGTCAAGCGACCAGCTCTCTCTTTCCAATGAGTTGATTGCAAAACTAGATAGAACATTAAGAATTGCATCATAAAACTCATACTTGTCAAGTGATGTTGCAAACTGAAGCTCCAATCTGAGGTTCCCAGTTTTTATAGGGTGCAAATGAGACTGATCGGCTGCTTGTCAAATCATATCCCCAAAAGCAGTAACCTCCTTTGTAATCTTCATAATCAATGTTGCAATTTTGGACCTGATTATGACTTGCTAATGCTTGGTAAACAGATAGGAAAGACCTGAGATACTGATCATTTCCGAATCTAGGTTCAAATGGTTTTCTATAGACACTATGTCCATCACAAGTGACATCCATTTTACTTAGATTGAAATGTTGGAAAAAGAAAGGATTAGTTTGCAAAGTCCCATTAAATGCCTCATTCGTTACTAAACCAATAAAAACTCGTTTTGGAAGTTGACCTGTGAGAAGATGGTCTTCAATTTTAGATCTTGTGCCACTACTGATTGTAAAAGTTTTGACTTCAACTCTTCTGATTGGAAATTTAGCATTAAGATGAGCAATAGTTTGATTCAATTCATTGCTAATGGCAGGTAGAAGCTGTACATTTCGTACTCTCAAGATAGCGGTATCAATTTTGTTTTTTGCAGGAGAATTATCACTCATCACACAAAACTGAGGAGATGATCGATTAAGTCTAAATTGGAATTCTAAGCCATTAGGTAAATACTTC
This sequence comes from Loripinus fragilis, assembly GCA_964019695.1. Taxonomy (NCBI): domain Eukaryota; kingdom Metazoa; phylum Mollusca; class Bivalvia; order Lucinida; family Lucinidae; genus Loripinus; species Loripinus fragilis. Next base: position 82,096,055 of record OZ026523.1, on the reverse strand, counting down.
TCTTGCATAGCAAGATCCAAATGTAATTTACCCTGAAGCTCCACGGATTTGCTTTTTGCTACGCGTTTGCCACGATCAGTGATACATTTATTTGTAATATTTTCTAAAGCTCCAGGTTCATCCTCAGACCAAAATTCTGCTGCTTTCAGTTGATTATCTTTGACATCAGAACCATAAGAAAACAAATTTTCAAGGTATGCTCTGTATGGATATGTGTGTGAATTATTCGTGATCAATTTATTGTTGATATACAAATCGATGCCACTGAACATACTGTGAAAAAAGTTGTTAATTGGAAATACTTTTGCATCAGTTTCAAGATCTTCACCCGTTTGCTGTAAGATTCTGAATTTGATATACAGATAGGCTTGAGACAAATCAGTGTAAAACTCGGTGTGAGGTGGAATTAGAAATTCAATGGGTGCATGATGACTATCGAGAGAAGCGATGGGATGATAATCATTCCACTGAGTGCCTTGCATGGTAGTCATGGTGGGTGGAATGGATTCCATATCCAATTCCGTTTTAGTGCAATCGCAAGAACCTTGTTGAATCATTTTTCGTCAAATATATCTTTTTCAAATACCAGACGTTTAATAGGATTAAACTTTTTTGCTCTGCTTTTAAAACCCCTCTTAATAGTTCGGTGTCTAGATTGAGACTGAGGCTTTTTGCGTTTTTGTTTGAATTTATAGCCAACTGATTTATAGTAGACTGACCAAAAGATTTCAAAGCTGTTTTTCCTCTTTGTTTTAAAACTTTTTTTACATTTTTACCACCCACAATGTCTTTTAGAGCTTGAACCCCTTGATCTTTAGCTACTTTTTTCACGCTTTTTAAACTTGCTTTGGCGACAGGTTTTAAAATAGGAATCACTGTTCTCAATGCAGCTTTAAAAATGGATCCTAAACCATTGCCATATTGTCTTGAAACGCCTCTGTACACGGGAAAGTCTCATTTCTCAGATCGAAGAGACATAATTCTTCTGGATTGTTTCAACATTATTCTTTCTGTCGAAAATGTAGTTTCACTAACGTTTTCCCAGAGATAAATGGCACATTTTCACCTGTATCACCTTTTATACTAATGTGCACCTGATCTATGAAAGATTTTGCCACTGGTACATAGTGTACATTGACAAATTCTTGATGTAAATGATTGTTTTCTCTTTTACTTTCAAATGGCATTACTCTCAAAATAGGTGCAGTAACACCACCAATAAATGTATAGCTTGCTAAATCAGAGTAAATGTAAAGTTGGTGAATTTTTGTATTCAAATCCACACCATATCTGAAAATGTATTTTTTATTTGCTACCGGTTTATCAAAATAATTTCTATCTACACCTAATATTTCTGCAATTGCCTTTGGAAAAATAATTTTGACTTTCGTAGGATCTTGAACATGAAGTTTGACTCGAGCACTGTTTTCACCATAAGTGATTGAAATGGTAGCATTGCTATTTTTCAGTGTCAGTCCATATCGAAAATTGATACTTTTTTGAATTTCTTCAACAAAATGGCGTGGAGTAGCATAATAACCATTTTGGATATAGATTTTTTGGTCTACATATGGTACATAGTTTGTACAGTTATCAATGTCTTCACACATTTTTCTATTAGTAAATCTTAAAATCACATAATTGTTTTCCTTAGTGATATTATTTACTTCAGTTGGAGTTATGACTTCTACCAAACCTACTTCCCAATTATCTTTTTCAATTTGTATGGAATGATCTAATTTCACTTTAAAGTCATATTGCGTATTTTTTGAAAAAGTACTGAGTGAACTATCACTCAAGAGTGTCAAATAAAAGTTGTTCATGGTTTGAGTTTGGGCGAATCTGTTTCGTCAGCAGAAATTGGATTAGTTTGTTTTCTAAATTTTAAACCTGGGGATGGTAGTATGTAACCTATAGAACTATTGAGTAAAATTAACCACAATTCTTTATCTGGACTTCTCAGACTGATTTGAACTAATGATGTGATAATGATCATGTATACAACAATGATCTGAGCAAAAAAAAGAACCGATTTTTAACAATTCGAGCACGACCTTCTGCAGATTGTACTGAAGCAGTGTCACCACGTACAAATGATCCTCTGAGATCCATTTTCATGCTTTTATACAAGATCAGATTCTAAAATCCAACTGTCAAATTTTGAAGGGTAACCTTTCCAGTGAACTTTAATTTCTTTCACCCACATTTTTCCTATTTTACGTTTCCTGTGATCTAAAACAGAATCAATTTCGTAAATTTGCTCTTTCTCTACACGTTGTAACTCGTGTGAATAAAAAGTACCTTTGACTAATTCACCCTCAAGATCTTTTATTTTATAGGTGATAGGAGTCTGAGTTTTGACCACTGCTAAAATTTGAAATAATTCTTGTGTCCAGTTTGGTAAATAACCTTTATCAAATGTGCGTTTTGTTTTATTGATACGCACAAAATCACCCACTTTGAATTTTGGTTTGACTTTTTTAGAATTCGATTTGCCATATAAGTTTTCTGACACCTGTGGTTCATTTTTAAGAGTCACAGACACAGGTGCACATTTAATACTTCGATGATAAGCGTGATTGTAACCATGTACTAATTTGGGAAGAATGTCTACATATCTCAAAGTGCGATGATGAGTAAAATATTTCCACATGCGAGTTTTCAAAGTTCTTTGAAAGCGTTCGACAATACTGGCTTTGGTTTCAGGATTTTCAGTAGTGAAGAAATGAATCTTCTTAGTTTTCAAGAAATTTTGAAATTCTTTATTTTTGAATTCAGTTCCTTTATCTGTTTGCAAACTTTTTGGACATTGTCCACTTTTTAACACAGATTTGAAAGCAATTACTAAAGTTTTTCCAGTTTTATCTTTAATAGGTACCACCAATGCATATTTTGAAAAGACATCTAGATGCAAAGTAAATATCTATGCTTTTCATTGGACTTTGATAATTTTGATAAGTCTGCCAAATCTGCCTGCCATTGAGTATCAATTCCAGCCACTATGGTTTTGCGTCGCAAAAACTTTTTATGGATAGGTTTATGTAAAATATAAGTTTGTTGTTTTCTTAACCAGTCTCTAACATCTTGAAGTTTTACTTTTTTGGATGATTGTTTAGCAAGTTTGTACAAAGCTTGTTCACCTGCATACCCAGCAGGACTTTTAGGATTGTAATACAGTTGTTCAAGCTTCATTGTAACTGACCCATGGAAAGAAAAATCTTCTTTTATACGTTTTTTGGTGGCAGATAAAAGTGCCGGAGAGGAAAAATGGTCTTTGATACGTTTCCTAACACTCAAACTCTTTGCAGACCTGACAGAAACGGGAATACGACTTGCTGTTTTTCTGATAGTGCGTTTTGTTTGGGAGTAATATAATCAGTTTCAGGAGTTTCTGGAGCACGATGCATCCAGTCCCACCTTTCCCTATTTCCAATCACATCTTCGGGAATATTCATGTCTCTTAAACCTTCTGCAAAAGCTTGCCAATCTGTAGGTTCACTGCCTTTACGATGTCTAATGACATCATTGACCAAATCAATCATATTGGACCCTGGAATAGATTTGCCATAAAGTTTGACTGTACCATCATCTTCCCAGGACACATTTGGGTTATTTTTTAGAAGTGAAACTAAAAGCTGAGCTTTACGTTTCATGGTGGAGGGTACACTATCTATGACCAATTGATTCATTTTGGAAGAACTAGGGTCAGATGGTGAAAAAAAGAGATGTTTCTTTTAAAGCTTTTTGATGAGCCGTTTTAAATTTGTGCAAGGTCTGGCCATATAATTGAGATTTTTCAGCTTCAGACAAATCTTCATTGGCCATGACAGAAGATAAGTCTCTTTGAAGACTGGCTGTGGCAGATACATTAGGATTGGGAGGCAGTCTGGGTTTTTGAATTTGTTCCTCTTTCCAGCGTTTCATGTCTTCCCAAAGTTTAAATGACACAATAGCCATTTTACGACCGTCCATATTTTATTTTTTGATAATTTCACCCAAGACAGAACCTATGATAGGAGCAATTAATGGTTTTAACAATAATCCTAACAAGGCTCCACCTTTCTGATTAATAATTTTCTTTTTTGTGTCAAGTGGAACTTGCTTAGAACTCAGTAAACGTATATGTTGCTTTCTAGCTCGTAACTGATTCTTTTGAGTATTTGTCAGACGTACATTGCCTTTTATAAGATTGATGCAACATTCCCCTACACAATCAATGACTTCTTTTGGAGATTCTTGAATCATTTTCTTACGACATTTATTGGATAAATGAGTCAATCCTTCTAAAAATGTACCATAAGTTTTTATCAGAGATTTTTTTCTCATTTTATTTTGCAATTTTCTACGACGTGTTGTTGTTACAGCCATGTTTATGAATGTGTACAAAAAATTGATGTACAGTCCTTTTATAGTTTTTCTTAAAAATGAAGTCGTCGACGTTCAGAATGAGGTGGATATGGATATTTGTTTGGATTTAACATGTGCATGGTAGCACCAAATCCATGTCTTTTTAACAAATCTTGTGCTCTCAAAGGAGTAAATCTTGCTAAATTTATGGACGATCGTCTTGCATTTGTGTTTGGAGAATCAAGACCTAAATTTTGCCATGAGGCAGGACTTTTACTTTTACTTTTTGTTACAAAGCGATCATCAACCTTTCTTTTTTTTTTCTGTTTTCTAGGTTTTTTTACTGATTTTTTCTTAGGTTGTTTAGGTTTAGTTTTCTTGTTAAATTTTCTCATCACCTTATTTCCATCCCATCGAATCAGACTTCGAATGATCACACCACCAAAGAATCCACCACTTCCAGGTTTTAAAATGATACTACGTTTGACTTCAGGATCAACTATTGCACTAATGCTAATTTTCGAACATCATCCTGATGTCTATCCATAATTTTTTGAGTTTGTTTAGGTAATTTCATCTTACCCTGAACAATTTTTCGAGCTGCCAAAGAAAACCATTTGATCATTTCAATTAAACCAGCATTTAAGAGTGATTTTCTTTTATGACTATCATGTTCTCTGCTTAAATTATACAGAGCACGTATCAGATTAGCTGATGTTCGTTGAGCCATTTTGACACAAATGATGGATTTAAACTCAAACACACCTTTTTATACTCCTGGAAAATAGACAACAGGTCCTTGTTGATCTGATTTTGCAAACCAGTTTTGAAAAATTTGCGTTCTGAATCTAAGATAATCAGGTGAGTTTGGTTTCAAATCGACCAATAAGTATCCGTGAGGTATAGATGTGGCATCATTAAATGCATGAATCATATGGGGAGCTTGAAGTTGATTGGCCAATACTTTAATTTGCATCTTATCTCTTGGACTTTGAAAAAAAACAACTAAATAATGAGCATTCAAACTGATGGTGCGAGAAGATTTACTTTGTTGAAATAAATTTTGTGTGATGTACACCACACTTGCGTTTCTATGATGTCCTTTTCTTGTAAACCACAACTTAATTTTTGAACATGTCATCAAAAATCACCAAGTGCGTTGCACTCGGATCAGTGACAATCTCATCTTCATCATCGGGAATACCTTGAATAAATTTGATGCTTGACCCCTCACGTTCTTGTAAGATATTATAAGATTTTTGCCATTCCTTGTAACACCAAACAATACGTTGGGGTAAAATATCAAATAAATCTTCTTTAAACTCAATCATCTTTTTGACAAATTCAGTTTTACCAGATCCACTTGGGCCAGAAATGAAAATATTAGAAGGATGTTTAAAAAACAAACTTCCAATATCTTGATTTGAGTCCAACTGGTGTGTAGAAAGTGCCATGTCTAACTGTGAAAAAATAACAAAGACAACTTTATTTATACTCAAATTTTAATAAACATGAACCAACAGTTTAATATATAATTAAAAAAACAGTTTAATACATCAAAGAAACTGTACAATACATTTTTATCAGACACAGTTCAATACATGTTTATCAGAAAAAAAGTGCAGTGCATGATCGTCAGAACTACTCTATCTATGCCAAATATCCGTAAGGAACAGTATATCCATCTCCAACAATGACACGCTTAGTAAAAGTGAATTGATATGTCTTGGATTGCAATTCAGTAGCCACAGTCTTGTCTTTATGTTTTCTGATCCTATGGTAGTTGACAGTTTCTCTGAAGTCTTTAGATTCTCCCTTCACCCAGTTGAGCATACGATCAAAGTGAATGACTTGAGATGTATGTAATCTAGAGTGAGTCCTTTCACTTTGCATGTTGATTTCCTCTTTCCATCTTTGTCTACAAATTCATATCCATAGTTCTTTGGTCCCATGCCTACAAATTTCACAATTCTAGCATTTGGCACTTCATCTGTCCATTCTCCAAGTCTGTTGTTGACAATCGTAGGGTTCCATAAATGGGGTTTGTGTTGATAAATGATAGAGTCTGTATCAAAGTAGAGTACACGTTCATTCAGCTTTTCCAAGATTCCATAGAGCTTCAATCTGGCTTGAGCAGTGACGAAGGCTGCCACAATCACATTACTGCAAGCATGCGGCTCCACACTAGATTCTGTATCATCCCAGTTGACCAGTAGAAGATTTTCTCTGCAAATGTCAACATTCTTGACAATCTTGTTTGGATTCGTCACCAGATCAAAAAATTTGGAAGGTTCTGAGATATATTCTGTCTTGGTCATATTCTCTTGCTGTGCCAATTTTCCCCAGAGACTGTTTAACATGATCTTGGCAATAGCTCTCATTCCTTTATTCTTCTCAACATTCTCCAATCTGATTCCTTCAGCTTCAAAATAATCTTGCTTGAACTTGATCTGATCTTGCTCAGTCATGCACCAATCAGGATATCCACTTGATTCTTGTTTGATTCTAAGAAATGTATCGCTATAGCCAGCAAAAATTCCTCCTTCTCCAGATGCTTTATCATATTGAGCTGTCTCAGAGAAATGCCAGACTTCATACACGTCCAATAACTTGTAACCCCTGTCCAAAGCCTCAAACAATTCGATAGCAACCCAAGTCCCTGTAAAACTTCTATCTTCTTCCTGTAAATGAGTACATCTCATATGAGGATCTGTCTTTTCTGCACAGCTTCTACAGAGTGGAAACATCAATTTCTGACTGCATTTCTGAGGAAGTACTGGATGATATAAATTGGATGGTGGTAACACTTTACACTTGATCAATCCACAGTACTGTCTGATATTGTCTTTGTCAATATTCTCTTGAGAATAGATGGTGGGATGTCCAAGTGGAAACAGTCCATACTTGCAAACATATGGGTAGAGTGAACACACATTGATGTACTTGATTTCTTCACTGGAGGATTCATCGATTTCCTGATAGAGTTTGGTCAAGTTAGTTCTTCCACCAAATAAAGGATCTCTTGGTCTCAAAGGGTCTAAGTTTGTAAATTCTGAGTCCACCAAAGATCTAAAGTCTGGATCTTCCTTGTATCTCTTGTCATAATCACATTCCCAAAGTTCCACCACCTGATATCCAGCTTTTCTTAACTCTTCACTCTTGCCAATAGTCAAAATATACAACTGATGCATGGTCAAACACTGATGATGTTGAACTCTATTTCTGTCTGGAAAATGAGTAGGGCATCCATGCCAGTAACACCCATAGAATTCAAATACAGTTCGAGATTCTTCATGGTAACCATCCACATAATGTCCATTGATTCTTTGCTCACCACCATTCAATTCATGTTTGATCTCGATACCACGGGTCTTAGATTCACTTTGAATCCATCTTACAGCTTTGATAGAGTAATTCTTTTGATTAGGATAGCCTTCAGGTGGGATGATGGCAATACTGTTTTCAGGCATATGATTTTTTCTCCATACTTTTGAACAAGCTTGAGCGATAGTACAAGCTTCAGACAAAGAATCGAGTCCACTAATGTTGATCAATTCTCGTCTGAAACAAGCACATCCCCGTCTTAGAATATCAACATCACTACGACAGTATTCTTCTATCTCCTGTCTGAGGTCAAATATAGCACCACTCTCAATTTTCCCTTTATGCCAAGCTAAAAATACCTCTAGATCCTTGACAGACATCTGACCAGGATTGTACATGTCCACAGGAAAGTAAGGTCCCACATACTTTTGGTTTGCCAGTGTATTTGCAAGATGAGGAAAGTAACCTTTCTTCATCTCTGTCAAGCCAAAAGTATCTGGGAAATTAGCCAGTCTCATATGCAAAAACTGATAAGAATCAAGGAATGTGACACGTCCTACTTTCATTCTAAGTATAGTATTTCCATTCATGATCACTTCAGGTTTCACTGTACCATATTCTAAGATATAGTGTAAGATAAACTGACCATCATATCCTCCAAAATTATGTGCAATACATGTCACTCCTTTATTCTCATCTCCTAAAATCCAATTGCAAAATTGTGGTAAAGTGTCTATGCCTTCAAAGATAAATTCTCTCAGACCTGTTCGTGTTGAACAAGTCGAACAAGATGTATCTATGGGCAAATCCATGCAATCATCACAAGCTTTATGAGCAACACAGAAATTCACCTTATGTGTACCAGTTTCTTGATTTGACTCGAAATCAAAGAAGATGAAACGAGATTTCTTAGGTTGAGAAACCTCTTCTTCTCCTTCATTTTCAGTCATCTCAGATTTACATTCATAACTTTGAATAAAGCATTGATGATTGGGTCCAACAATTTCTTTACAATTCCTACATTTTCTCTGTCCTGGACATACATGATTTTTCTTTGTGCCCACAATCCTAAAATTACATTTACCACAATTATACACAAGATGACAAATAGATTTATGCTGCTTAGACTTCTTTGCCTTATGCTTAGCAAAACAGTCTCTACTACGAAAAGTCCTTTTAAAGTCCATACAACGTATCTTTTGTCCAGGAATACAAGAAATGTCACTATAGCAATCTTCACATCCATCAGCACATCTATGGGCACCTCTGTTTGTATATCCTACATCACAATACTCGCAGTAATAGCTGGCGCCAAGAAATCCTGTCACCTTGGTAATCGCATCATAGTGATCTACTCCATTGTAGTAAATATGGATAACTCTCGTCTCAGGCTTCTTCTTGAACTGAAGTGGGAATATTAGTCCATCTTTAGGATACTGAGAATGGACTTTAATCAGGTACTTGGGAGCAAGTACAGATTGAATCTTCTTGTTTCCTCAATACCACAAGACTTGGTATGAGGAATCTTCGCTCTATCCAATAACTTCATGGCTTCTCTAGTCTGCATAGGTCGATTTGATTATCTCATAGTGTGCCAATTCTTTTTCCAAGACTCTGAGTCATCTTTATCTGCATTGCATTTCCCCACCACTACAGCTCTGGCCATACACATTACATCTTTGGTATTATTGATCTGTATAATACATTGTTTATTCTTTATCATATTATCTGACTCAAAGTAGAGACCAGCATGTAATGGTTTCCGTCCGCTGCTCACTGGAAGTCTCACCACTGTGACTTGAATGGTCATCTGTCCATCATTGATGCGAAAATTCTTATTGGACTGGAGCACTTTCATAATCTCTTCTAACACAGCTTCTCCAGTCATAGCTGAGACATCTCTCCATGTCACAAAGACACCCAGTTTCAATCCAGGATGAAGAATAGTCATCCGCATCTTGTCATTGGATTCCATCTGGCATCTTTCTTTAATGTCTTCAACCAGCCAATCAAACAATCTTGATATGAACTGATATGGCGAAACATTGTCAGGGAAAGTCTTGATGTTGAGTTGAAACTCTTTCCCTTGAGCTCGAAATAATCTAGACTTCTTCTCGTTGACTGCCTTTATAGTGAAATAAGAAGTCAAATATTCATCATCTTCATCGTCTGAATACATAGTCATAGCTCTTCTTTTCCTTGGTGGTGGTCTAATATCATTTTCATCATCTGAGCTCTCTGTGTCTGAATAATCCACCAATTTCAGTTGAGGCTCTTCATCATCAGAAGTGGGTGGGGTATTATCTCTCTGTCGTTTAACCATCTTGACTGTTCGAAGTTTAGTAGTGAAATGATACGGCAATGGGAATGCGAGCTCAATTTATACTGGAAAAAACCAGATTTTTCTGAAATCATCAGTTGAAATTTCATAAACTGATAGTTGAGTACTTGATTTTTTACAGGACTCAGTTTTGCAGGCGAGACTATATATTATTTTACTAGGTCTAAAGTGCAGGCGAGACTACATATTATTTTACTAGGTCTAAAGTGAAGGCGAGACTACATATTTTAGCTAGGCAGGCGAGACTACAATTTTTGAAAATTTGCAAGAAGTATCAGGCACTGTATAAACAGCACCATTACTCCCCCAGTACTATCCTCACCTCGGAATCCCTGGCGATTGAAACTGTCTCAAATACAAGTCAAATTCCTGCATGTCTCTATGGACCAGAGAATTCAAGGCGGAGCCACTCCAACTGAAGGTTGCCGCCCTTAAACAGCCGAAGCTGCTCTACCTTTTTAAATGCATATTCAACAGTTTCTGAAGCACAAAGCTTCTCTACGGGTCTCTGCGGACGTATAGAGTACCAGTGGTCAGTTATTTTTGTTCAAAATATATCTCTACTGACTAATTAAGCAATTATTTGCGATTCATACATAAAGTAATCCTATAACAAAATGAGTTTGAAATGGTGTCTCAAATTTGCATACACCATCCCATAATAGTTATCATGCCTTATAGTATGTAAAATCGATAACTTGAATATAAGAGTTATCTTATGGTAAAAATTTGAAGTCAATTGGATAAAAAATACCCAAGATATTACAAATTTGACAAAATTACGCATATTTTTACCGTTAAAATTTTCTTATTCAAGGGAGATAATTTATTGGCATGAAAAAGCAAGAACCGGATTTCTAAAAAGTAAAATCATAGTTTCCCAATAACTTGAGTTTGCCTGGACCGATTTTCAAAATTTTTGCACCCTATAAAAGCTTAGAACAATTGCTATCTTATCACATTAGAAATAATTTATCTGCAGGTAACACATAAAGAGAGCAAATCAGTTATGGCATATCAACTACCGACAGAAATACATCATAAGCGAGATGCGCTTAAGATTTCATTCGGAGATGCTCAAGATACATTACTCCAAATTTCACAGTATTGAAAGAGCTCGTGTTTGGGTTGTTAGAATGAAAAATTTGACAATGGATAAACTTTACTCTATTCTTACTCGTGACACAGATATCAAATATTTTTTGAATGGAATTATCTATGACAGTAATAGTTTTATGGATGTTTGTACTTAAAGGAAGAAAGTCCTAAGCATCAGGTCCAATGGTTATTGTCTGCATGGAATACTCAAGATGTATCTTTATCTGTGGCATCTTTAACAGCTGCAGGGATTAACCACTTTATAACACGTGAACTGATTAGGTATATAAACAGACCAGATTCATATAACGTTGCCATTGGACATTATACTCCAAGACAGATAGAACCACAAATTATTTTGAAGTTTCCAAGTCGTGAATCTGATTATCTGCTGAATAACTGAATATATATACGATCACCAAAAGTCTACCCGTGTGCTTAGATCAAATTTTACATTTTGATGTCTACAAAATAACTTTAGACCACATCTTATCATAAGAACCATCCAGTGCCGAGTTTTTGAAAACCAGAGCAGGAATCAAGAACTGGTTAAACCGATTTGAGACATTTGATACATTCAGATTTTGGACTAAACGTAATGCTCGAGAGATGTTGAGAATCATTGATGACACTCCTGTCACCTATATGGATTGGGTAACTTATGTGGCAAACAGCGAAAGTGTGATTTCTCACATCGAAGCAGTATTGAAAGAAATTCAACAAGCCACAGAAGAAGAAGATATGGATTATGAAGATCTCATTTCAAACATAGATAGCTTGATCACGATATAAAAAGAATGATCAAGTCATTTTGATCGTCATATCTGAGTTCAACATCATGGAAGAAGCAAGAGCGAAGAAATATTTGGAAATTCCACCTTCCAAGATATTGAAGTTCAGACCTTATAGAAGATTATTGTTCTGCATTTACATCTTATTTTCTCATGATGAGATCACTTTGGAAGAGATTCAACTGAAACTCAATAGTCCTGAAACTTTTGAGGATTTCAAGAAACTTTGGTGGATCAGTATCAGTTATTTGATGGAAAAAGAGACATTGATAACATTTGAGAATTGGAAAAGATGTGTCGCTGACAATCCTAGTGTGATCGAATTTCTCTACAATCATAGAAGAGACAAAACTATATCTGGACTATAAATAGTTGGACACCAGTGAGAGAGAATCATTTCACTTCTGACTTTCAAAGAGTAAAGATGTCAAACAGTAGAGATCCAAGGATGGCTAAAGCCTATGATAAGAAGAGCATCTACTATCATTGTGTATCATTGAAGAAACTTTTATCTCAAGAGGAACAAGCTTTGATGCAGCCATTAGAAGATAGTTTGAGACAACAAGACAAGTTGAGGCCACCTTATGGAGAATGTCACCATTGTCATGATACGGGACATTGGATTGGAGATTGTCCAGAGGCTAAGAAATTAAGAGAACAACAGATCTCTACATATAAGAAGAAGCCCCAAATGGACAATGTTTTATCTGTGGACTTGCAGATCATTGGGCTTGAAATTGTCCTAAGAGAGAAGAGGATTTTACATCTCAACAGTCTTCTATATCTACAGAGAAGCAACAGACTGAGTCTTCAGTATCTACAGCGAAGCCTTCAAGGAAACGAAAGGCTCCTGTACCAGATATATCTGATATCAGTCCTAAGAGAAGACGCTTGGACACTCGTTCAAAGAAGACAGCTATCCGTACAAAGACAGGGAAGAAGCCATATTGTTTCATTTGTAAATCAGACTCTCACTCACCTCGATCCTGTACAGAGATGGTGACGGAGAACTGGGATAAAGTGATTTCTCATGATGAACCAGACAGTGACTCTATAGTGCATATTCATTAAAGACTGGACTAAAAGGATTTATAGTGATTCTCAATAGTGTTTTTGGATTTAATTAAAATTACGGTGTTGAAATTGTGTTTGTTTTTATTTTTGAGGTTATTCTTTAACGAAACTAATTGAGTAGCCCTGAAAAGGATTGTTTGTTTTTTTAAAGTCTCCTAAGTAACAAAAATATTTCTTACTTAGAAGATTTTAAAATAGGTTGAACAATGGCAACAGGTTTTCTGGAACCAATCCCTCTACGGGCAAGAAATTGCTCCAATCCTAACTTATTTTGTTGTCTCTCCACCTCTTTCCAATCTTTTCGCTGCAAAGCAGCACACAACTTAGTCAAACTGAATTTTTCAAGAACTTCATTTTTTAGAGAGGCACAAAGTACGTTGGGTTATATAGTTGGATAAGTGGATTGACCTATATTCTACTCCTCCGCTAATGAGAGCAACTTTAATCTGATTGGTCCATTTAAAGATCACACCATAATAACCCCATTACTGTGAACATGGTTAGGAAATACTACAATCACACATATCTTAGGCATAGCCTTACATACAAAACTAAGTGCAACATATTAAGTTATTCTTTCTTGAAGAAATGAGTGGCCCTGAAAAGGGCCGGTTTGGTGGTTATATTACCACAGAGACAAAAATTTAGGAGCAGGGGCATCTACTGGGGCGGCCACCACAGGCAGGGCATCGCACAGCCCACTGTTCTACAGTTATAGTTCTTCTCACAGGTATGTAGAAGGGTGGATGGTCTGCCTCTGCATCCCAATCCTCAGAAGGATGAGGTGTGGGGGAAGAATTATCCCCCCAATCTTCCTCCTCGTCACTGATACTTTCAACCTTCACTTCCATTTTCGCATCATTAATCAAATTTTTAACCCTTCGACTCATCTCCAACATCTTTTGATGATTCTCAATCATTTGCAGAAGAAGTTCAGCTGTATCCTTCACAGCATTCACTGTCTCCAGTAACCTTCTAGTAGCATCAACCATAGACTTGCCCTGCTCCTCCAATTCCCCCAAACGCGAATCCAAATTGCAAGCCATTTTGTTGTTGTTGTTTAACACAAAAACAGAATACAAATTTGAGTTTTGAAACGAGCTTTTATAGTTTTCAAAGGGATTGACCTACATTGAACTCCTCCGCTAGAGAGAGCAACAATACACTGATTGGTCAGTTCATTTATTTCACCCAATCAGAGTTGACTTGATTTCTTGAAGCGCGGGAACTTTAAACTAGGTCAATCCACTTGACAAGTATAAAAGGCTTGAACACACTACATTTTCACCATTCATAATCATGGAGTCATCACTGACAATAGATGATATGATCAACAACCCTGACCTTTTGCTATCAGCAGTGAATAAGACATTTGCTAGCTATACGACACAACAGTATTTTACCCCGCAAACATCCTCAGCGTATATACCTCAACCTGTTCAACAGATGCTGCAAAAACAACAGTCATAGACTCAAGTCATTGAAGTCTTACTCAACAACTAAATGAGTTAAGATCTAGAGTGAAGATTTTAGAAGAATTGTCTCAGCAACGTGCACAGCAGCAACCTTTAGAGATGCCATCCATCCAGATACCCATAAGACTTGACATTACGACAAATGATCAAGACACCAGTCAAAACATAGGAGTTGGAAAAGCAACTAAGAAAATTAGAATTACTAAGAGGAAATGCTAAAAATCACCAAGACAATCAACAAACAGCCCTTTTCAGGGCTACCACTTCCCTAGAAAGAATACCACTAAACTTGCTAAATAATATACACTAGTTAACGCTACAGAGTGATGCCTCTAGGAGTTGAGGTCTTGATTGACCAAGAGACTCTAAGACGCATGGTACTTAGTAGCATTGACTATTACACACACCATATATCACCACATACTTTACCCCCTAAAATGACTAAGTTATCTTCAAAGCTGAATTTAACTAAGTTATTTTATATATCACCACAGCAGGACCTTTATTCCCCTCAAAAATTATTCTAAATAAGTTATTTCCCAACAGCCCAGGAAACTATCATTATCACAGCCCAACCAGTGAATATGACCAGGAAACTATCACAATCATAGGCCCAACCAAAATACCCCTAAAAATAAACTAAGTTATTCACAGCTAGTCACTCAAGCTTACCAGGATAGGCATCTCTGGCACAAATTTTTTGCCTGAAAAATTCTAAGTTCTTTTCAGGCTTAAAAAAATTGTGCCAGAGTGCCATCCATTACTACTGACAGCTCAAGTATAGTTTTGCTGTTTTTCAAATGGGTCAATAATTGCTATTTTTAGCCACAATAAGCAACTCCCTCAAGCAGGAAATATTTTTGATGGATCTAATATGTTTTAGCTACCTTTGTAAAGGGTCACCAAGGGAACATTCCTGTAATGTTCAATTAAAATTGAACCAACAGTGTACATTTGTAGGTGTTGTCATTTCAAGCCCATTGCTGACGACGAACACAGCGTGACAGTTGAGACAGTATACCTCTTCTACAGATGCACTTAAGTACAGCTTCTTTCCATGTACTATTAACACGTGGAATTCTTTGTCAGCATCCATAGCTGATGCTCCAAACTTGGTATCCTTCGAGCGGAAACTTTCCAAATCCTCATTCTAATATAGTTATGGGGCCAAACTGTAAGTAGGAACGACTTATGGATAGAGCTATACCTATCTGTCTTAATGCCAGGGGCGGCTACCGTAGCCGAAAGTATGACTTATCAGTGATAATACCTATTAGCATGCTTTTCTTGACGAGAGGTCTGTCGTTGATAGGCATCGGTGTCATATTGCTGATAGAAAGGCAAGTGAGTATGATCAGGAAATACCACAATCACACACTGCAGAACAACCCAAGGCACTGTGTGGAAGAGTTACAAAACACTGACTGCCACAAGACACCAGGAAGACAGTTAAAGTAAAGCAATCAGCTTCCTCTTCCCCATCAAGAGGATTGCAAAACTAGGACAACAAAGGAAGGACCAAACACAGAACCCCCACAGACAATGGGAGAAACAATAAATGCATGAATCAACAACAACAGAACCACCGCCTTAGAACGGAGAGCAGCATAAGCCAATTTGGGGCTTAAATGCATTTTACTGGTACCAAAACTTCGCCCAAATTACTTAATTGTTTAGCTCGCGCAGAACTTTCCTAACTATTGCAATGTATCATTTGAATGTTTGTTTGTTTTGTTGCTTTACGTCCCAAGTCAACAGCTACTGTCATGGCAGGACGGTCAGTTCACCTAACCACACTTTTTCCTGGGCAAGCTTGAACAAGCAGTTAACCAGTACTTCGTGCACATATTGTCGCTTGTAACTGACAACAGCCCTTTTTGAATGATTCAGCGGAAGGGAGGAGAATGACCGTAAAAATATTTCATGATCAATCTCGACGAAAGTATGGGACGGGGCCGGGATCGAACTCGCGACCCCTGGATCTGCAGTCACACTCGCATCTGTCGCCAGACACGTTACCGACTGCGCTTTGCGGCCTGGTACAATGTATCATCACAGGGAAACAATCTTATCATATTATCACACAATGATGAAACACAAAAAAGGCTACTGACTCACAGATAGTCCGAGCTAAAGAAAACTTCAAGTTGAGCCACTGTGGGCCCAGCAAAAACACAACCATCATAACCAATCAACCGATTAAGGAGATATATCTTTCAAAAGCTCTTACTTGCATGAAATTCTCCCTATATAAACAAACAATGCTTTTTATCAAGAAGACGGAAACCTTTGGCCACATTGTTGTATGAACAATTTATACATCTCACATAGATCACTTTACGTCCCAATATACAGCTTTTGAGCAATCGGCAGCATGCTTATCAGTCTATTTAGAGTTACTTCCTGGTTTGATACCGTTTGCAATATTGTGACACGCTGGGTGAACTTTAGAGAAAACCATTTGCATGAAAATAAATTGCAATTATCTGACTACGATATTTAGAAGTGTTCTGACCCAAATATAATGTATTTCTGGTATTATTTACATTTGTTTCATTTTTACCTCGAAAAGTTCACAAGCAAAAATTGTATATATATATATTCTACCAGAAATTTGTACATTTTGGGCGAAAATACTTCTAAATATTATAGTCGGATAATTGTAGTTTATGTTCATGCAACTGTTTTTTTTTTCTAAAGTTCACCCAGCGTGTTGGCTTATAGACTGTCGCATGAAACCCTGATTGGATTTATAGACTGTAGCATGATATCCACATTATATCCAACTTTTTATAACGTTTGATTATTTTTTTGAATTGGTCACTTAAATTAGGTTTTCCAACAACTCTCTTAAGGGGTGTTTAGACGGCATGATTTTGTCAGCCTGACTTAGTCGTACATTACAAATCAGCTCGTGTAAACACTGCTATTACAGAGTCATATATGATTTTAGAGTCAGGACGACATGTCATGGGGGATAGAACTGGTTCTATTTGCCATTACAAAATCATGGCGAAATAGCCAATCAGCTTAGAGGTCACTGGGGTTAATTGCTTTTGGAGCAAGATAAAACAGATAACCCTAAACATGCCAGTAGTTTTTTCTGAAAATGGTGTCTACATATTAACCTGCTGCATATATTTAAGTGCACTTCAGGGGAGATCTTATCATGGAAGTAAACACTATAAACCAAAACAAGACTGCTTCCAGGGAACAGTCTGATCTGGGTCGATATTGTTCGCCATGAAGACTACCTAAGAACATAAGCAGATGAAATAGCAGATGACAAAAGTCGTGACTTGCGGGAATGAGTTAAAACACATATAGCAATGCAACGATGTAGAGCATGATGAGATAGCTCAAGGTGCCCAGCCAGATTTCTTCACTGTTGAAAGAAATCACACATGACATTGTAATGCCGTCTAAACAGAAAAATCATACATGACAAAATCATGTATGATTTTGTCAGGACGACCAAATCATGCCGTCTAAACGCCCCTTTAGTTTATAAACTAAATCATCATAAAATACTGACTCTGATATGCCCTGTTGAAGAGTTTTAAAGTCCGTGTACTACTTCTGAGTTTTCTATAACTTTTACTTCTTGCCTTACTGCTATTAATAACCATGTTATAAAATATTGTGAAACAGTGTATAAGAGGACGGTAAAAAGTTTTTGTCTATTTTAAAATCAGGTGAATTTCTTAATAAATTAAAATCTTAAGGTTTTCTAGTATCTAGTTTGTCTACATATGATTTCTCTTCTCTCTATATTACATTGCCTCGTATTCTAATCACAGAAAAACTAGCTTAATCAATTGAACAAACTTTAAACAGAGAGGACTCTGTTTATTTGCCTTGTAATGAGACACGCACTTTTTTCACTTCTGGACAGCTTAAGATATATATTTTGTGGTCATGTCAGAAAGTTTGTGATGCTCTCCATTAGGCAATATATTAATATAATTTGGCTCGAAATTGTATAGACAAATTGTAAGTATCCAAAAGGGTAATAACTGTGCACCTCTTGTTGCAGAAGTTTGCTTTGTTATAAGAGATATCTCATGTTGTCTCTTCCTGTCAATAATCAGGCTGATATTGTTGAAGCATTTAACGGTACCTCCAGATATCTAGATGACTTGCTTAATATTGAAAATACTTATTTCGAATAAATGTTAAGTCCAATATAATCCCATATAACTTCAGTTAAATAAGGCAAATTCCTTTGATACTGAAGCCCTTTTTTGGACTTGGACTTGTCCGTTACAAATGGTTTTGTTTCATCTAAAATAAATGAAAAAAACGGGATGATTTTGGTTCAAATAATATTATATTTCATTACATCATTCATATATATGAACATTTACAGGATCAACTAGAAGCTTATACCGAGTCATTTCCTGTAATATATTATTTTGTAATCATCTTGACGAGAAAGGGAGAGCTGGTTGTTTTGCTTTTATTGTCTACCTGATGTCTTGTGACTGTTAGTGTTCTGTGGCTCTTCTTCACATGCCGTAGGTTGGTCTGCAGTGTGTGATTGTGGTATTTCCTGATCATAATCACTTATATTTTGGTCAAGACGGACGGGCCGAAAATGCAGGTTGAAATATTTCCAATTTTCTGTCTTTCCTATCACTAATTTCTAACTTTCCTATTATTTCCTTTTTTCCTCAGCCAGCAGTATCGTTATGGTCAACGGTGACTGAAGCTAGAGTTAGATGTAACGTTGCCTCAATTTTGTATAATCAGTTGCATCACGCATACGGTTGTAATATGGCAGTTATCATCAGCTTTTTACCTTATATAACGCATTTCTTTGAAGTATGAAGACCGTTTTGAAGAATAATCATATTTTGACAACTGGTTATAATTATTAATGGCAAAAAGGTCCAACGACAAACAGTGGCTACTCGGTGTCTGTTTAACGTTTAGTAGGTAGACAGTTTAGGTTGTCGGCACGCGCTATTTACGAGCTCGCACCTCGTTATGGAGACTATCAAACGTTGCCGCGGGCTATTTACTGCGAGAGATGCACACATTATCATAAAGGAAATACAAGGGTCACATACGAATATTTCAAATTTGCTAATTGTTAATTGATGGTACACGAAACATCACAAAGGTCTTAATATTTAGTCATTAAACAGGATGAGACAACATATTTTGATTCATTTCCAACATTAGACACGATTTTTACATCACCAAACGACAGAGATCAAAGGAGTTCCGGAAAGTGGCGGTTTCGAGATTTGTCCAAGATATATGTGGGCGGGGAGCGCAGTGTATACTATAACTTTCAGAAAAATGCCCTACTCGCGATCGGAACGGTCGATTAATTCATTGCATAATGTGTAATTTTGCATGCTTTTTTGTCGTCATCAAGGTTTTTTAACAAAATTTTGACGGTTCCTTGGCATTAATCGGTACTAAACCCGTTGCGACAAGGCGTCATATCATCAGATTATGCACTGATTGCAAAGAAGAAGAAAAAACTTCATGACAGAAATGCACATAATGTAGAAGAAAAAAACATCAGTCGATTTGGTGATGTTCTATGATTCGGTAACGAGACCGATACATATTGATTCAGTAACGAGACCGATACATATAGTGCCCCCACGAATCAAACGAATCATCAAGAATCGATATATATTACTCGTGGGTTATTGTAAATGCTTCAAACTATTCGTTATGTTTTACAATTCAGTAACGAAACGAATATTCGTGGGATATTGTGACGAATTCACTACGATGTGCAGTCATCTTTTTTGGAAAAGCTAGGAATCAGTCACGAATTAAGACTACGCCGAATACATGCATGAATAAAATGAAATTCGTGACTATTCTTGACAAGGGCCCAGACCTGTAATTGTTTTTCCATGGACCTCCATTATAGCTTTTAAGTAGGCTGTGGTCCTGACAACTCTTCAATCACAATGAATGGTAATCTGTTCAGTAAGGGTTATTATGTACATAAAAGTTACACTGTTATTTAGGGCCTATATACGATTGGAGTTAACTTTTGAATGTCAATAATAATTCACAATTCTGATTTCTGAATTCCGAATTCTGAATCTCGAATTCTGAATTCTGAATTTTGAATAAACTTGATAGACGCTTTCATTTACTATATCATACACTTGTGTAAAGCGCCAGACGGACTGAGTTCAAAATGGCTGTGCAGATTTGATATTTTTAGTTGATAACTAGTATTTGTGTAATTTGAAGTATTATTATACAGCATTTGAAACACTGATATTTACGAAAGCCTGGTAGTGCCATTTCTTATTTCTAACTTCTAACTTCTAACAGATGTTAAAAAAAATAAGTGGCCCTACCAGGCTTATGAAAGAAGCCTGGTAGGGCCATTTCTTACTTCTAACTTCTAACTTCTTGATTCTAACTTCTAACTATGATGTTTGTATGTTGGCACGTAAGTGTCCATGCATGCGTGAGTACATGTATATGCGTGAAGACGCCCATGTCTGTCTGTCTGACTGTCTGTCTGTCTGTTTGTATGTAAGTATTTATATACATGTATGTGTGTATGTCCAAATGAGGGTTTAATGTGAACACTCTGCACATGTTGTGAAACATGTCTGACTATATTGGCATCGGAATCCTCGATATCTGTGAGTTTCCAGAAAGTGTCCCAGACTGATGGAATGGTTTGGGGTGGGTCCTAGGAGGTAAAAACAGGGCTAAAATCGATTGGCACCTGAATCCTGGAAGCCTTCGAGTCTCAATAAAGTGTCGCAGACCGATGCATTGGCTTGGAGAATGACGCAGGAGTTCAAAACAGAGTTTAGCTCGATTGGCACCGGAATCCTGAAAGTCTGCCAGTGCCCAGAAATTGTCGCATAACAATGAAATGGATTGAGGTGTGTGTGTGTGTGTGTGTGTGTGTGTGTGTGTGTGTGTGTGTGTGTGTGTGTGTGTGTGTGTGTGTGTGTGTGTGTGTGTATGTGTGTGACAGTCTGTGAATTTCCTTATCTCTACCTTCTAACTTCTTATCTCTACCTTCTAACTTCTTACTTCTAACTTATACCCTCTACCTTCTTACTTCTAACTTCAACGTTTGTATGGCGGCACGTATGTGTCCATGCATGCGTGCGTACACATGTCTGTCTGTCTGTCTGTCTGTCAGCTTACCATGTTGTTCGAGAGCCTCACAAGAAATGAAAGTGCAGGCAACAATGAGATGTTATGAGAGAGACTTCATGTTGTCTCTTTCAGGCAAATATCAAACTGATATTATTGAAGCTTTTATCTCCACCTCTAGATACTTAGACTTACTTAATATTGATAATCCTTTTTTTAACAAATGGTTTCCACAGAACTTCAGTTAAATAAGGCGAATTATTCTGGAACATACATACATACACACACACACACACACACACACACACACACACACACACACACACACACACACACACACACACACACACACACACACACACACATACATACTGTCAACTAGAAAGATGCACAGACAGACATGTGTGTCTGCACGCATGTGCACACGCATGCATGGACACATACGTGCTAACATACAAACATCGTAGTTAGAAGTAAGAAGTTCGAAGTAAGAAGTTAGAAGTTAGAATAAGAAGTTAGAAATAAGGAAATTCACAGACTGTCACACACACACACACACACGCGCGCGCGCGCACACGCACGCACGCACATACATACATACATACATACATACATACATACATACATACATACATACATACATACATACATACATGCATACTGTCAATCAGAAAGATGGACAGACAGACATGTGTGTCTGCACGCATGTACACACGCATGCATGGACACAAACGTGCCAACGTACAAATATCGAAGTTAGAAGTAAGAAGTAAGAAGTACGAAGTTAGAAGTTAGAAATAAGGAAATTAACAGACTGCCATATAAACATACATGTACACACTCACACACACACGCACACAAAGACAACGACCGTGCCAACATATAAAACATCATAGTTAGAAGTTAGAATCAAGAAGTTAGAAGTTAGAAGTAAGAAATGGCCCTACCTGGCTTCTTGCATAAGCCTGGTAGGGTCACATATTATTTTTAACATAGATGTTAGAAGTTAGAAGTAAGAAATAAGAAATGGCTCTACCAGGCTTTCGTAAATATCAGTATTTCAAATGCTGTCTAGGAATTCAGAATTCAGAATTTGGAATTCAGAATTGTGAATTATTATTGACATTCAAAAGTTACCTCCAATGGTATATAGGCCCTATCTTACAGTTTATCTCTTATGTACATAGTAACCCTCACTGAACAGATTACCATTCTAGACTAGGGTTTACTAGTAACCAATAAACACCCATGCGTGTCTCCTACTTTAGGAAGAACCTCTACTCTACAGAGGTTCTCAACCTCCATGGCGTATCTACAGAGCACTCCCACTCTACAGGTAACACATATTCCCATATTGTACTCTGTAGGGTAGGGAGTACCCGCTAGAAGAAAGGTGCCTACTTCAGTAGGGCTATTAAAGCGCTTGCGTAGGAGGTAATCTATGTATTATGCGTTATTCTGTGTGCAAATGCGAGTACCCCAAACTCCACACAGGAACTTATGCTTCACAAAGTACCCCCTTTTCTACTGAATAAACCCTTAAGTACAATCCTCTGGAGGGTAGGGTGTACTCACTCTGTCTGGCGTTTTACACAAGAGTATGATATAGTAAATAAAGCGTCTATCAAGTTTATTCAAAATTCAGAATTCAGAATTCGGAATTCAGAATTCTGAATTCGGAATTCAGAATTGTGAATTGTCACTGAGTGAAAAAGTGAGCCATTTGGGCCATCGTAGTCACTAGATGATGCTTTGATATATATGCCATAAAAATTATGTGTCGTCAGGCTACGGAAAGTTTGAATTTTCAGAACAATTCGCCATAACAAAAAGTGCTCTCTAACTTTTTTCAAACAATTTTCACAAGTCAGTCTAGGGACAAGATGCCCCTGTACTTTAAAACACTCACTGCAGTAAATTCAACATATATCAACACCCTGTCAATTTGGTTTTCAAAATAAACAGTTTGTTCTACACTGTAAGCTTGCTGTATCTCCATACATGTAAGATTAACTTTGGATACAAGTAAACTTCATTTAACAGTGAAGATCCAGATGTAATGCTACATCTGGCGACATTTGATCAGCCTCTGCACTGTTACCCATTGAAGGACCAGCAAAACACATCTGAAAATAGCGTCTGCTAAAGATGTTTGCTGTATATTTAGTACTAACATCCCATGTAGATGTAAGATTCAATTGGAGCATGACGGGTCAATAGACTTACCTCTTTTGATGTATGTGGCTGTTTGTCGCATACTTTGCTGTTTTTATACAGTAGGAACTTATTAAAATTAAGTTAGTTTTGGAAAGGTCTAGTCTGGATTTGGTAGATAAAATAGATTCACAAAACAAAAACAAGGCAATGATAAATATATTATGTTTTACTGTATGCATAACTTATGACAGAGTAATTACTAAATTCAGATGCTGAACCCAGTTAAATAAACAATTAATCTCAGAGTGTTGATAATACAATTACAGGCGAAATTTATGAACTCGGATCGGAGTTTCTCAAAAGCGTTTGTCCTTAGAGTAAAGTAGAAAAAATAAAAGAGGTTAATCTGACAAAGCTGTCCAAACCAGATTTGAGTCTTGAATAACATGTGACATAAGATTTTGGTACTTATCGCATATGCGTAATCATTTCTATATCGCACATGCGCAGCCACCTAGTGGGGCTAGATGTCTATATTTTGGCATGAGCCTTAATCTAGGTCCCTACCGTTTGTATATGCCGCGGTAACTCTTGCAACACTGCGAAATGGCTAATCTCGCCTGGATCTTCGCGAGAAGCACCAAATTCTCATAACCTGGTTCATACGTACTTCAAAGTGAGTTTTTCCGACGTCTCTGTCCTATGCAGTCTCACGTCAGTATACATAGTTCGCTTTTGCTTCCCTGGCAGACAGTTTTTATCGTGGCACGGATCATTGTTTTAGTCGACCTTCATATTCCCTGCATCCTAAATATCTCGGAAGGGCAATGTGTCGACATTAATATCGGTAGGTTAGATTGTTACATGCAGATAACGGTTAAGAAACAATAGCATTTGACAACTATTGACAGCGCGCTATCAGTTGTATTGTTCAAGATATGGGACGCCGGTTGTTCCGTGGTGTGTTATCCTTTTGCTACCTACTTTAAATAAATAGCTTGATCAAATTTATAAGTACATGTTTATCAAAATATCAAAATGATACAGGTTTTGAGGTTATAAAACTTTTTTCTTGCTCAACTCAACTGAGCACGAAATTGCAACTGCTTGTAAACACTAAAAGACCGGACAAATAAAGAAGTGTATTGTTTTAAGTATCTCAGATATTGTATTTATCCTGCTATATAAATATTAAAATGCTTACACTTGTTGGCATTTTAACATTTATGAGCAGGATAAATTTTGTGCTCAGCTGAGTTTGTTTTATAACATCGGGGCCTTATTTCAATCAACGAATGTTTTCAGCGAAAAAAATAGTTCTGTTGATTTTAAGAGAGCATGACCGGGAAATGCCACAATCACAGATCACAGATCGCTATAGGGCACCGCGAGAAAGAGACATCACAACACTGCGGCTTCTGAGGGGGTTCATGCATTTTATTGGCCTAATAATGGCACCCTAGATTCTGCAGTTGTTAATCTACATAAATTGTTAACTTATTCAATGCAGCACCAAAGGGAAACATCAAATCAAATAAACCGACTGTGATAAAAAAAAAAAGTACATATAGTGAGAGTTAAAATGTCTAAGTGCCAATCTACAAGTGGAAACGGAATTGTAAAAAAGGATGTACTGGCTAATAAAGTCATAGAACACAGACCAATGCTGTTTGCAGTACTTGCTATCTAAACATTGATAATGCTACTTAAACATTGTTCAACATTAACATACAGCTGCAATAAGCCTCAAAAAATGGCAGTCATGCTATGTCAAAAGCATTGTACAACAAAACACATATTTGAGACTCTAACATGCTATTTCAGACCTACATATGAGTTTTATTTATAACCAAGAGAAGTAATCACTCTAGCATAGCTAATCCAACAAGTAACATATAAAAGCAAGCTCACAATTAGCAAAAGAACTTGCTCTCTTTTCCTATGTGCGAATACTGCTAAATCGAGAAGAGATATAGTGAACCACATTGCAAAATGAACACTCAACCCCAATATGCAAAGGGATCAGGTAAACAAACAAAAAAACAGAACCATTGCTTTAGAATAGACCTCCTGTACTAATCACACGGTGGGATTACGGTGTGTGTGTGTGGGGGGGGGGCTTTTTTATATTTAACTCGCAAGCAGTAAAATCAAAGTAATAACCATGATTAACAAAAGCAGGTTACTGTTTGATAACTGTTTATGTTAGCAAAATTAGTAAGTGAGTATTATCACAATCACAAACTAACAAAGATTTTAATTTAGATGAATCAGTTGAAGCTATTCAACTATCACATGACTCAGCCACGGGTCCTGATGAGATCCACTATCAAATGCTTAAACATCACCCAGAGAATTCTCTTGAAACCCTTTTGAATATATTTAGTTACATTTGGACTACTGGTAAATTTCCAGAAGATTGGACCTTAGCAACCATAATCCCAATTCCCAAACCTGGGAAAGATCCTGCGGAACCTAATAATTATAGACCTATAGCTTTAACAAGTTGTCTATGTAAAACACTTGAAAGAATGATAAATAAAAGACTTACTTGGTTTTTAGAATCCAATAATCATATATCGCGGTTCCAGTCTGGTTTCAGATCTGACCGCAGTACAACTGATAATTTAGTTAGATTGGAAACCTTCATACGTGATGCCTTTATTAAAAAGGAACATGTAATTGCTGTGTTTTTTTATTTGGAAAAAGCTTATGATACCACGTGGAGATATGGCATTTTAAAAGATATCCACAAATTAGGATTAAGAGGTAGACTTCCTACATTCATTGAAAACTTCCTTGCAGACCGCACCATGCAAGTCCGAGTTGGCTCCTAATGATATTGTGAAATGTTTAGGTAATCTTACTGATTGCTCATTATATGTCGATGACTTCTGTATCTGTTATCGCTCAAAAAGCATGGCGACGATTGAACGCCAACTGCAACAAAATTTGAATAAGATTGAAAATTGGGCAACAAGCAATGGTTTTAAGTTTTCCAAATCAAAAACACAGTGTGTACATTTCTGTCAGTTGCGCAAGCAACATGATGATCCAGTTTTACATTTATATGGATCACCTATTCCAGTTGTTGAGGAATCTAAATTCCTTGGCATTTTATTTGATAGAAAACTCAGTTTTATACCCCATATTAAATATCTCAAAGCTAAATGTTTAAAAGCATTGAATCTTTTAAAAGTGCTCTCCCATACGTCTTGGGTGCAGACCGAACTACACTTCTCAAGCTTTATCGGTCTCTAGTCCGGTCAAAATTAGACTATGGCTGTATTATATATGGCTCTGCACGAAAATCATACTTTCAAATGCTTGATCCTATACATAACCAAGGACTTAGATTAGCTTTAGGGGCTTTTAGAACTTCTCATGTTGCTAGTCTCTATGTGGAAGCAGATGAACCATCACTATACTCACGAAGAGAAAAACTCTCTTTGCAATATGCTATAAGACTTGCTGCTAACCCATCAAATCCTGCTCATGAAGTTACATTCCCACCAAATTATGTTGATTTATATGAACAAAAACCTAAAGCTATTAAATCGTTTGGCATCAGAATTTCACCACTCTTAGAATCTGCCAATATCAAACCACAAAATATTGAAAAACATTTTACACCAAATATTCCAGCTTGGTGTATGATCACCTGAAATTCTTTTTGATTTACATTCTGGGAAAAAATCTGAATCAAATCCACACATATTAAAAGATGATTTCAGAAAAATGCAAAGTCGTTATAAGAATTACCAACAAATTTATACTGATGGGTCAAAGGAAGACTCAAAGGTTGGTTGTGCTGTTATATCAGACAACCATAGTAATATGCAACGTATACCTGACGATTCATCAATTTTCACTGCTGAAGCCAAAGCAATTGATCTAGCTTTAGATTTCATTAGCACTTGTGATACTAACAATAAATTTATTATATTTGCTGACTCGCTTTCTGTATTGAAAGCAATGAACCATACCAGTTCGAAGAATCCACAGATTCAGAAACTTCTAGAAAAATGTCATGAGCTTTTAGCTTATAAAGAAATTGCTCTCTGTTGGATTCCTAGTCATATAGGTATCCAAGGGAATGAGATGGTAGATAAGCAAGCAAAAACATCGCTTTCATTAGAACCAACTTCTTTTAAAATTCCATTTTCCAATTTTAAGCCATCTATCAATAAATATATCTTGGAAGAATGGCAAACTTCGTGGAATAACAGCATTGGTAATAAACTTCATGGCATCAAACCAACTATTGGTGAATATCAATCAGTTGTTCGAAACATTAGAAGAGAAGAAGTAGTTTTAGCTCGACCCCGCATAGGTCATACAAGAGTCACTCATTCATACTTACTACAAGGTGAAGAGCATCCACAATGTGTTGGTTGCGACGCACCATTCACTGTACGTCACTTCCTTTTGGAATGTGGCGATTTTGCACAAGTAAGAAATAATTGCTTCCATGTTGATAACATGAAAGAATTATTTCAAGATATACATATTGATAGTATTATGACATTTTTAAGACAAATAAATCTTTTTAACAAAATCTAATTGCTATTTTTAAAATCATGTTTTGTTTTACATTTGTATCAGACCATAATACATATTTTTTAATGTTGTATTCTGTTCAGTTAAAGAACATGTACATTTATCTGAACAGCTCTTTGAAACTGTCAGATATTGTACGTGGTCTCTCCTGTCAACAAACGTATTGCAACTTATTATCATTATACATTCTCATCAACATCATTCCTTTTATTTTATCTTATAAATTTTTACTTTTTCCATCTTCATCATGTTTAGTTTAATACTGTCTGACGCTAATGACCCACAAGGGTTGATGCGTCGTTAAGAACCAAACAAACAAACAAAACAAACAATCACAAACTGCAGACAAACCCATGACATCGTAAGGAAGAGACACACAACATTTACGAGACACCAGGAAGACAAATAAAGCAAAGCAACCAGCTCTCTCTTCCCCTTCAAGATGATTGCAAAACTAGAATGGACACTAAGTAACGCACAACAAAACATAATTACAGAATCCCACAATGAGAGTAGCAATCAAAAACGAATCTACAACAACAGAACCACCGCCTTAGAACGGACAGCAGCCAAAGCCACTGGGTGTGCTTAAATGCACTTAACTGGTAACACGTCTTCGCCCAAGGTTCTGCTGTTGTTTAAGCACAAAATGTTAAGCTCGCATGGAGGATTCCTAGCTATTGCGATGGATCATCATAGAGAAACAGTATAATCAAATTAACGCACGACTCACAGATCGTCCGAGCTAAAGAAAACCTCAAGTTGAGCCACTGTGGGTCCAGCTGCAGCCAAGCATCAGGCACCAACACACCGATTAAAGCTTTACGTAAGAGCCGTCATTGAGTCTGAGGTCTGACCCACCGTCGTGCAATTAAAGAGGAAACCATAGCGTTAAACCGTGATTGGGTTGACAACCAGGCATGCAGACTGTCGCATGATGTCCAAGTCATATCAAACTTTTTATAACGTTTGATAATATTTTTGAATTGATCACTAAAATTGCTAAAATTAGCAAAACAAATAACGAGCGAGAAAGCTCTTATAAACATTAAATGTTATGATTAGCTGAGTCCACAAGCTCCATATATGTGTTTGCTAAAACATGCCTTAAACAGCATTTATAATATAATATACAGTGTGCTCTCAATAACTCGAATCCTGACTGCTTAAAAGAACTTTCTTAAAAAGTAAGTGAGTATGGTCGGGAAATGCAACAATTACACACGCAGACCAATCCACGGCACAGTGCGGAAGTGATAGAGGACACTAACAGCAACATGACATCAAGAAGACAATTAGATGAAAGTAACCAGTGTCCTCCTCCTCCGCGATATGATTGCAAGACTAGAAAGGACCCAAAGTACTGCATCACAAAAAAACCGTAAACAATGGAAGTAACAATTAACAACGAATCAACAACAAGAGAACCACCGCCGTAGAACAGACAGCAGCCGTAGCGACCAGGGGCGGGGGTAATTAATTTTACTGGCCAAATCTTTGCCCTAGAATAAGCTGTTATATAAAAACACACAATGTATCATCACAGGGGAAAAACAAATCAATTAACAGAACCGTCGTACAGAGAGAGAGAGGGGTTCCTCTTGGGCAACCACGCCATGTAATTATTGAATTAACCGCTATGGCTTTCCATACCTACCAGCAGCCAGAAAAACCATCTGTTTTGAAGGACTCATGTAGTGATCCGACTGTCCATAGAGCACCATATCAGCCAACAAGCATATGGAGATAAAGTGTTAGTAGGCTGATAATATCAACAATAATGGGGCCGTTGATAATAAATGGAGAAACAATTAGTATTAGGTCTCAGACACAACAGATACCCACGTCATCTGTTGATTGGACTGCCCGATTTACTTCTTATGGTCATTCAGTAAGGTATTCCCAGATCGACCACGATGTTACATACCTGCTCATATTTGTATGACATTCCGTTGTCGTTTATAAAATATATTTAATAACATACAATGTAAATATAAAGAATATATTTTATTTGCGTTTAATTGCACCCGAGCAAATGTTGGTGATTTGGAAAACAAAGATCGCAGAATGAACAACACTTTGTCCAAGTATAATAATTTTAATATTTAAGACACTCTGCTAAATAAATAGTATATGCTTTATTAGTTTCTGTTTTCAACAACATTTTTTCAATATAAAATAAAACACATTATAAAGATTTGAGAAAGATGTTTATCGAATGTCGCACAGGAAATATATACTGTGCTTAAAAAGGACTTAAAAAAGATCGCCTCGACAGCTCTGGCCAAATTATTTTAACAGACGATTTCTTTGGACACTGTTTTAGAATCATATATGTATGGAATAAAGAATATTTATGCATTGCTGAAAGGCAAGGAAACTACTAACATAGCAGAAGTTTTCTTCTTCTTACTCAGACTCTAGGATATATGGCAGCCAATATTATTAACAAGATACCAAAAATGTATAAAACGGGCCAGCTTTTGTCATTTTGGGGCCTGTCGCATTTGCGACTAGAGACGAACATGCGATAGATACCATTACTACCTGAGCTGAGCACCCCACCCCACCCCATCTATCTTAAGGAAATTATATTAAGGAAATTCCAGGAACATCCTATTTTTGTTCCTGAAAGATTTATTGAATACATTTATTTTGGGAAAAAACAGCAGACAACAAAAGCAGAACCAAATACCCAGAATGCAAAGAGCTAAGGAATTTAGATAGATAGCTTAAGTAAGAAAGGTGGCAAATATCAGGAATCGATACATCAAGAACCACACCTTACCCAGGATATAACACAGAAAAGTGACAAAAGCAATTAAACATCACAAACAATAGCCAAGAGGTCAGCCCTTTCCCAGCAGGTGACCACAAGGCAGCAATGAACAGACGCGAATGCAAGACAAACACGAGATATAAATAACAAAAATCACCCACAAAAGAAGTACCACCTGTAACGGTCAGTAAAAATATTTTACTGGAGGACTTAAACCAGTTTCACGGCGCCAGATATGGATAAAGCCACATAGATTAACAGACAAGAAAGCATGACAAATACGAAAAATAAACAACAAAAAATGATCCATATAAGAAGCCGCCTTGGAACGGTCACTAAAATAGTTTTACTGGAGGGCTTAAACTGGTTTCAGGGCGCCAACCTCACCCTTTGCTCAGACACATAGATGTTTGGTTTGCATGAAAGAAATGGACAAATGCAAGTCTAAAAACGCGGCTTCACTTTAAGAGGTATTAGCTTGGAGCTCAGAAGGGCATATTTGACATACCATAGTGTCAAAATAAACAATATTAATGTATCGCTCAAATATCTGGATGTATTGTTAAAAGCATCAATAATATCAGCCTGCTTATCATCAGAAAGAGACATCATAAAGCAATAAATCTGCAACCAAGGGTGCTAAAGAAAAACAAAACAAAGTTCCTACGTTGTACTAATTACCTTTACTCCATAAAACCCTATAAAGCAAGATTTATTGCTAATTCTAGTTCGTGTACGACAACAGAAATTTCTATATTGTTAACATCATCTTTTAAAGCTGTTAAAACAAGTTATTAAGTACTGTGAAAAGGTATATGAGAGATATGGTAAAAACCTATTTTGGTCTGTTAAAAAATCAGGCGAAATTTGAGATAAACTTATAGTTTGAGATTTCAATGCAACCAGTTTGTCTACAAATGATTATTCTATTCTTTACACGACTTTACCTCATGATTTAATTAAAGATAAACGTATTGATCTTATTGAAAGAGCCTTCAATAGAGAAGACTCTCTTTACCTTGCGTGAAACGAAAGAAATGCATTTTTACTTCATAAAAACCTAAAAAATATCATGCATGTTCATGTCAAAATGTATGTGGTTCGCTGACCTTTTTGTTGGACAAAATTTTTATTCGATATGGCTACAAGTTGTTTAGACAAATAGTTGGGATTCCTATGGGCACTAATTGTACTCCCCTGGTTGCCAATTTATTCCTGTTTTGTTATGAGAGAGACTTTATGATATCTCTTTCTGATGACAAGCAGGCTGATGTTATTGATGCTCTTAACACTACATCCAGATATTTGGATGATATTTTAAACATTTATAATGTTTATTTTGACAATATGGTAAGTCAAATATACCATTCAGAGCTCAAAATTAATAAAGCTTATACCTCTGATACTGAGGCGGCATTTTTGTTCTTGCATTTGTCTATTTCTAATGACATTGTTTTAACCAAAAATTACGATAAACGTGACGATTTTGATTTTGGAATTGTCAATTTCCCATTCTTAGATGGAGATGTTCCTCGCACTACATCCTATGGAGTATATATCTCTTAACTCATTCATTTTGCTAGAGCATCTAACCCTGTTGCTGACTTCAACATTCGCAATAAATTGTTACCTCAGAAACTTCTTGAACCAGGCTATCAGTATCATAAAACTTCCCAAAACATTTTTAAACTTTATAGACGAAACTATGATTTGGTATCTAAATTCCAAGTTGGACTTAAATCTCTCTTGCGCCAAGGACTTTCGGAGTCTGTATTCTATGGTAACTTGATGTATGAATTGAAGAAGATTGTTGGCTCTCACAATCTTTTAATGCATTTTATCAAAATTATTTCCCATTATAAAATATTTGCTATATCATTAATGTATTGCAACAGACTGCATGCTTGGTGATCAACCCAATCACGGTATGCAACTTTGCTATCCTCTTTAATTGTACCTCGGTGGGTTGGACTTCAGACTCTATGATGATTCCAACTGAAAGACTTATTTATTGATGATATAATATGGTAGGGGCCTGATGCTTTGGCTGTTACTGGCCCAATGGAGTTTACCTGTTTGATTTCTTTTGCTCCGGTTTTCAGTTTTATTTACTGTTGAGTCCTTATCTTTGCTTTATCTCCTTTTTATGTGTTGATGTATATGTTCTAGGAGATGATGCATGGATAAGTTATGGGTCTGTCATACAAACCATACATCTATGTGTCTTGATCCACATCTGAAATAAGGGTGAGGTTGGTGCGCTGTGAATCCGGTTTAAGCCCTCCAGTAAAATAGTTTAATGACCGTTCCAAGACGGTACTTCTTTTTTTGGATCATTTGTGTTATTTATGTCTTGTATTTGTCATGCTTCGCGTCTGTTCATGGCTGCCTTGGGGTCACCTGAAGGGAAAGGACTGACCTCTTCGCTCTTGTTTGTGATGTTTATTGCGATTTTGTTACTTTACCATTTCGTATCCTGGGACAGATGTGGTACTTGTTTGTATCAAATCCTTAACTTTGCTGTCAGTCTTACTTTTAGTCGATACCGTCATAGAGTCTGAAGTCCAACCCTACGGCATGTAATTAAAGAGGAAAATAAAGTTGCCAACTGTGAGTGGGTTGACCACCAAACATACAGTCTGTTGCAATACATTAATGTTATAGCCAATCTTTTTATAATGGGAAATAATAATATCAGCCTGCTTATCAATAGAAAGAGACATCATGAAGTTCCTCTCATAACAAAACAAGAATAAATCAGCAACCATTGGAGCACAATAAGTGCCCAAAGGAATCCAAATTACTTGTCTATACAATTTGGTGCCAAATCAAATAAAAAAAATGTCCAACAAAAAGGTCAGCGTCTTAATTGTTTAATGTTTTAGCATGCACAAAAATAATATGTGTTTGACCATCTTATCAAGAAACTCCTCAAGAAACTTGTATCTTGAAAAACTTATTTCACCTGCATATCCCAAAGTTCACTATTTATATCTTTAAAATATGAATTTAAGTGTTTAAATATGTAAAATATTA
The DNA here is from genome assembly GCA_964019695.1 of Loripinus fragilis. Lineage (NCBI taxonomy): Eukaryota > Metazoa > Mollusca > Bivalvia > Lucinida > Lucinidae > Loripinus > Loripinus fragilis. The sequence goes on along the minus strand of OZ026523.1, from coordinate 82,061,969 downwards.
TGGCTTTAATAACTTCAAATGAAATCAAATTATTTACTAAACTCTTAATGATGCTGTGTTGAAGGTTTCGTCAATGTTTGTTTTACAATTTTCTACCCCCAGTCAATCAGCTGATTCTGTTTGTAATGCTGCTGTGCTATAAATAGAAGCTCAGAAAGTTGTCTATCTGGTTGGTATGACAGCTCCTCTGCAACAGGGCATTACATACAACCAGGCAACCACCAAGTTAGCATTTCATTCCAATAAAACATATTAAGATAAGCTGTCAATAATATAAAATTTGCTATCTATTATTGTCATCCAGGTGCATGCCAAACTACACAAAAATGTTCATTTCTATATGCTCATTACACTAAAATATAAAAAGTAGTTGAGAAACTTGCAAAAAAATTTTTATGATGAAAAACTCTCATTTATTAAATGGACATATGTTGTAGATGCACATTGAAATTGCCTCTATGAGGCAATTCCAATGTGTACCAACAACATATGTTACTGAAATTAAGGAAATCTGTTCTGAAGTATACACTAAACAAGTATCATATCCATTGCCTTTGCCTCTTTTAAACATCTCAAACTGCCAATCAGTACTAAAATACCTGTCACTATATAGCAAATTGTTCATATTAACATGACAGTAATATCACCAAATTTGATTTCATGAACTATGCTTTTGCTAAGCTGCTACATGCGCGGGTGTAACGTTCATTATTTTCGTTTACAAATTTAAACATGCAGCATTTGTAGTCTGAATATCCATACAGATTTTCAGGTGATACATGGCTTGTTTAATGTGTACAAAAATTAGGATGGTGTTGTAATTTGATTACGATATTTCTATTTCTTTATTAAGATAATAATTATCTTTATTCCAGAATAAAGTGTATTGCACAGTGGTATAATGCAAAAATTAAATGTGTGCTGTATGAGGCGTGTGAAATAGTAGAGTAAGTTTGCAACTAGTCTGCCTCTGAGATGCTTAGCTAACGTCGTTCCTCTGTGTACAACAAATAATTATTCACATCTAAGTGGCACTTCTTTATTTGGTGATAAAATAGAACAGTGTATGTCACATTTGGGGTTACAGCTTAAGCCAAACGTTTCTAAGCCTTTAAATCCATCTGCATGATGAGGATGATATATATATCTAAACTAATTCCTATTCTTGAAATATAAGGGACATTTTTTCTATATTCGTAGACTTGTAGTTTTAACAACAAACAGCGAAAGTAAACACATTTATTGCTTTGTTTTTTTTTTTCAAACGATTGAACTTTTATCCATATAAGCAACATAAAACTATTTCAAAATGACTTCCAAGAGGCAAAGATATACCATAATCTGGGAAACTGGGAATAGGGTAAAAAATGGCGAATGATGGACTGGATTCTGACAGATGGTTTTAACGATCACATGAAAATGGGTTGATTTCCATGCATGACTTCGATAAGCATGGTTGCCATGCAGCCCTGCATTCGAAGCTAAAGAAAACCAAGACAAGGTTCCTACGTTATACTGGTTACCAAAACTCCATTAACACCCCTATAAAGCAAGATGTATTGATCATTCTAGTTCTTGTAAGACAACAGAGCTTTCTGAATGGTTAACCTCATGTCTTACTGCTGTCAAATAGCATGTCATTTTAGCGAAAAAGTGTATGAAATATTTGGTAAAAATATATTTTGGTCTGTTAAAAATTCAGGTGAAGTATTTGATAAACCTAAAGCTACAGGTTTCAACGCGACCAGATTGTCTACATATGATTTTTCAACTCTTTAAACTACATTACCTTATAATCTAATGAAAGATAAACGTATTGATCTTATTGAAAGAACCTTCCAAAGAGAAGGCTCCCTTACCTTGCATGTAACGACAGAAATGCATTTTCTACTTCTGAAAAGCCTAAAATATTATGCATGGCCTTGTCAAAGTGCATGTGATGCGATTATCTTTTTATTGGACAACATTTGTATACGGTTTGGCATTAAGTTGTATAGACAAGTTGTAGGGATTCCAATGGGCACTAATGTTGCTCCCTTGGCTGTGGATTTATTCTTGTTTTGTTATGAAAGGAACTTTATTATGTTTCTTTCTGATGATAAGCAGATCGATATTATTGAAGTTTTTAATACTCGTACATGCAGATATTTGTATGATATTTTAGACATAAATAATATTTATTTTGACAATATGGTAAGAAAAATATGACCTGCAGGGCTTTATGATACCAAAGCAAATACCTCTGTTACTGAAGCCTTGTTTTTGGACTTGCATTTGTTTATTTCTAATGATATTGTTTCTACCAAATTTTATGATAAACGTGTCGACTTTGATTTTGGAATTGTCAATTCCACTTTTTAGATGGTGGTGTTCCTCGCTTTACATCCTATGGAGTTTATATTTCTCAACTCATCCGATTTGTTAAAGCATCTAGCCAGCCATGTTGCTGACTTCAACACTCGTAATAAACTGTTAACTCATAAACTAAATTCAATATTGGACTTAAATCTCTCTTGCGCCAGGGGCATTTGGAACCAGAATTTTATGGCGACTTAGTATATAAATTAAAGAAATTTTTGGCTCTAATATTTTTCAGCGCAGTTTATTAAATTAATTCCACAGTATAAGAAGATTAGTTATTATAATATTGTATTGCAACAGACTGCATGCCTGGTGGTCACACCAATCACGTTTGGCAACTTTGCTTTCCTCTTTAATTGCACGCTGGCGGGTCGGACTTCAGATTCTATGATATTTCCGACTTTTTGATCAGCCTTACTTACTTTGATTAGCAGAGTTGTTTTGTCTGTGCTGCGTAGTGGCCCTAAAAAGTCTCCCACACTTTCATTTAACGCTCTTATTATTGCAATCCTCAGGATTGTGTGTACAATCTCCTTCCATTATTCCTGTCCCTGGATATCCTCTGTCTTGTACCGCATTTAAGATCACTTAGACGTGGACGTGTATTAGCCATTTTGATTATCGCTTGCGTTTGTTATGCCTTCCTTTGCTTTTAAGGACTTATATTAAATACTGGCTTGTCATTTTAATAACTGGTGTGTTGATTGCTTGTCTTGGGATGGTACTTACCCACACAACTTGAATGATAAGAACGAAAATAACAAAATTACATTTTCTCCCATTAGTTTACATTGGGCGTCCTCTGTTCATATTCCTAGTTCAGTTAACAATTTTCGGGATATGCTTCCTACCATTATGTTATTACCTCTTGGGTCACCTATTATCAGGAAGTATACTACACCATTTAATACATTCAAAAGACGCGGAATGTATCATAATGTTTCTAAGTGCAATGCCAAGAGGTGTGTCTGTTACACATTTATGTACTAAAACTACCATTACATCATCTGTAAATGGAGGGCAATTTTACATAATCAATTATAATGATATGGACTGAACTTCATCTGATCTGATTTATGTTATAACTTGAACTGAAATTAATTGTGGAATGCAATATGTTGGACAAACTGGCCGATCCCTTAAGACTAGGTTTCGTGAAAACTTTCGTAAAATGAAAAAGCCTAAAAAATTTGACACATTTCTTTATTGCCATTTCAAAAGCAATGGTCAATCACCTAGTAAAATTGTAATTCAGTCGGCTGAAAATATTATATATGATCCAAATTCATTAACTAGATTAAAAAATATAAAGACCCATGAAACTGAACTTAAATGGATTAAATTTTTGCAATCACCTTTTCCTTTAGGCTTTAATGATAATATATACCATGAGGGTAACATTTCTAAAATGCAAGATTTTGATGTTTTCTGTTTTGGAATGTAAAAAACGTAAAAGAAGATCTCATGGTAAACGTAAATATGGCAACATTAAGCGCAAAATTTGTACTGAAAAACGCTTATATCTTCTCTAAAGGATCGTTCTTTGGCTTTAACTATTCATGGTCGGCATGGCTTATTTTCATTTTTAAATTCCTTGCCTGTCTCAGTTTTACGTAATTTAGAGTTAGAGGCTAATAAACTTTATGATAAAGCAAACAAATTATATAAAGCAGCACTCCTTACTAGGTGTTATGTTCAACATTTCCTTAGTCCTTATATCGATTCTGAGGTCAACCATAAACGACTTTTTATCAAAATCCCTTTCATTAACAAAGGTATTGAGTTTATTGATAGACATAGTATCTTCAAGGATAATTTTTTGATTTCATCTATTCCAAATTACTTAAATAATTCTGAAACTTCTATCATTTGTTATAAATATAACAAACCAATTCGTTCTACTATATTTAACTTTAATAAAATTGTAAATGATATAGATATAGATTCCAATACTCCTGCCTCCTGAGATTGTCAAAATTCTAATTATTTATATCCCTCTGCAGGGCATGTTATTACAGGTAATCTAAATGTCATTCCTGATGCTAGAGTTTGCAATATTATTTCTAAAGGTCATAAATATAGATTTCCCTCTAATATTGGTTTCTCTAAATGTCGTAGAGAGATGCTGCTTCTTTAAATGACTTTAGTAATCGTTGGTGCAAACGGGAAAATGTTGAACCTCGTATTGATACTCGTATTTCATTTTACTCTCTTAATACACATCTTTTACCCCCTAAACCTAAATCTTCTTTTCGTCATCTTAAACGAGGTATCCAGGGTTTTCATAGGAACTATATTTTGGTTCCAGCAGATAAAGCTGCTAACAATGCTGTAGTTGTTTGACGTCTGTATTATATTAATACTCTTAAGCGTGAGCTTGTTGACACTAATGCCTATAAACTGCAGCCTACTTTAAGTGAGAGGGTGATTGTTGATGGGCATGGTTATCATACAGCCCTACATTTTGGTGTCATAGCTAAAGAAAATCAAGACAAAGTTCCTACGTTGTACTGGTTACCTAAACTCCATAAAACCCCTATAAAGCAAGATTTAATGCTAATTCTAGTTCTTGTATGACAACAGAACTTTCTAAATTGTTAACCTCGTGTCTTACAGCTGTTAAAAAAACATGTTATCAAGTATTGTGAAAAGGTATATGAGAGATCCGGTAAAAACCTATTATGGTCCATTAAATATTCAGGTGAAATTTTAGATAAACTTAAAGCTAGAGATTTCAATGCGACCAGTTTGTCTACTTATGATTTTTCTACTCTTTACACTACTTTACCTCATAATTTAATTAAATATAAACTTATTGATCTTATTGAAAGAACCTTTCAGAGCGAAGGCTCTCCTTAGCTTGCATGTAATGACAGAAATGCATTTTTTACTTCAGAAAAACCTAAAAAATATCATGCATGGTCGTGTCAAAATGTATGCGATGCGCTGACCTTTTGTTGGACAACTTTTTTATTCAATTTGGCACCAAGCTGTATAGACAAGTACTTGGGATTCCTATGGGCACTAATTGTGTTCCCTTGGTTGCGGATCAATTCCTGTTTTGTTATGAGGGACTTTATGATGTCTCTTTCTGATGACAAGCAGGCTGATGTTATTGATGCGTTTAACACTACATCCAGATATTTGGACGATATTTTAAATATTAATAATGTTTGTTTTGACAATATGGTTAGTCAAATATACCCTTCAGAGCTCAGATCACGGTTGGCAACTTTGCTTTTCTCTTTAATTGCACGCCGGTGGGTCGGACTTCAGACTCTATGATGGTTTCGACTTAAAGACTCATCTATTGATGAGATGGTAGAGGCCTGATGCTTTGGCTGTTTGTCGGGCCCACCGGAGTTTTTATCTGTTGGATTTCTTTTGCTCCGGTATTCAGTTTTATTTACTGTTGAGTCCTTATCTTTGCTTTATCTCCTTGTTATATCTTGATTTATATGTTCTAGGAGATGATGCATTGATAAGTTAGGGGTCTTTCATGCAAACCAAACATCTATGTGTCTTGATCCACATCTGAATTAAGGGTGAGGTTGGCGCCGTTAAACCGGTTTAAGCCCTCCAGTAAAATATTTACTGACTGTTCCTAGGCGGTACTTCTATTGTGGATCTTTTATGTTTTTGTTCTGTCTTGTGTTTGCTATGTCTTTGTGCGTGTCTGTTAATTTGTGCTTTGAGGTCACCTGCTGGGAAAGGGCTGACCTTTTGGTTCTCGTTTGGGGTGTCTTACTCTTAGTTTGTCACTTTCCCATTTGTATCCTGGGTCAGGTGTGGTACTTGATTGTATCGATTCCTGATCTTTGCACCCTTATTTACTTTGATACCATAAAACTAGTTTAAGCCCTTCAGTAAAATTAATACTAACCTTTCCAAGGCGGTGCTTCTTTTGTGGATCATTTTTGTCATTTATGTTGGCTCTCTTGTATGTGATGTTTTGTCACTTTCCAATGTGGTGTCCTGAGTCAGGTTTGATACCAGATTGTATTGATTCCTGATCTTTGCCTTCTTACTAACTTATTCTGAAACTTTGACTGCAGACAGAAGATACTTACGTGAGCCCATCGATGCTCAACAAAGGTTTCCTATTAGCTCTGACTGTCTGTGAGTCATGAGCAATTTTTTGCTGCATCATAGTTTATAAATTTGATGAGACAGTTTCTCTGTGATGATGCATTGCAAAAATTAGTAAAGTCTCTATGCGAGCTAAACAATTAGTATTTTAACAACAGCAGAATCTAGGGCGATTATTTGGCGCCAGTAAAATGCATTCATGCCGCCCCTCCTCGGATGGCTGTGGCTGCTGTCTGTTCTAAGGCGGTGGTTCCGTTATATACGATTCATTGTTTATTAATGCTCCTATTGTATGTGGGTGGTCTGTGTTTGGTCCTTGTTTTGTTATGCAGTACTTGGTATCCTTTTAGTCTTGCTGAAGAAGAGAGAATTTGTTGATCCACTTTAATTATCTTCCTGATGTCTTAAGACTGTAAGTGTTCTGTGGCTCTTCCTCACAGTGCCGTGGGTTGGTATGCAGTGTGTGATTCGGTGTATTTCCTGTTTATACGTTCTTACTCTTTTATATTTAACGATCAACTCTGAGTGTCTGCAGTAGAATTTAGTAAATGCTTTATTTTATTATATCGATAGCTTAACAGTCAAACATTGTGTTACGTCAAGGACTGGAGTTCCCAATATAGACGAAATAACGAGCTAAGCAAAACGCGCGTTTCGACATTTAATCGTAACACAAAAAAGAGACAGATAATAAGCGGCACGAATACACAATTACAATATCGGACATATTAAGAAGCGTTGACTCAGAGAGTGTTCAAACATTACATATACTCTTCCACTAAAATGAAACGTCACTTATGCTTTCTTAATGCAGACAGTATCAATATAGTTTTATGTTTAAACTAAATTAAGTACATGTCATATATAACAATTATAAGTAATATTAGCCGTTCTCTTATAAGGTACTATTTCTGAAAAGTACTTAGTAATCTAGTATGGATAAGTATAGTTTCTCTTTTATCTGAATAGTTCTAAAATGTAGGGCTTATCACTAGTATGAATAACATAGTACTAAATGTATAATGTATTTGTTAAATATTTAAGCTTAAGATAATTACACACACATTAGATAAGAACCTTTGGTTCTTCTGGCTACGCAGGGCATTATTATGGCCCATAGATACAGTGAAGCCAAAATGAAACATTTTGATAAGATAAAGAACATGTTTGTTCTTTTGACTACACATGGCATTATTATGGCCCTTAAACACAGTGTAGATGTAATGAATCATTTACAAAATCAACTTAACCACTGGTTTACGTTCGCGCGTAGGATAGCGTCGTTCAGCTGTCATAACACCTGCAGGTTTCTCAGAAGGTGCAGTCACTGTACTAGGTGTTGTACCAGTAATCACAGCAGGAGACTGTATGATTTGCTACTAATCATTCTGCTGGCTATCAACAATCGGTAAGTTCACTCCAGTGTTTATATCGCTCATTAGACCTTCCTTCATATGAAGATGCGAATCCTGGATTTGATCAGCATGACGTCTCCACTTAACGTCAGGCCCAACCTCACCACGATACGAAACGGGACCAGTTTTGTCGCTTATTGTTCCCTGAATCCATTTTGGGTCATTACCACGATAATCTTTCATTGCTACAGTTTGACCGCCCATATAATCTCTGCCAACAGTTGATCTCACCATTTTACTTTGAGATTTCTCAACAGTTCCAGAAAGGTTTGGCTTTATCAAATCTAGTCTTGTGGTCAGTTTACGTCCTATAAACAGGGTTGAGGGACATTCTCCTGTGGTAGAATGAACTGAATTACGATACATTATTTAGAACTTGGAGAGTTTCCAGAGTCTGATCTTGCTGATTTCATGGCCTGTTTAAAACTCTGTACAAAGCGTTCTGCTTATGGTTGTTTTTGGATGATGTGGAGAACTAGTGATGTGTTTCACCCCGAAAGAGTTCATTTCCTCTGAAACTAGATTTGGAGCATTATCGCTAACTAGAGTATCTACTAATCTGTAATCTGCGAACACAGATCTCAGTTCTTCAACTACCTTAGATGAAGTTGTAGATTTCATTTCTTTCACAATATGCCATTTTGAATAAGCATCTACTATGGCCTAAAACATTGAACCCAAAAAATGACCTTCGAAATCGATATGAATCCTAGACCATGCCTTCCTTGGGTACTCCCATAGATGTATAGGAGCCTCAGGTGTACTTTTCTTATAAGTAACACAACCCAAACATTATTTAGTCATTTTCTCTATCTCTTGGTCTACACCAAGCCACCAAACATAACTTCTAGCTTAAGTTTTCATTTTTACCATTCCCATATGGGAAGAAGTAATTCTTGAAGAACACAGTTACGTAACTTTGGAGGAATTACCACTCATAGTCCCCATACCAAACATCCATGGTGCAATGACAATTCATTCGGACGACTGTAGTATGGTTCAAGTTCCCTATAACAATTATCATTACAGCATTATAAACACGTGACAGCTGCTATCACGTACAGTTGCATGATGAACTGCTTTAGCAGTATCCGGAAGTGGTTCAAATTGCAACACGTAGAAAATGTTTGTTGAGTCTTGATCACTACTTTTCATCTTACCGAACACTGGCAATCTTTATAAACTATCACAGTTACTGTGGGCTTTAGTGCTTTTATATCTAATGTCATAGTCATGTCCAGCAAGATAAAGTGCATATCTTTGAACCCTAGCTGCAGTTAGAGAATTCACTCATTTCGTTGGGCTGAATATAGACAACAAAGGACGATGGTCAGTAATAAGTGTAAAATTTCTACCCACAAGGTACATTTTTAACCTTTTTACACTCCAAACGATTGACATAGCTTTCTTATCTATTTGACTATATCCATTCTCAGCACTGTTCAATGTCCTAGATGCAAACGCGATTGGACGTTCTGTTCTGTCAGGTATAATATGGCTTAGCACGCAACCTAAACCATACCAAGTAGCGTCACTTGCAAGAGTTATGGGAAGTTCCAGTCTATAATGCGTTAACACTATATCAGAAGTGATAAACTGATTTTATTAACAGCATCTTTACACTGCTGAGTCCATTTCCAGTTTTTACCCTTGACTAATAGTTCATGAAGTGGCTTAAGAATGGTTGACAAGTTCGGCAAGAATTTAGAGTAGTACCGTATGAACCCTAAGAATAATCGCATTGTTCCACATTTTCAATTTTAGGTGCATATCAAACAGTGTCAATTTTACTTTGCGTCTCATGAAGTCCATTACGATCAATCTCATGTCCGCAAAAAGTGACTTTTTCTTTGAAAACTTTACATTTTTCTACATTTGCCTTCAAACCATTTTCCCATAAGTGCTGGAATACCATTATTCTCTAAATGCTCTTGATCAGTTTTCCCCATGACAATCATATCCTCCAAAATAACTTGAGTACCTGGTACACCTGACATGACCTGTTCAATCGTACACTGAAATATAGCAGGTGCTGGAGCTGTTCAATAAGCTAATCTAGTGCAGCGAAATAATCCCCTATGCGTATTGATTATGAAAAGTTCCTTTGTGCTATCTTCTACCTCCATTTGTAAGTACGTATCCTTTAATCTATTTTTGAAAACATCTGACCTTGTGATAATGATGCAAAAATGTCATCTATTCGCGGTAAAGGATATTTGTCAATTTCAACATGTGGATTTACTGTCAGTTTAAAATCACCACCAATGGTTTGGGTACCGGAACAATCGGCATAGCCCATTGACTATAAGTAACTTTCTCCAATATACCTCTCTCAACTAAACTGTCAAGTTTTTTTATCAATCTTAGGCTTAAGAGGATATAGCACTGGCCTAGCTTTAATAAATTTCGGTGTAACTTTATCTTTTAAGTGTAATTTGGCCTTGATATTTTTCTATTTGCCTAATTCTGGTGAAAATATGTCTTTATATTTAGCTTCAAGATGTTCAACTTGCTGTTCTCATTCAGAAATATTGTGTCTTAGTTATGTTGTGTGGTTCTTGGTGTCCTTTCTAGTTAGCGATCATCTTGCATAGGAAGAGAGAGCTGGTTACTTTACTTTAATTGTGTTGTGGTCGTATATTTTCTGTGTCTCTATCGTATAGTGCCGTGGATTTGCCTGTGGTCTGTGATTGTGGCACTTCCTGGTAATACTCACTTACTTGTTTTAATACTATTGAGTAAGTCATCTAGATATCTTGAAGTAGAGTCTACCCAATCAATCATGGAAATACAAACTTCTATCCGAGGGGCTCACTTTATCAGGAGTTTGTAATGAGTAACATGTTTTTATTTGACTTTGGAACCTAGTGCAAATCATAGTAAGCAGTCAATTCAGAAAGTCTTTGCTGAAAATAATTATCTTTTGGTATTTGTTTTAGAAAATATATATGGTTTGGTTCTAAATGTATGTGTTCCATCATATACCAACTGTGCTACTCTTGCTGCAGATTTGTTATGACTTTATCCTGGCAATAACCATGATAATCAAGCTGTAGTGTTTAAGCTTACAACTCTACACCTAGATACCTATTTGACTCACTTAATATTAACAAATCTAAATTTGGTCTCATGTCTGATTTTTGCCTGGGCACACAATGGCTCAACTGTGATATATCCTGGTAATAATAGATTGTATAAGTTAGAAGGCCTACATATGAGCCAAATATTTCTTTGTTGTTTATGCAAAAGCAGAATCTATGGTGAAGATTTGAACAGTGAAAAATATATAAGCCCCCGCCCAAGGTTACCTCAGCTGCTGTCCGTTCGAAAGTGGTGGTTATGTTGTTATTGATTTGTTGTTTGTTGTTGCGCCCATTGTGTGTGGAGGTTTTGTATTGGGTCTTAAGTTTGTGACGTGATTTCAGGGCCCTCTCCAATTATGCAATCATCTTGCTAAGGAATACAGGGTTAATATTCGCTCTATATAATGATTTAACTCACAGACAGTCAGAATCATTTGTAGTCTCTCGTATAGTTTGGTTTTGATGCATAACAATCTCAAAACACTTTTTGTCTCATTTTTCTACACTATTATACTACAGGTTTTCTTTGTTGGTTTTATTTGTTGGTTTGTATGATTTGATTCTTTACGTCCCAGTCGATAATTTTTCAGTCATTTCTGGGTTGAACCAGTACTAACCATAGGGAAAAGGGTTTTGCTCAAGGACACATCGCAGTATCACCTGTGAGGCTTGAACCCGCAATCCCTCGATCTCCAGTCAAGCACTATACCACTGAGCCACCGTGATCCTCATTATGCAGTGTGCCTACTTTTGGACTCTTTTGATGATTATTTTTGTTAGTTTAAGCTCTCCAGTAAATAAAAAACGGTACTGGCCGTTCAAAGGCTGTGCTTCTTTTGTGGATCATTTTTTGTTATATGTTTCATGTTTGTCATGCTTTCTTGCCTGTTCATTGCAGCCTTGTCGTCACCTGCTGTAAAAGGGCTTACCTCTTTGCTCTCTTGTGTGTGATGTTTTATTGTGTTTTTTGTCACTTTTCCGTACGGTGTCCTGGGTCAGATATGGTACTTTATTGTACCGATTTCTGATCTTTGCTCCATACTTACTTTGAACGCCCCAAACGGTTACTATGGTGAACAGTGAAGACCCAGATGAAATGCCGCCCTAAGACAAAATCGACTTTCAGAGAAAGAAATGCAATATATTGGGGGAAATAATCGCCTGTGGCCCCTCAGAGGACCATCCTGAATTTATTGTATATAGCTTATTTAAAATTGCAGAGAGGAGAAACAAATTCAAGGAAATTTGGTACATTGCCATTTTTATTCTCATTTATACATTTTCAAATATTGGCAAACAAATCATCAAAATAATGCATTCGACATTCATATTGTATACTGTTTGGAATGAACAAATAACATATACATGTATGTAGAAGAAGAAATAATATAACAGATCATTGCTTGTGTCAATAACATATATCATTATATTACATATTGTGTCATTTATTCGATCAAAGTCCTTACCTAATAGACATACTGCAATAGTGCATAACAGGAAAATAATGTTCTTATTTCTCAAACAAAACATATGTCGTGGGTACTCAAACGAACAGTCTCAAAGATACGGTTAATTTGAACACCTCAAACGTATGCTATAAATTATGGGTAATAAAATATTACAATTTTTATGCTGAAAATTTGTGTTTATCTAAATCTGTGGGTTTTTTTTAATATGAGATGCAACACTTTCATAAAGTGATGAAAAACAAACCCATTTATGTGTCCGCGAGCCATCGTTCCTCGCATATATGCATAAAGTATGGAAGTATATGTAGGCATACGCATAAGTAAGGCATCTAGCCCCACATCATAGCTATGTACGCTTTTTTTAAAGAGTGATTTAACACATATCCAATATATGTGTATTGTATATCTTAGCACTTTTCTGGAGACAGATTACCTAAAAGGTATCACTATGTTTCTATAAAACAGTGAAAAACGTCAATTGGGCTCGACGCATCATTAGTTTAAAACGCAAATACCATTTTATCATGAAGTCGCGTTGGGGAGTGAAATAATGTCATGCATTAAAATCGATAAACCATTAGTGGTTTACAGATTTTTAAAACGTTATGAAATGATGACCATAACGACAAAATGAGCTACTTGGTAAGATCAATTGCTGTTAGAAGTGACAATGGCCAACTATTGGAAACAGTTTAAAATACATTAATGACTTAGGATAAACATTGAGACAAACCTCCCATATCTTAATCTAATTAAATAAATTAATATGATACATACAATCAATCATGAATTTCGATATACTTAACCAATGCCGTTAAATTTTTCAGTATATTTTTCACACACCATTTCGATTCCCACTAGTCGTATGATAGCATGCCAATTTTAAGTTGGAAACGCAGCTGAAAATGCGGACTTAAATCATGGATGACACTGGAAATCGTACATTTACAAAGATAAATGATGACATTTACAGGTAAACTAAATAACATGATGATATAAAAGCTACCAGATCTTGGTGGCGTGGATTGTATTTTTGTAATGCCCATCAAACCACTGTAAGCTCCAAATACGTCACAGGTCACGTGATAAATTGATTAACGTACAGCACAGATCTAATGTAATAAAATACAATGTAGTCGCCATATATATGCAGGTCTAAATATTCGAACACTACTTGCCTGCCAAAAATGCCTAGACATACAAAGCTGGCCCAGATCTGACTGCTTCTGAAGAAGCAGTCTGATCTGGGTATATTCTGTTTGTTATTCTGAAAAGCATTTTGTAAAGGCCTGCCTTGATAACCAACATTTTAGTTGAGAGCAGAACGAGAAAAGTGTTCGAAATTTTAGAACATATACCCATTAGTTAAAGCTATACAAAGTTTGTAGACATCCTTTTATCTTTTGGTAACAAACAGTATATTTTCATTTTCCCATATAGCTTTTTTATTATTCGACAATTGAGCTATGAAAGTTTGGCGTTTATTGCATCGACGATAATTGAAGACTCACACGAGCCTGTTCATCCGTGCAGCCTCGTTAGATCCTTCACTTCGTGCTCGGGGTAATATTGGAAGCGGAACGAAGCTTTAGCCTTAGAGTCAAATAAATATGTGGTTTTGAATGATTTTTTTATCGAACTCCAAGTACTCTGAAACTGTGAGCGAACCACGCTAACTCGAATTACGGTAAATGTTCTAAAATTTCGAACACTAGTTGCCTTCCTAAAAGGCCTATACAAACAACTCAGACCCAGATCAGACAGCTAGACGTGATCAGGGTTTTTTTCTGTTTGCTATTCTGACAAGAGTTTTATAAATTCCAGCCCTGAAAAGCAACATTTGATTTGAGAAAAGAAAGAGAAAAGTGTTCGAAATTTTAGAACATTTATAGACATCCCGTTTTTCCAACAGTAATGACCAGTCACTTATTCACATCGGATAGGCGGCAATCAAAAACTCTCTTAAAAATCGACGAACGCGCAAAGTGGGATCAACAATCGCTAGAAACAGTGTTTTCGATTGCCAATTGTCGCCAGTCGGGTGAGAATTTGCTTTCGAAAACTCTGTTACTAACGATTTTTATCTACGTTCGTCGATAGTATTAACGTTTTCGATTGCCGCCTATCCGGTGTGTTATTATCCATATATTCATTACGGTCAATTTGAGATGTTCAAAAAAACAATAAGCACACTTTTCGAAAGATGGGCATCATATATGACATAATTAAAATCATCATAAAGATCATATTATTCAATCACTATACAAAAAGTACCCTCGTATATATGGCACAGTAGTGCGAACAAATGAAAATATGTCCGTTTGTGTCAACGCCTTTTTTGACTAAGATAAGTACTAATAAAACACTTAGGGTAATATTTAAAAACACTCATTAATGCTCATATAACAAAAATATGATGACATTAACAATATTTTTGTGTCGTATCTGCAAATCAAGCTATATTCTTGCACTCTATGGACTTCGTATCATCACTTGGCTGACAAATTCATACAAATAAGAACAGTATTAAAGTCTCCTATAAACTCAACTTCTGACAGACAGGCATTTATGAGTGTGTTCATTATGAATAATATGAAATCTCTTTCCGCAAACCTCCCTGTGTATCTGGTCATTTTTAAACTACTGCCGTGCCAACCAAAAGTGACAGTGACGTAAAATTTTGTTTACATTTACTTAGTAAAACATTAATTTGTACACTCCAATTGAGCTAACGCGAATCCATAGATCACTTGTGTAATAATCCTATCCTGTCGATAGGATTATTACATAAGTGCTATCTCGATTATAAGCCCCTAATTACTTTGTAAACAAAACATGGCGTCACTGTCACTCTTGGTTGGCAGGACAGTAAATAAATTTTGCACGTAATTACAATAGTTTGAAATATTGATCATATTATATAAGTTAAAACAGAGTCATCCCATATTGTGAATGAACCGTGTCATGTTATTATGTAAAATATTGATCCAGTACTTTACCTTTTTTATGTATTCCTAAACAAGATATTTTCTGTTACATGTACCATAGCAAGGATAAAAGTCAAGTAAATACCAGACATTTACACGTTGGCGTAAGTTCTAAGAAATTAGTGGAAGTCAACTTTTATTTTGTTTATGCTCATTATGTTCATAGAGGGCCAAATTAGCCCTCTAATGCACGTGGTGATTCTTTGAGGTTTCCATAAGCGAAACCATCTAGAAGCCCAAACTTTTCTCTCTAAAATTAATATAAGCTCATGATGTACCACTTAATGGAAATAAAAAAAGATAGAAATCAAGAGCTGAAAGCTTGGTCGAATGTATCGTTCATGGGGCACTTATACCCCTATTCCACACAGGCCCCGAATCCCACAAATTGACACGAATTGACAAATATTTGGATTCGTGGCTGAATCGTACTCAGTTCGTGAAGATCTTAACTGATTCACACAGTCCGTAGTGAGTTCTTGTAATTCGTAGGTCTATCGGGAATTCGGCTCAAAAGTTTTAAACTGTTCAAAACTTTGGCCACGAATTCCCCGATTCGAAAAATCGTGCGTGATTCGTACCAAATTCCTACGGCATTCTTGAATATCGTAACTGAATCGTAATCGATTCGGAGGCGTTTTTGCATTGTTTTGGGCATTCGTAGCTACTCTTAGCTCATTCGTGGGGAATCGGGAGATTAAGCCAAGCAATAAAACCAAGGAAGAGATAGTGGAAGGATTTTCCCTAAGGTTAATTGCCCCGTCTCGCGCATGTGAGCAGTCCTAGAAGTTGAAACAGATTTGGCAGATTCTGGAGCACAATCAGGATCAGTCAGTGGCTCCTTGCTGGTGATTTTGCCAATGGCGAACTGCCATATTTTTCCAAGTCAAAGAGTCTGGGTCAGGGCCTCTCGACTTTAACGTAGTTGTTTTCTTCTACTCTATAAGAAGCCTTTTTCAACACTCAAGTTGCAGGATCAATTCTACTGCTGCTTTACGAGGAACATTCATTTTGGAACTGATGCCCCGAAGCATGTACGGGCCTTTTTTATAACTATCGTGAGAGAAAATCTCGCGAATCGTGTCGAATCGTCGCGGATTTCTGTTAATTCGTGCCCAATTCGTGCTGCATTCCGCATGATATTCTTAACTGATTCGTAATTGATTCCTTAACTTTCGTGCAGCATGTTCTAATGTTATTATGCTAATCGTAATGAATTCTTGCGCGATTGCAGCCGAATTGAGCCGATCCCCCCGAATATTCGTAACGACATCGTATCTGAATCGGGGCTGACTCGTAGAGCATCACGATTGGAGAATTTTTTTAATGAAACCTCACGAATCCCCCGAATGGATAAAAAATCAATTCGTGGCGATTCGGGCGATTCGTGGCCTGTGTGGAATAGGGGTATTACGCGATTTTGTGCGGACGTCAATTGACAGTCTCAGACACAATATTGTATCACATAAACATACTGGAGCCGGGACTATGGTCAGTCTGTACTAAAGCTGACTGTCCTGTGTTGTAATAGGAACACGTTCTAGCTTGCTTTGAACCGCCTACTTTTGTGACTTTTATTGTCTCAGCTATTTTCAATTATGATGTTTACCGCTGTCGGTAAGGCAAGGTGTATGCCTTCAAAACATTTTCCTGTCATTTTACATAACGAATTTGATAAGAACACTGCTTTGACATGTTGTCATTTTGTGGAAATTGATTACTGTATAGATACTTTAAGTCATAACCAAAGAAAAAATCATCCACTATGAATCACTATGATGTGTATTTTTCGTTCACATCAGTTCTCATCGAGTGCTAATGCCACGTGTGAACAGGGAAAACGTAGATCAGCCTGCGGAATGCATAGTACGTCTATATAAAGTAATGGCTATTCTTAATAAATTCTTACTTTCAAGATTCAAGCTGGTCTCTGTAGCTGTGTAGATAAGGAAGGTATCATACATACAGTAAAACCTGTGTAAAACGGCCACTCAAAATTAGACAAAATAAAGATCTTAATGGTAAATGGTAGCTTAATGAAGTTCGAAAGTATTGCAGAATGCTCTCCTTGGAGCATTCTGCAATACTTTTGACCTGCATTAACCGATAATTGGTTTTCAAAACCAATTTTTGGTCTTTTTCAGAGTGGCCATTTTAGACAGGTTTTACTGTACACGGTGGTGTTACTTCATACTGCATATAGTGGATAAGAGAATGGATTCAGATAACATAGAAACCCATGCAGTTTGGTTAGGATAAAAACAGCTTATTTACTTAACTAAATTTTCAAATCATGGCCAGCACATGATCACATTGTCAAGCAGCGAATGTCCAACGCCTTCCGACGCGCTGCTCGCAAACTCAAAGTGTGGGTATATTTGAAACTTTCCTCCAGCTCCTCTGGATACATCAGGGAGGCTTTTAAGCTTTTGTGCAAAGTACCAAAGCCCATTTACTAAATTTCTAATATAAAATGTTTTGTAACGATTTTGTTTTATATTGTGATTACAGTTGCAAGTAGAAAACATGGCATTTACCTTACATATTCGGACAATTAGCCAGGTTTCGCACGGTAAACACAGATTAAGACTGATCAGAACAGACTGACCAGGTTTTACACTACAGTCATTCATTCACTACCTTTCATAATTTATACTCTTAATGTTATTTACATCATCATAATTTAAGCACACTAATTCATAGCCACCAGACTAATTTTTTTTGTAGAAACAAATGTGTATAAACAACAAATACTAAATTATAAATAACCACTTCCTTGACTGATAAACTCGTCCTTCCAGTTTGGTAAAGTGAACGCAGGTGCGTTGCCAGGCGGAGGCCAGAAAGTCTGCGCTTCAACATCATTATGGGCCTCGATGCAAGAAACCCTGAATTTGTTGCTTGCGAACAACAAAGGCGCATACCAGCCTGCGCATCCGCGCAGTCTTGTCAGCGCCTTTGTTATTCGCTATCTGAAAAGTAAAGAAACTAGGTCAAATATCTTAATTCTCCTGCTCCAACATTATAAAACCTCTGGCTTCGCCCCTGGAATGTGCAAAGTACCCAGCCAAGAAAGGGATAACATTAAAATTCATCAAATTGACCAGTTCCTTGAGGTGGTTGTACGTATCGCGTATGTATAAACACACCGGATAGGCGGCAATCGAAACCGTTAATATTATCGACGAATGTAGATCAAAAGTCGTTAGAAACAGAGTTATTGATTGCCATTTGTCGCCCGATTGGCGACAAATGACAATCGAAAAACGCTGTTTCTAGCGATTTGATCCGCGTTCGACGATTGTTAAAAGCGTTTCCGATTGCCGCCTATCCGGTGTGATAAAGTCATTCTTTTAACATACATGCTCAGTTATTTAGTAGGATAACATGTCTAATCTCGTAACGATGGCTCTCGTAAGACAGTGCGTCTGTGCAGTCTCCCCGGAACCTTCGCTACTCGTATGTGCGATAAGTACAAAACCCCAAGAGCTAGCTCAAATCTTTCTTCACCCGTATGTAAGTTTCAATTTTAAGAATTCTGTTCCGAATTCAAGTCACATGTCAAGACCCTTTTAAGTTCTTTGAACCCTTTAAATATCGGAGTCACTCATAACCTGTTTTTCTAGCTCTGGCCACACCAGATTTAACATCTGTTTCTCCGAATATAGAATCTCTCCCTCTTGTAGGGTTCCGACAAAGCATCGAGCATAAGTACATATGCTACGTAGATGTGCAGTGTATACCCAGGGTCTTAGAGTTTGTGTCAGAACATGTCAAATAACCTTACTTAGAAAATGTCACCAATACGTTAATCATAACTATTTAAGGAACATAATCCATTTCATCATTATGATTTTCAGAATTTAAATATATGTGTGGTTATGGGCTCGATATTTGATTCCATTCTCCATATTGCCTAGCAGACAATCATTCGATATATTAATTGTTCACACCTTTAAATTATTTTGCGATATTATCATCTCCTTTTCTGAAAACCATATTAAATTAACCAAATACATATTAGCTACAAACATGTATCTACCAAGTAAACATCTAAAATCGGGCCACCATAGGCCCGCTAACGAAACGCCATTTGAATGGCGTTTCGCTGGCGGGTCGATGGCGGTCCGACATAGTATGCTGGCTGGGTGGTAACTTATCCAAGTACACTTTAGCTACGCATATCTGGTAACTTATCCAAATATATTTAGCTACATATATCTGGTAACTTATCCATGTTTCGTTTAGTTAGGTCCCTAACTGGAGTGTAGAGTGACGTAAGACTAGGATACGGTCGAGACAATGTAGGATTAGAAAGTCCACTTAGACTATTTAAGCTTTGATTGACAACATTTGGCGGCGTCTCCCTAGGTCTCTGTGTACCCAGAGTACTATAAGTCCCTGACATGGGAGCGAAGAGGGACGATCCAACATTGAATGAGGTGTCTAACCATGGCCGCATAGTATTTCCGGTTGATGAGAAAGATGGCGATGTCACGTGTAGTGATGACGTCATCGATAGCGAACTGGGTCCTGGCTTTAGTGTTGTAAGATTTGCATTTTGGTCCTTGTGTTCTGGCAAAGTTAAGAGTGAATTGTTCCCGGCTGTTGATGTTGCAACATGAGCCAACGACCATATTCGCGGTCTCAATGGGTCCGTATGATCAGACCCGTTTCCGTTAGCTGATAGTGAGCTGTTGATATCACTAAGTCCAGAATCGCTACTATTAGAACACGGGGAACCAAGACGCTTGAGATCGGCTTGTAACTGAAGATCGGGTACCAGTGTTGCTTGTGGTTTTAACGGTGGTGGGGTAAGAGAGATTCCTGTATCTAATTTGTCCAAACAGAGACGATCATCTGGCTGGCTTGTGTATGCTTTCAATGGTTTAATGTCTTTCAGGGTTGTAAACTGACTATCAATACCTGCAAATAGAGATGTCAAATCTGTATTTAACGTGTTGCATTTGAACTATTAGAAAACAAAAACAAAAACAACAGCAATATTTTTCATAGGACATAAACAAGAAGCCAGGCCTCAAGGTTATAAAACTTTTTTCGTGCTCAACTCAGTTGACCATGGAATTGCAACTGATCATTAAAATTAAAATGCTGTAAAATAAAGAATTTTCTTGCTTTGAAGCGCTCAAATGTTGTATTAATCATGCTTATACATGTTAAAATGCCAACAATAGTTGGCATTTTAACATTTATGAGCATGATAAATTTCAGGATGAGACATGTTTCATTACCTCGGACCAAGGCTTCATTTGATGATTATAAAAGTGCATTAAGTTCCTGAAAGCTAAATGTCTCCATGAACTCTCAGGTACAGAAAGATTTCCTAAGCTGATATTCATGTCATAATATGTCAATAGAGTACGCGGATCTAAGTCTTTAAAGTCAGGTATATATAAATGTTGTATATATAGTGGATCTATGATGACATATTATTGTGTATGTTGTGGGTGGTAAATGATGGAGCAATTTTACAGGTGCTGCTATAAGGTCTAGAATGATAAGATTCTGGCATACTTACTTCTTTATGAGTTTGTTGGAGTCAGTGCAAACGTACACGTAGACTTCAAGTTTTCATATATTCAGTATATATGAAATTAATTTATATATGCTAGGTATTTGTTCATGCTTTAAATGTAGTTTGTTGACTTTTTTTAATAACTTTTTAACAAATTCTTCAAGGAAGACTATCAGAGTGTCAAATGTTCTGGATCCAGATGGAACGACGACTAGTTTTATTTTCTAGATTAATTTACTGTCATA
This sequence comes from Loripinus fragilis, assembly GCA_964019695.1. Classification (NCBI taxonomy): domain Eukaryota; kingdom Metazoa; phylum Mollusca; class Bivalvia; order Lucinida; family Lucinidae; genus Loripinus; species Loripinus fragilis. Next base: position 82,040,784 of record OZ026523.1, on the reverse strand, counting down.
AACTGAATATCTCAGAGAGGGTTGCACCAATGAGAATGCAGTTCTAAGTCATCAATTATCGCATGTTTGAAAAGTAAATTAAATCAAGTTCATAAGCCTGCAGTAGTGTTCTTATGCTCTTTGAGTAGTAAGGATATTTAATATAGGAATCGATTTATGAGTTTGTCGGATAAAAAACGATTTGGCATCGAGCCTACAAACAAGTTTTTACCTTTATTATAATGCAAATAAAGGGAAATAGGGGTAGGTGTTGTAGCGCCTTTGTTGCTTTTTATTTCTCTGAGTAAAGTTTAGTAGCTACATTAAAACTGGCTACATGTACTTATGCATTGCCTCCTAATTTAATGAGACGCTGTGGTAGTGTGCATTTCCAGGCCATACCCACAGGTTTGTTTTGGCTGTTGTTTATTATTGTTGTTTTGGGGTAGGGTTTACACGAAAACGTTAAGGGACTCATTAATGTCCCCCAAAACCACGCATTTGTTAATGTTGTTAAAAATGTCGAAGGTAAAATCACTAAATCGAGCGATCAGATCCATTATCTCTTCAATATTGTTTACCTTTAAGGAAAGTTTTAAAATATCAGTTAATGCCACCAAGCCGCTATCTGCTCTTACCGTCTCTGGTGTATACACTTAGTGTCAAATTTAAAGGAGCAAGTATACGTGTGAAAAATGCTGTTTGAGTCCCCTACTTTGCATAATAAATCGGTGTGATTGACCTTTCAAAATATGGATAATGTTCTGAGTGAGTTGTGTTTTAAAACATTTCACTTCAGAATTACTTAACGTATTAAAAGTGCCAAAATTCTGTCCATACTCAGAAGTCAAAAATACAAATGTACCACGACTAAGGAAAACCAATATTTAAAAAATGCAAAAATGGATGACTGACAAATAGGTATAAAACAGATGATAACCGCCTAACAGCAGTTCAAAGAGGATGATGCAAGTGCGTACATCTAGGTCCCTGATTTTGTTCCTGATCAGCGTGTTTGTAATTCTCCCTGGTTTTTTACGACATTGAAATATCAAATCATTTTATGTGATCTATCATTGCTCACTGTATATCGTTTCCAGACTAATAAAGGTTTTAGAAATTCAAATATCTCAAAGTGAAACTGACTTTAAATTAATTATGTCGACTATATTACTTACATATACATACATTTATGTTTCAAGAACATTTGTGCATATGCGACGAGTAAATATGCGATATTCACTTGCTGCCAATGCAATACACAGTCCTACCGGAAACAAAATATAAGCTGCATCATACACATAGTGTGAATGGGCAAAGATCAGACAATTACATGCATGGCTGTGCATCTATGGTTTATGCATATAAGATTATGAAAACGGATCCTCGAGAAATAAAGAGCCCCTGCTAAATCTGATAACAGTAGACTCGGTTCTATTGAGTCTGTTCATGAGAAGTAATGGAAAGAGCAAAACTTCTCACAACCTCTAGCATCGACTTATGCGTATCAGTTACTGCCTACAATGTTTGTGTTCACCTTACGTTTTCTAACCAAACCACTTTGCACAAGTAGTTTTGAATAAGATTCTTTTTCTTCTGGCCAACCAAAGTTTATGAACAACTACTACTAGTTGTCAGGCAGGTTATTAAATGTGACAACTTGGATGGATATTTTATCTAGAAACAAACGAAATAATATTTACGCGACGTTCTCTGTCAAATTGTATAATTTTTCCTGAGAAGAAAACAATTTATTTCGCGCTATTTCAATTTGTCATTAAAACTCGCTTCGCTCGTGTGACGAAATTTTGTCACAAGTACTTTATATTTACTTGAGTTAAAAGTATATGAAGTGAAGTATTTTTCTAAGCTTATGGCAGTGTCTTGGATGACTTTGCTGGCGCCAACTTATTCACATTTAATCTTTAAGTTATCTTTCAAGAAACTCATTAAATAGGTGTATGTTTCATGGTGGTTTAATGAGACTTTAGGATAAGTGATTTATTTTCTATTACTTCATATATACATGTATATCAATTGAAACAATATTCAATACGATTATACATTATTCTTACCTATCACTCACATCACATTTATTAATATGCATGGAATAGTCCATCAAAATGAAAAGGGTTAACATGAAATAATGATCTTGGGAACATTTTGAATAATAACTGCATCAACTAATAAAGCAACATTTTTTTTTCCTTTTTACATTTTTATTTGAATCTTTAAATTTAAGAATGCATGATCATAATTTCAGGTGTGTCCTGTCTTATTTGTAATAATCCCGTGATAAAATATTTGATTTCCTTTGTAATTATGCCGTAGCGGAATTACAAGAGATTCCGGATACATTTCTGTGGCCATTGTAGTTCGTTATAAAGACTACTGATAATATTAACGGTTCAAAACAATTCAAGCATAGTAGTATGCTGAGAAAAATCGACAAAATTATGATATGCGATTACAATGAAAGCGATTTGCAGCGATCAAAAGTAACCGAGCGGTTGCTGAATTCTCTCTGCGTACGTCCAAGTATGTGAAGAGTCAGCCATTCGCAGAGTAATTTCCAATAAATCCGCGGTAGAAAAACACATCCGTGATTTAGTATTTGGATTGAACGAACGGCTAAATCAAACGAAATTGCCTCTCAATAATTAGGGAAAATTGACTGAGCATTAACAATGTTAGATATTCTAATTCCGTTGAAACGAACAACCGTTGTTATGACACGGGAGTATCGTAGCACGTGGCTTTAGATGAAGCACGTGACAGTTCTCTGTGACAACCTGTCCAGAAAATTTGACACAATAATATTGTAAATTACATTAATTTATTACCATTTTTATGTATTGATTTCTCTAATACAACTCTTAAACTGCAAACGATCGAACCACAATCAATACTGTGGTCATCAGGAAAGCTATGTACCGTATACACAGAGCGGAATGAAAGATTAAGAGTGCGTAGCAAAAAAGTTTCTTTTTTCTCAACCAAAACATAATAATGAGACGGTTCTTTTGAACACACAAAACTTATTTTAAAACTTATGGGTAAGAAAATATTTGCAATTTCACTCCACTCTGTTTATCTAAACCTGTGGATTAACCACATGGCGATATTAGGCAAACATTGTATCGCAATACGTATCTGAATTTCCTAGAAGAGATGTAGAACAATTTTGTGAAACCGTATGTACATGTAAACTAACATATATCTTCTAACTTAAAATTGTTGCACAAAAGTCTTCAATGCAGCACAAAGCGTTAAAAATGTAAAAGACACCGTTAAAGGTGACATGTTTTAATTTATATATAAAATTTCGCCTTGCTTGCTGTTACATTAGAGTCACAAATTTGAAAACCGATTCGACCATTCTTCATACTAACAAATGGTTATGTACTGATAATATTTCTAACCCAAAGCTATCATCGTGTAGTGAGGAATATCGTGTACCATGCACACGCGCATGAGTTCAGGTCAAAATTTGCCAAATCCTGAACTTAAGAGTTTAAAATCTTAAATCTTGTAGTTTGCCTATACATGTAAAAAAATAAAAGATTAAAGTTTCAATGTTCAGTTGTCTTTTGATAAAATCCAATAGATCGGCGAAGCTATTATGTTCTGCCTTATTCAGAATTTTGAGGCCTCAAAAGCCTGAATACAGGAATAATTCTGAAAATTTTCACCCATGCACACATTTATTTCACCTGTATAAGAACATTTCTCTCAAAAATTGAGAAAAAAATTTTGTGGAGATGTTTTCGTGATGTAGTGTCTTTTTCCGAGATAAATCAGAAGAAAATATAGCCAGGGTTGCACCAAAATCGTTTTAAATTTGATGGAGTAATTTCAGCAACTCTAAAAACAGAGACATCGAAATAATAAACTAGTGATTACCATATCAGAGATTGCTCCCACTAAATTACCCGTCTCATTGAAACGAGTGAACCTTTATGAGAATTTGATTAAATCCCAGCCTTCAGTTTTCAATTAAAGATGGCGATGATATCAAGGAGTTGATTTAGACTGTACAACAAATATTTGAGAAAACAAGACTTAAAACTAGCTTTCTTAATGACGACTCTGCATGGGATTTTTCTTTAGCTCTGTGAAACGTATTATTAAAGAGAGAAGATGTCAAGTTATTTGTCAGTAATGGTCAAAGCGGTTGATTAAGTCAATATTTAGACAGGTCAATGATCATATCGAGTTACAAAAGGACTGTCCAAGAATGCTTCATTCCACAGTGAAGTGTATTATTGATGGGATGGAAACATTGTCGCCCCTTGATTAAACTGTAACAGACACTAGGACAGGAATTGCTGAAACATTACATCTATTGCTTGTAATAACTGAATAGTTCAGTCTAAAAGGCAATCGATGTGTAAAATAAAGATTTAACAGCGATCGCGTAATCAGTTCGGCCCACAAGATCCTGAGAGTGTGCAAAAAATTCACAGTGACCTTTCCAGAGCTATCTTAGTATCAATCATTATAAACATAACCCAGCTCCATTTATCAGCTCTAGTTTCAGAACTCCTTCAATCCTTGCTGTGTAAAATAAACAAACTTTTACTCTGACTGAGAAGAGCTGTTTATACTTGCTTTGTCCTGAATTTACAATATTTACTTCATTTTTGGTGGGTCTGGAATTTCTTGACCTGGTCCAGATATTATTAGTAAAATTGAAGACTGGCCCCAGTCTGAAACATTGATATGCCAGCAACATATTCATATTTGTATTTTAATTTAGCTCTTTTAATTATTTACCCTTGTCCTGTTGAACGCAAGTATGTCATTTATAAAAAAAAAGTGTAGATTCAGATCAGCTGGCTTCCTAAGGAGTCATTTGATCAAAATCTAGTTCTCCATGTAGCCTGAGAGTACACTGTTTTAATTAAAATCACGCAACTGAACTGCCTGGAACATATAAGTGAGTTTGTGTGTGGGTGGGGGGGGGGCATACTTTTTTGGTACGGATCCTGTCGGCGTCCGTGTAGCTTCTTTTCCGTGCGTTATCTTCTGAACCAGTGGTGGATTTTGCCCCAACTTGCATAGATACATTGTTGGGAGGGGGAAAGAGTTGACTAGATTACGATGACCTTGGCCTTATTTCCATTTCCAAGGTCACGGCGGTACTTTGAAATGTCCGAAATATGGTTTCAGTCCGGGATCTCCTGAACTAGTGGATGGATTTTGATTAAACTTAAAGAGATATATTGTTGGGAGGAGGGGAAGTCTAGATCAGATTTTGATGACCTTGATCTTACATGTATTTTAAAGGTCAAACTGGCACTTTGAAATGGCCAAAATAGGGTTTCCATGCATTATCCTGTGGATCAGTTGATGTTTTTTTTTACCAAACTTGCATGGATAAATTTTGGGAAGAGTTGATTAGATTTGATGACCTTGACCTAATTTTCAAAGTCACTGGCACTTTGAAATGTCCAAAATAGTGTTTCTGTGTGTTATTTTCCGAACTAGTCGATGGTTTGAACCAAACTAGCATAGATACATTATTGGGAGTAAGGGAACAGTTCATTAGATTTTGGTGACCTTGACCTGATTTCAAAGGTCATACCAGCTTTTTGAAATGTCCGAAACAGGGGTTCTGTATGCTATATCTTTGCCCAGCGGATGGATTTTGACCAAACTTGCATATATACATAGTTGTAAGAATGGTAAGAGTTGATCAGACTTTGGTGACATTGACATAATTTTCAAGGTGACCATCCTTTTAGGACTATAAGTCAGCCATTTCCACTATCATCAGAACTGGCGGTTCAATTTCAACCAAATTCACATAGATATATTTTTAGGAGAGGGTTAAAAGTTGATTAGATTTTAGTGACCTTGACCTTATTTTCAAGGTCACTCCAGCATTTTGAAATGTCAACTTTTGACCAAAATAGGGCGTTTGTATGATATCTTGAAATGAACAATGAATTCTAGCTAAACTTTATGTATTGTATAATTGTCGCAAAATGAAGAGTTGACAGGATTTTGGTGATACTGACCTAGTTTTCAAGGTCATCATCCTTATAAAAACTGTAAAATCAGCCTTTTCTGAGCTCTTTCATCTGAACCAGTGGGGTTTTCTCCACCAAATTTGCATATTTTGTTTTTGTTTGATTTGATTCTTTACGTTTCATCAACAGTCTTTCAGTTAAACAGGGACGGGTCTTCCTGGGTTGAACCAGTACTAAACTAGGATAAATGTGTCTTGCTCAAGGACCACAACGCAGTGACGCCGGCGAGGCTCAAACCCGCGGCCTCTCGGTCTCGAGTCAAGCACTCTACCACTGAGCCACTGCGCTCTCTCCAAATTTGTATAGAAACATTGTTTGAGTCAGAAAATTAGATTTTGATGACCTTGGCCTAAAACCAAGGTAACCACAGCACTTTGTAATTTCAAAGTTGGACCAAAATTGTGTTTGTGCATGCTCTCCCTTGAAATTATTGATGAATTTCAGCCTGTATTATTGTGACACAATGAAGAGCAGTCGGCTCAATTTACGATTGGGGGGCATAGTTTTCCTCTGAAAACACTGCTTTAATTTTCATCTGATATACAAATGTTTTAGACTGGATATAGTCTGGAATGTTCCCATTAAATCATAGATGAGACCGCATAGATCAAGAGAAATGCAGCAAAGTCATTATAAAAGTGTGAATTATATGCTTGTATTGTTTTTCGTCTATATGGGAAGATAATCCACAAGCTTTAGCGAGCTGATTATCTCCAATACAGACGCAAAAACATACAATAACTTTCTGATTCCACCAACATGCATTTGCACTTTGAGCATTATGAGATACACGTACTTGATTAAAACATTGGAATATTAATAAAAAAGGTACAATAACTAGACTAATATTTCTTTAAATGCAGACATCTAAATGTACATGCACTTCTAGATACAATGAGAAATCAGAATTTTCTTCTGATGCACCAGTCATTTGTATCCCGCGCCCTCTCTGGGAGGGGGAATGGCGGGGCTTTTATCTTTTCAAAATTCAAAGCCCTCCTAAAAGCCCTGCCTTGCGTGCCAAATTTGTGGTAAAATCCTTACTAAATACCCCTGCCCAAGGGGGGTTGATAATGATAAATAATGGTTTGGAGTCGGGCGACAGTCTGCCCACTATCTGCCAATCATCGGCCGATAGTCAGCCGACTTCATTTGTAAATTAGTCACTCAAACTCGGCCGAAAGTCAGCCGATTATCGGGCGACAGCCGGCAGAGCGACGGCTGTTGATCTTTTTGTCGGCATATCGTCCGCAGACACCTATTGTCAGCCGATGATCGCCCTCATTATTGGCCCTTATAAGCCATGCCCCATATTTTTATAGTGTTCATGAATAACTTATTTTGAAGTTTCTGCTTTTTCTGAATGTTTTCTTCTTTTGGCGAAAAACGACTTAGTACAAACGGTCAATTCCAATATTTTATACAGGATGCGCATGGTTACTGAAACCAAAATGTCACATAATACTTTTACTAGTCGGCGAACATTCGGTCGATCATTGCTCGACTTATTGTATGCATCTCGACAGGTAAATACAATCGGCCGACGATCGGCTGATTATCGGGCGATGGTCAGCCGATTTGAAAACTTTTTGGTTGATAAAGTTAATCGGCGAGGTTTGTTTTTAATGTAACTGCTCCAGTCGACCGAATAAAATCATATTTATCGGTCGATCAACATGAAAAAATCTAGTCCGTCGACTGTAACTCAGGCATTAAATGTCCGAACACATTTTTACATCACTTAGATACAAGAGAGAAAGCATTTACTTAAATAAACAAGGTGCTAGTTGCTACTTTGCTGTCTGCTGATAATCTTTACAAACAGTTTGGATCCAGATCAGAACCGACAGAAAATCAGTCCTGATCTGGATCCAAGCTGTTTGACACTTTGATAGTGTTTCCGAAAGATTTATGAAAAGAAAATTTTGAAAGAAAAAAATGTCAGAAGACACAAACACCTATTGCAAATTTTATTGGGCATAGACTCATCCATACTTTAAAAAACTGCCCAGATATGAAAACTATTTCTGTATTTTTGTACATGTTGAATATAGCAGTATTCCAAGTATATAAGGACAAAACGAAAAGGTAAATCATATGCTGGATGACATAAAATATACTAAATTTCTTTTAGTAAAATCTATGAATTTCTTTACATGTTTTCATCACACAATGGCAATTGTAGCCTCTAGTCAACAAATCTGATAATGATCGTCTAAGGTAGTATATGCCAATGGTTGTAGAGCAGAATACCTATAAAATATTCCAAAGATATCTTGAGAAAGTGAAGCTATTAAAGTACAGTTATAATAACACCCCTGAATGATGCTGAGGTCAAATGATTTCTGGAGCTTTCTGAACCTTGTGAGCCGGACTGTAATGTACAGCGTATGCTATTGACTTAGCTAGATTTAAATAACAATCATCGCAATTGTTCTTGAAATTGTACAAAATACATGTTGGTTTGTCAGTTTCTTAAAGACTATTCAAAAGTATGACCAGAGTCGCTGCTGTTACGACCGACGAGGACCAGATAATCAATAATACATTTATATATTTTTTCACCAGGAGTCAATATTGTTGAAATATTCAATAAATAGAATATGGTTTATATCATTATTAGAAATGTTCCCAAACTGTCAAATTTTTATAAATATCAATGAAGCGTAAATTTTTCCAGCTTATGGCTTCATAAAACACAATGACAGTTGGTCATATGGAGTCATACTCGCTTTTTTATTATCATTGTCATATATATCAATAGGAAAACAGATACAAAAAAACATTTTTACTTCCTTCTTATCTCCTTAGTACCATGAAATTTTATTTTAGACATTCCAGTTTCATGGATGGTAATAGCTGTTCAATTAAACTAAAGTTTAACCCGCATTTTCCAATAGCGTCCTTAACTGACTCGGACATGTCTCCCAAATATTCAAATGAATTTTTGTCCAGCTTCTTGCTTCATAAAACACAATGGCAGTTGGAATTAAATTATATCGGTTTATTGAGCTCCTCCTTTTCTGGATTTGCAGTTAAGATTTGGACATTAAATATTTACCATCCCCAGCCGACGGTAGCCAAAGATACTGTTTTGTCAGGTGTGGTACTTGATTGTATAGATTCCTGATCTTTGCACCCTTACTTACTTTGTCTAATTGGGCCATGATTCTATAATTTTATCATTGCTCGTTCTTTGTTTCTGTTGTTTTCTGTGTTTTTATTGTGTTTAAGTGCTTTATAATCTTATTACGCCCCTTTATCAAGGCGTTAGGGTAAAGACAGGTAACTTCGGACACCAGGTAAATTTGGACAGCGACCTTGTTTGTTTCATATTTTAATTATTAGAAAAAAAAACAATAAATTATCTTAAACAAACGGTGAAAATCCTGATGAGACGGCTTATAAGGAACCGTCTCATCAGGATTTCCACTTTTTGCAAATGTATGTCCGAATTCACCTTATGTCCGAAGTTACGTGACTTTACCCTAGCGAAGAATACAGTCTGTACAGTTTGACAAAGGAAAACAAGCAGAGAAAAGGCATTTTACAAGCGGTAATACATGGCTTCAATAAAACCAACTCAATTGTTTTCTCTCTATCCCTCTATATCAAAATGATCTTATTCTTTCAAATAAAGAGTTTTTTCTCTTGTATACTTTTCTAACTATGTGACAAATAAATTAAAAAAAAATGTAGTGCTTTTGTTTTCATTACCAAAGTGACACTGCTTATATTTACAGTTTAGACAACTACATATAATAGTATATGCTTTAGCCTTTATAAGCATTGCTATTTTTGCAATTTCTTTTCAAATTGAACAGCATCAATGTGTTAAGTTGGTCAGCTTTTCAATTCCAAATTTAAAAAAAATGCAACTATCAAGCCAAAGCATTACTCTGTATAATAGTCTCACTTATGACTGTACCAGTGGGAATGCTATAATTTGTTTTTGGTTTAAACAATATTTTATTCATAAAGATTTACATATTTTGATATATACTTACATACAATGTTTCTAGGATTTGACTGTAAGCGTTGAGCTTATGTTATGTCATCTTCATTTAGATATTTAGATGTACAATGTTCTGAATGAATGAGAAGTGAACAAAAAAAGTAAAAGTAGTGAAACGAATCTAAAGTATAAGTAAGATTATCAGATTGAAAAGAGAGAGAGAGAGAGAGAGAGAGAGAGAGAGAGATGAGCTTTACAATGTGCAATATTATATCAGAATTAGATGTATTAGCTAATATAATCTTATACAGCATCATAATTTAATATGATATTGTACACACAAAACAAATCAAAACAGAGAGCATGTAAATTATATATATATATATTATATAATTTGTTTTTGACTTACCTTTGCTTTCTTTTTCCTTTTCCTCACAGTCGTTGCTACTTTTGTCTAGATCTTTGATATCGTCGTTGTCGTTATCCTCGTCATCGTTGCTTTTTACGTCGTCGTCGTCATCACCACACCTGTTCCGTGGGGACCAAGTCATTTTGTTCTCTTTTTTCAGTCTCCGTCTAGCATTCGCGAACCACGTGGAGACCTGTGTTAATGTCATTTTAGTTATTATTGCCAGCATAATTTTCTCCCCTTTAGTTGGATAGGGATTTTTCCGATGTTCATATAACCATGCCTTTAATGTGTTAGTTGTTTCTCGTGTTGCATTCTTTCTCCGTGCAGCCCCATTTAGGTCCATACCACCATATCTGAAGAGAAATAGGAGTTTAGTCAACATGCTTTGAAACTGTTTCCTGGTAAATTGGCAAAATGACAGAATGCATCGTAAAAGCATCCCTTTTTGTACTGATGGAACCTTCATTTTGGCTTGGACTGGTACATAGTACATATCAAAACGCCACATGCTCTAATTTTCAAAATCTTTTTTGCCTTAGTAAACCGTGTAGACTCCAATGAAATGCCGCGTACTGCGGTATTTTATCTGGGTCTTCACTGTTTGCCAAAGTACGCATTTAGGAGTCATTAATATATAGAGGGTTATTCAAGATGACAAGAGGAAATGGTAAGGATAAGCAAGTTGGGAGAATGACAATTCGTCATGGTAAATAAAGGAAGTTAACAGGATGGCATCTTTCAGCTGTACAACAGGCAAGTTAGAATACTCACAGCGGAGAATCACGAAGTTAGAATACTCACAGCGGAGAATCACGAAGTTAGAATACTCACAGCGGAGAATCACGTGACTTCAAAACAACAACAATGGCGGATACCATTGAAAAACCCCATCGGTTCAGGTAAGACTTTCTCTGATATTTCCATTAATACTGGGCAGATTTGCATGGGGTTTGAAGCTGATACCTCGGAAAATGGCAGCAACATGCCCATTGTATGCGACTTTCGGACATAGATCTGGTTAAAAAGTTATTTAACGAGCAACCGCATGATTCGGTTACTCGTCGATAGCTTTTTAACCAGATCTTTGTCTGAAAGTCGCTAAAGATGGACATGTTACTTTCATTTTTTCGGGATTTTCTGCTTCAAACCCCATGCCATTCTGATCAGTATTAACGGAAATGCCAATGAAAGTCTTACCTGAATCGAAGGGTTTTGACAAAAATCCGCCATTTTTTAATATACTAAAGTCACCTGATTCCCCGCCGTTATAATGCAATGGTAAAGTAAACCAGATGGCATAACAGTAATGTTCATGATGGATGTAATAAACACATTTACCTGATAAAATTTGAATAATGTAAAGTATGAAAATGAAATAGTTTGTTTGTTGTAAAATTAGCAATCAACCGACAGGATGGCAATATGTAAAGGTAAAATAAGCAAGTTGACGGTGGTGCAAGGGTAAAGTAAGCGAACGGTGGTGCTTTAAATGTGAAGTAATCAATCGACATGATAGCCAGATGCAGTTTAGAAGTACGCAAATAGACAGAATGACAATGTGTGATGGCACGTAACTCAAAGAATGGCAAGATGGTCTTGTAAAGTACTTATATTAAATAAAAGTTGTACAAGATATAATAGTTACGTAAGAAAATCGACTGGATTGCCTGATGTGACGGTAAAGAAAGTAAACTGACATGATGCTAATGTGTAATTAAAGCTAGTTAGCATGATGGTAAGATTAAACGATAAAGCAGCCAAATTGACAGAATGTATTGTGAACGTCAACAAACTAACATGTCTACTTTATATATGTAATGGTAAAGTAAGCAGACTGATGCTATGATAGAATAAGCATTTCAGCAGGACGAAAATGTGTCAATAAGTCAAGTTTTTGGTGTTACATTTTTACCTCCAGCAGGAAGATAGTAAGATAGCTTGATATAATGTAATGGTAAGCAAGATAATAAAAAAATAGTTACTTGGGATGGCATGAAGCTGGACAAACGATATAAAAATAAACAAAATACACATACAGCAAATATCAAAATGCCATCAGTGTCACATAGGTGAGCTGTGACAACTCGGTAACTGCAGCCTAGCTAGAGCCTTTGCTGCTTACATCCACAAAATCACTCAAGTAGATGTACTATTATACCAACTATAGAATTCTAGCCCACTCAATAGCTGTGTTTATGTGGTTAAAGAGTGGCTTAATGCATAAGTGAGTACAATTGTCTCCTGGGATTGGACATATATGTAATCCAACTGTATTATGCTGTACTATTTCAAGTAACTTACGTGTTGGGATAGGGATATGCCGCCATGGTGGGGTCGTATGGATAGCATGCTGTAGGTTGAGGGATTCCTCGCCAAGCATCTGTCGGCGTGTCTTTGAGAGTATCATAGTGAGCAGCATTCTGTAAGTAAAAATTGTATCATTTTCAATAGGAAATAACCCGCGGCATGTGATGTCCAACAATGTGGCAGTTTTACAAGTGTAGACTCGGACGAGGTTCTGCAGCCTTCTGTTAAGCTTAGAAACTCCAAATGGTGTTCAGTCAGTAGCTTAACACTCATAGAATACTTAAGCGACTAGCAAAGGCTCTGATCAGACTGCGCGTATGCTTTGCTGGTCGCACATACCACATTGTTGGGAATCTCATGCACTGACTCAAATATAAGTCCAGATAAACATAATTTAAGAGCGAAATGTATGGATTTTCTAATCCACTAGTTAAAACATTTGTTGTGGGTCATCAAAAGAACCTTCTCATTGGTTCTTTTGAGTACCCAAAACATATATTTTGATTGAGAAATTAGAAAAAATAACTTTTGATTACGAACTGTTATCTGAAGGCCTGAGGAAACAAAAATGATGCGGGTAACTTTTCTGTCGGAACTGCCTCTGCCAATTCATTGGAATCATCAGACCTCGGATGAACATCGAGGATCTACTTTGATAACGTGACGCTAACGTTACATAACGTGACGCTGACGTCACAGAAACCATGCCAACGCAATAACAAGTGTGACTGCAGCAAAACAAAAGGTTAGAAATGAAGTTTATTCATTAACTTTTTTTATGTTGCTGATTAAACTTTTTGGTTAATCAGAAAAATGGATTTTACCAGGACTGAACCCACATGCTACAGAACTATTTTTCCTTACACCAGTTCCGACTAACAAAATGGAGCTTTTTCGTACATATTGTACTACACATAATGCGCCTTGCATACGTCCGAGACTTGATTTGATTCTCGAATTGTGCCTGGCTTTCCAGATTGGGGTAACACCATTTTCACGTAGATTAAGACTGACCGATGCCTCCTAACTAATGCAATGTTTTATCACAGGGAAACAATACGATCAAATTATGATGAAGCTACGAAAAGCTAACTCTCAGATAGTTCAATCTAATGAAAACACATTGTTGAGACAAGGTGTGCCAAACCAAAAACAAGCATCAGGCACCAACCCATCAAGGCTGCAGACAGCAAAGACTCAGACCATAAGTATTACATTCGTACACTGCTGTAGTTCGACCCTATGCCACTGGACAGAGGCCTGGCCCATCCGTCGTCCAAACCGCAGAAAGGCTCAGATCAAAAGTATTATATTCGCACAATACTGTAGTTCGATCTTAGATCACTGGTCAGATATTATTTTACATTGTTTACTCATATCACTTTCTCCCTGCCTGCCCGTGGGAAAGTGGACATGGACAAGACTGGCTTCATGTAGATAGTTGATTTCATCCTTCATTATTTACCAACATATTTATCAGTGATCATCATGCCAGAGATAACTTGATGATATAAAGGAACAACAACACACACAATATGAGGCAATGTGTTCTTAGTTTCCATTGACCACACATGCGATATATCCATTTTCTACTAAAAGCCTCAAATATCAATCAGGTGGCTATCTTGTTTGATCAATTAATTATCATTGTCTAAATACAAACAGTACTCAGCACGTTTGTCCGTTCGTATCAGGGTTATCTTATAACATCGATATGTACTGTACTGTGTATTGGAGGCACACATTGGGATAGCCCCGATGTTTGGAAGGATAAGGTCGCAAATTGTTTCAAGCTGTTTGACACAAAGTAGAGCAGGTCTTTTTGTGGTGATTTAAGTCCCCTTTAGTTTGGAAGAGAGACCTGGTCCTAAGATTGCACATTTCTTGCTCAACTCACATGAGCATGACACCTATTTTGGTCATTATTTTCAAAATGCCTATACAGTTGATGGCTTTTTTTTAATTCATGATCAAGATTAACGACATTATCCACTGATATGAGAAATTGTTAAATCGCCTCGACGCTTCGGGGTTTGTGAACAACAAAGGCGCAGACCAGCTTACTGATCAGCGTCTATGTTATTGGCTATTTGGAAAGTAGCATATCTTAACTTGCTACAGGTGAAGTTTCAATTTTCTAGCTAGTCTGTGTAGCTTAGGAGACTGATTTTAATCCAGCTTTGTCGGGAACCCCGAAGACAGGTTTTGTCGCGCCGAGGCCCGTTTGTATTTAGATAAATGTTCTGTGGCTCTTCCTCACGGTGCCGTAGGCTAGTCTGCAGTGTGTGCGGGTATTTCCTGATCATACTCACTTGTTTTTTATTCACGAAGACTTCAAATCTCACCCATTATCTGATTGATTTGCTTATATTGTGCGATTTGACAGCTGTACTTGTCCCCTTCAGGGGCAGATCCAGGATTTCTGGAAAGGGGTTTCATGTGTGTTCACTTTGCTGATGTTATCTGATTGTTCGTAAATATCCCATGAATATGAAATAAGTTGGTCTCACTGAGACCAAATTATTTCATTTTCATAAGATATTTAAAAACGGGGGCGGGGATAGGGGTTCGAGCAACCCCCTGAACCTCATCTGGATCCGCAACTACATGTGCTTGTCCACTTGTTTTGCAGTTCTTTGCTAGGCGAAGATGGCTTGAGTTGTAAACAGCCACGTTAGTTATTTGTGTACACCGTAAATATTAAGTGTAATTTTACATCAAAATTGGTGGAAGCTGGGCTGATCCCGGTCTTGGTGTAACTGGTCTACTTCTTTAAAAGTTCTGGATAACTACATCAATATCGGGTAGTCATATGTCAAATTAACTGCAACACCATCACCGAGGAGGGTTTGCCTTAATAGTGCACGTGGTGGCAGCTGAGCCTTTGATATAAACTTGCACTTTTATTTATTTTTTTTTTTTTTGTGGTGGGGGGGGAGCAGTCCATGCACTACGTAGTGGCCATTCTGCCAAAAGATTTTGAAATCTGATCACCCGTTTTAATGGAGAGGATTGTCTTAAAGTTTTCCTTATACGCAATCAGCAAGATCTCTTTCCTTCTGTCTTTACTGGGTTGATCAACACACACTCTCTCTCTCTCTCTCCCTCTTTCTCTTTCTCTCTCTCTCTCTCTCTCTCTCTCTCTTTCTCGCTGGTTGAGTATTGTTATAATATTTGTATCAGCTTATAACGTGCTATATATTTTTTCATCATTTTAGACAACATGTTTGAACCTTATAGCAGATCATTTAACGTCATACTACATATTTTTTTTTTACTTTTTCCAGCCAAATCATGTTTAATCTAATACCTTCTGACGCTAATGACTCACAAGGGTTGATATGTCGTTAATCAACAAACATACAAAAATAAACAAAACGGATCAAATGTAAACAAAGTCACAAAGGGAGCATCTCTGTGAAGTTTGGTTAAAATTGGTCCAGAAGTTTTGGAGAAGATGAAAATAAAAGCAAATTGTTGCCGTAGACGACGACGAATGACGACATCGTTCATCGACTAATAATCAAATTATGACTTTCTTATGCATTTAAAAAAAAGTGTTTATAATGTTGAAAGTAATTCATAAAACGTTTTGAGGAAATGAACAGCTTCCTGTCTACTAATTGATGGCCATACTTCTTCTTTAGCACGAGAATGTACAACAACGTGTTTAATGGCACGTTTTTCCGTTACACGAGAAGCGTCACTAGCGAATTCGTGAGGATGCGTTTGCGAAAATTAAGATTCTGAACTCCAAAGTGAATAGAAATATTTTCATTAAAGAGATGACTGTCAGGACGGGGTGGATGTGCATGTAATTTTTGCATTACCTATAAAAGAATAATTCAAAATTAAATAACTATAAACGACCATTTTCAAACCATTTCTGCTCAAAATGTATGTATTATACGTAGTAGCCTTTTTACGGCTTTTGGCCGCCGTTCTAATTTCGCTTTAGCTCTAAATTATTCACCAATCAGAAGCATTTTTAAATTGTAATATTCATCACACCGACTGGAAAAAGATGCTCTCATTGGTTGATACTCAGAATGTCCTTACAATCTTATTAAACATGAAACTAAACTTGAAAACATACATGTAAATGGCAGAGAACCAGTCTGTGCACTTGGTCTAAAAATGCAAATGTATTAACGACCTCGTCTCGAATATAGGTCAACCCCCGATGTACAGTATTTGTAAATTGCTGTCACTATCATTGTTTACATGCCTTGCACACAGTAAAGAAGTGCATTATAAAATAACCCACTAAATTCGAAAGGACTTTACAGCAATATTACGTTATTTAAATAAAATATTTGTAACTTTTCCAATTCCCATATCTGGACATGATTATAGTCTGTTTCATATATTTCGACAATAGTCTTTTTTGGCCGTTATACGGTTATATTCCCAATGCCAAAACGTTTCTTTTCTCCTATGTTCGGATGAAAAATCCCCTTTTCAAGTCGGAAAATATCAAAGAAAAAATCAACGTTTTTTTCGAGTAAATTGTGTTAAAATTGTTTGTTTATCGGACATTTTCAACCGACCGACTATCGGCATATCAGTCGTGCTACTACCATGTAAATCCTCTCGTTGCACTATAAGGGCCCAAGGGTGTTGCGCCCTCGTCTAAACCAGCGAATTTGGTTGCGTTTATCGTCAGTGTTTGAGAGCCGCCGAATATCTTTTTTAAAGATATTTCTTGTTCTATCTATCTTACCGTAAATATCCAACTATTGACACATTAACTTCTTCTGTTGTCGTATTATTCGAAAGCGTATAAAGGTTGATGATGGAAGGGCAAAATAAGTATTACAGTAAAACCTGTGTAAAACGGCCACTCTCAAAAAGACCAAAAATTGGTTAATGCAGGTCAAAAGTATTGCTTAATGCAGGTCAAAAGTATTGCAGAATGATCTCCTTGGAGCATTTTGCAATACTTTCTACCTTCATTAAGCTACCATTTGTCAAAAAGATTTTTGTTTTTTTTCTGTTTTAAGCGGTCGTTTTGCACAGGTTTTATTATACAACCCAGGGGTAGTTAGACATGGGTTTACAGCTTGTCCAGGCCTATATGTCAAATGCTTAGGTCACATACTGTTTGTTTATTCAAGAAGGGTTGTTGTCAGTTACAAGCGAAAGTATGTGCACGAATTAGGTGAACTGACCGTCCCGCAATGACCATAGCTGTTGACTTGGGACGTAAAGCAACAAAACAAACAAACAAACATACTGTTTTTGGTGGATAATTGGTAAAGATGGAATGAGTAACAATTGTACTCCAGTGTTTGTCGTTTAGTTTTGTTTGTAGGAGGTATCAGCCCATCGAAACATAATGAAAGTTCGACATTAGCTTTTTTATCCGAAATGGCTAGCACTATCCTTTTCACCAATAGCACAAAATATCTCGTAATAAGCAAGGTCTACATTGATGTAGGTGGTATAAAATCGTTAGACCATGTTGGAGATTATCCGTGGCTTATTTCCACGTACATGGTATAACTATAACATAAATCTTCTTAGGAGAAAACAGTAAATGGTGCATCGAGGGTTAGTAAAGGGTACGTTTCTTCTGCCCTGCCAGCCAAGAGTGACAGTGACGTCGTGTTTGTTTACAATTGTTAAGTAAAGCATTAACTTGTACACTCCACTTGAGCTAATGCGAATCGATAGATCACGTGTGTATTAATCCTATCCTGCGGATAGGATTAATACACAAGTGATCTATCGATTCTAAGTCCCTAATAACTTAGTAAACAAAACATGACGTCACTGTCACTCTTGGCTGGAAGGATAGTAATTTAAAACATTCCTCACCAGACTAGACTAATAAGGAAGAAAAACTTCGTACAGCATTTACCAGCAATTATTCCTATTGACGCCACACTATCGCGCAATAACGAGCTACAAATTTGACTGTTCGGAAGCTGTGCTCTGTTGTCAGCGGGATCCATCAATATTGACTGTTAACTGATGATAAAACGAGCAGTCTCACATGGAGGGTTAATTTTACAAATATTGTTTTATTTCCTCCCAGGTCGCTTCATAGCGTCTCTTAAAATCCTGCTGTGTTGAAATTTGTGAAAATATAGCGGGAGCTAATTATGAGAGATTTCTTCAGCTCCGAGACAGTCAGACTGACTAGCAATGATTTTATCAGAGTTCTTTAAAACGTTTCTTTATCGCAAACACTAACGGGCCTTTCTGCTACGCTGAGTGTTATGCTAGATATATCAGTGAGTGTAATAATGGACCCCCGGGATGGCATGGTTGAAACACTTCAATCAAATCATGCGGGTTCCGGTGGCATATGGGATCTCAAGAGAGATAGCCAGCAGTTTTTGATTGTTGGGCTCTGACTGTTGTAAAACTCTTTTCAAAATTTTACTATTCAGTAGCAAACAATTTTCAGGCAATCATATGTGATTTTGCTCACATTTTAAATTTCACCTTTTGCATGCTCTTTGTACTCATGTATTTTATGTATATTATGTATATACTTTGTTTTTTGTACCTTATGCTCTTACGCTACCAGTGAGTGGCCTGAGTTATATGTCAATAAAGATATGTTCTGTTCTGTTCTGTTCAGTAGTAGTAATGGTACCCTTGATTTTTAAGCCTGAAAAGGCTTAAAATTCAAGCGTGTCGCAGTGGCACCCATTACTACTAATATGTTACTTATAAGAATCAGTCAGAAATAAAGAACACTGTGACAAATGTCACTCAGTCATCTGATCGGATATCTGCATAATAATTGATGAAACCATCCAACATATTTCGGATGGTCCGTTGTGTACAGACTTTGATAGATTAGAAATGCCTTTCTGTGCATTGAAATTGATTTTATTATGTCACACTTGTATTTATGTCCATTAAAATTGATTTTATTATGTCCTACTTGTATTTCTGTCCATTGAAATTGATTTTATTATGTCATATTTGTATTTTTGTCCATTGAAATTGATTTTATCATGTCATACTTGGATTTCTGTCCATTGAAATTGAATTTATTATGTCCTACTTGTATTTATGTCCATTGAAACTGATTTTATCATGTCATACTTGGATTCATGTCCATTGAAATTGATTTTATCATGACATACTTATATTTCTGTCCATTAAAATTGATTTGATTATGTCATACTTGTATTTCTGTCCATTAGAATTGATTTGATTATGTCATACTTGTATTTATGTCCATTAAAATTGATTTGATTATGTCATACTTGTATTTCTGTCCATTAAAATTGATTTGATTATGTCATACTTGTATTTCTGTCCAATGAAATTGTTTTAATTATGTCATGCTTGTATTTCTGTCCATTGAACTTGATTTCATTATGTCAAACAGTGCAGACACTGAATAGTATCTACTTGTCATTTTCCAGCGTCAAGTAAAACAAAAGTTTTTCCTACTACTATGAGACAAGTAACACGCCACATGTTCAACTAAAGCCTCTAATTTACGGGTTGATGGACATTGTTTTGCAGTTCCATGATGATATGAACAACCAAAGACTTTTCCATCTGAAACACACACCAGCCCTCTGTCATATTACCATCTTCAATGCCTTCACTGATAGATCCAGTACATGACATATAGTACATGCACTAAGAGGGTTAATGAAAATGGATTCATTACTATTAAACAATTTATGTTACTCCAACAATTTTGGCAGTGAGTTTGAAAACTTTCAATTTTAATGACAGAACTGCCAGAATTCTATGATGCAATCTAAATCGGTTCATTTCAGTTTAACGTGATGAGATAAGACTCAATGCCTGTATCATTAGTACAGAGTCAGTCTTAAAGACCCTTATTGTGTAGAACAGATATGATAGACCAACATCAGGCGATGCATTTTCTGATTACAAACAGGGTAATCCAATTTCGTCTTTTAGATTTGTCCGCTGCAAAGGAACATGACAACGGACAACGAAGGTCCAGATCAGTTCTGTGCCAAGCACAGAACTGATCTGGATCTTCATTGTCTTGTCATGCCACACGAGCATTATTGCTTGGAGCGGTTCAGTATTGCTCGGAAGCTAATTGGAGGTACTCTAGGTTATGTAACGTTACAGATAGATGGAGCCAAAACAGAAATCTGTTAACAACAAAACCATTCTCTCCTACACTGAGAGCCTTGTGTGCGGCTGTTTTGTTTGTTTGTTTTTTATCAAAATAAACTATTCCATCTCGACATGCATCGTTATTCCACAACTACTGGCGCAACGTACTTTGTTTTCTTTTCGGTCAAATTTTTAAGCTTTATTTGGATAATTCTTGAAGCATATGAATTCGAATGACAACTTGTTATCGTCAGTGACCTATAGTACATGTTATATAGGTCACTGGTATGCTCTTATATCATATACTATGTGCACGAGTTATTATTATAAAGTTAAAATTTTATTTATTAGGGTCAACTGGTAACGAAATGGAGTTAGTTTTGCCAGAGTTCCTTTGAATGATTTATTTTCAAATGACTTAGTACGATAAAATAATTAATGCATATTTCTGATTAATGACTCTGAAGTGATATATGGATTCGTCCTTCATGAGATTCGTTTTTATCTGTTTCGTCTCGAATGTATTTCGTTGCTGATTTCCCGACCAGAAATCTCTGCCACATCTAAGATAATATCTAAACATATGTCTGTACTATGTTTAACAGGCTAAATGAACACTGTTGAGAGAAGAGAATGAAATAATTGATGAAACTAAAATGAGATTAATACATGGGTTAGACTGGACGTAGATTAATACATGGGTTAGACTGGACGTAGATTAATACATGGATTAGACTGGACGTAGATTAATACATGGGTTAGACTGGACGTAGATTAATACATGGATTCGACTGGACGTAGTTTTTACTGTACATCAAAAGGATCTCATGCCACTACATCAAGAAGACCAGGGCCCGGAATTACAATGCTTCCTTAAAGTTAAGGAAGACTTAAGTTAAATATTGATTTTTCAGGATGCGAAAAATAACGTTTTAAACTGATTAATATCAAAATAGTTTTAATTTTTCTGAGGATCACAATGATATCTTTGACCACAAATACCACATCGATCCAGGCAATTTATTTAGCAATTAATATAGCATGTTGACATATCAATACTTAACTTAAGTTGTGCTTAACTTTAAGGAGGCATTGTAATTCCGGGCCCAGGCCTCGAGGTTATAAAACTTGAGTTCATTTTCAAACTCAAAATAAAGCGCAATGATTGGCTGCTTGTGGACACATGTCCGCAAGCAGCCAATCATTGCGCTTTATTTTGAGCTTGAGACTTTACTCAAGTTTTTTAACCTCGAGGCCATGTTGGGTCAAATCGTGGATTGAAAAGAATATTTCCATTTACGCAGAAAAGTATGTCAATTGAAATATCGTGTAAATACATATGGGAGGGCACACACGATTTAACACCTTTAATACTTTTTGGTCTGAGCCCTCATCATACTTTGTGTATGCGAGGGGCGAAGACATTTGTGTAGACCTTCCACTTTACGTGATGCATTATGTACATGTTGGTAAGTGTGGTATAAAGACCACAGCTGCAATTATAAAGCTTGTATCATGTGTGCTAAGATACTTGAATTTTGCTATGAATCGCTCGAGATGTCCCAGAAATTGTTCGAGGAATTTGAGACCTGAGTATGATGACTTATAGTCGTACAAGTATAACCTTTCACTAAACGCTTGGTCAACGCAGAGCCTTTAAAAATATTCTGAACAAGTCATTTTTTAAGCAAGGGCAACGTAGGCTTGTGACAAGCAGATAGACCAGCATATATATTTGCTGCTCGTACTAGCATCTCTTGAAATATTGGGCAGACGCTCTATCCGGGCGGTCCAAACTCCGCACCACTTACAGTCTCTGACTTCACCCATTCGGGAGTTTTGAATTGTGGACGTCTCTGTCTGAAAAAGTCATGCTTCAAATGAAGGGCTCGAGACAGACAGACGGACATACAAACAGGCAGCAGGCTACCGGGGATGGTCCAAAATCGCTACAGGCTTTCATTGTATTGACCAATTCGGGAGGTAAAGCTTATCAGATAAATTAGCTTGAAGGAGGTTAATTTCGTCAAATAAAAAGTTGATTTTGCGAAATAAACATGATTTCGCTAAGTAGTCATACCCATTCGGGGCGTTTTGACTTGGGGACGTCTCACGAACGATTTGAGTGTCAATAGCGCGCGGAGTCTCACATCCGGGGACTGAATGGTAGTCGTGACGCGTAGACAATAATGAAAATCAGCTTGTTTAAAGTTAATAAAATATTTATTGTTCCTGTCCTATCATTCTAGACTATTGGTAAATTACAGCTCTTAGCATAATTAAAGCAGCTGAATGGAGAATGAGTTGTTATTACCGCTAGCAAAGTGCATCTCATATATTACTCCGCCACAACTGTGTGCAGCAATGCCATTTCCGGTTTCACTTTTAAATAAGAGTATGTGCCATGAAACTGAATGAAAAGAAATGAAGAGTAATTAGCCTGAGTCGACTACATTAAATTATGTCTGTTACATGCAATTTTTTTTTGTTATGTTTTTGGTTCATGAAGTAAACAAATTTTGTTTTTGTGTGCATCTATATACAATGTGTTTGTGAGTGAATCAGCGCATGTTGGCTATATCTAATGCTAATAGAATCTTGGCATATTGTCTGAAGCATGGGAGATGCACGAAAACTGCAAATTGCAGATTTTCCTGCATCTCTCATGTTTCAACGGTTATTTACAAAAAAAAAAAATAGCCGCGACCTGTGATTTCCAACAATGTGGTATTTTGACAAGTGCAGACCCAGGCGAGCCTGTGCAGCCTCCTTTTAGGCTTAGAAACTCGGTCCATATGATGTTCGGTCAGTAGCTTTACAGTCATAGAATATTCAAGCGACTAGCAAGTGCTCTGATTAGACTGCGCGTATGCGCAGGCTGTTCTGAGCCTTTGCTGGTCGCGCATACCACATTGTTTGAAATCTCATGTCGCGGCTCAATTACTATTATGCTGTTAGCCCTTATCAAAGCCCAAATACTGTTTCTACATCATGTGCTAGGTTCAATTAGATACCCTAGTAACATCATCAATACAGATGGGCTTTATTTGACAAAGCCAGTTTAAACTAGTTGACCACAAAAGTAGATTATTAAAAGCGCACCATCCCTTCATCCCTTTAGGTTGTTCTTTGTATGATGTTTCTTTGCTAGCGACTTTTTTCATTATTAATAATACTAATATTATTATTATTATTATTATTATCATTAATATTACCTATGAATTATTATTAGTAGTAGTAGTAGTAGTAGTAGTAGTAGTAGTAGTAGTAGTATTTTTATCATTATTTATACCTGCGAATTATTATTATTATTATTATTATTATTATTATTATTATTATTATTATTATCAAAATATTTGCTTAAGCTGTGGGTAAAATAAGCATTTCTGTGAAAACTTGAAAAAGGGACACTGTGTTACATCTATTACGATAATATTAACCACTTTTATTGCGAACACGATTTTCCAGAGATGTCCAACAAAAAGCGTTGAAATGTTTGCTTGATAAATAAAAAAAAATATTTAAACCAAGAAAAGGAAATTTTCCCATGAGTCAATGACCATTCGTAAAAGTAAAGGCAAATTCTCAAACAAGGTGAGATTTATCCTGAGCTAAAATCATTTACCTCAGTGGTGGAGTATGAGAAATTATCTGAAATCCATCAAACTTTTATTAAAACCCTCCTTAAACAGTCTTAAACTGTCGAATTATGTTTGATTTTACGTAAATGTAAATATGTACAAGATTGCGCATTCCGAGACATACGGGGTGGCGAATGCCTTGGCTGGTTCCCGTTGGAGAACCGAGTGTCTCACGTTGTATTATTAGAAAGCTTTGAACCCTCAAAGAAGATTATTAGTCGGATTAAAAGTTGAAGAGATACATAGGCCCAATCGAGGGAAAATGATGAGTTGTGTTGGTGTCTACAAGTTTAGATAAACAAATATTGTAAATATTTTCATATCCATCAGTTTAACTTGAATATCCACAACATAAATTTTGGTTGAGAAATAAATAAAAATCTGTTTTTCGTTGCGCACCCTTAACTAAAGGCCTCAGTGGACTGTCTATTAAGACTGGTATCAGACATTTTGCAAAGATTCGAATTTTACTACGAGTTTATATGATGCATTTCATAAAATATCAAGTAAGATTCTCGCAGAAATCAGTCATACTTTTAAAATGCGCGCAACGCTAAGACAAGGACGTGTTCCTAATAAGGTTCACTTCCCAAGTTCCGTTCCAACGTAAATATCAAGATATTGATGTTTTCACGGGTATTTCTGCTCCGTTTCATCAAGGACAAATATGCTTTATTAAAGAACAAATATGACTTAATGATGTTCGCAAACAAGTTTTCGTTTGTAAGACACTTGTTTCGAGACATGGATTCTAGCGGTTCTGACGTCAGTAATCGGGACTGATACTATCTGGCTACAAGTGTAGAGGCATGTAAACTTGCTGTAACAAGCTTGAACAGAAGACGTAACATCACTCAATTATTGTTGTTCCGGTATCTTCAATAACATTTGTTCTATATCTAAATGTGAATAATTATGCGCAATTTGGATGTAGAAATCTATGAACATGTGCAATAGCGTTTCGAACTAAAACTGGGAAAACGTTTTTTAACCAAAAAAAATGTAAATAAAGTGGTTTTGTATTTTCTTTGATTTACAAACATGAACAGCCACAATCAGAATATGAACTAGACCAGCCTTTTTGCTCTTGAACAAACATTATAATACATATAAGAGACATATGGCATCGACGCGAGAAAACCTATCTTTGGGGTTTCAGACTAAGAAGGGCTCAAACCATTGTACTCTGGTAAATACACTAGCTAGAAGTTTGACTTTATGCTTATAGCTAAAGCTAAGCTATTATACTTTTCTGAAAGTGATTGACAAGGGCGCTGATCAGACTACACGAATGCGAAGGCTGGCCAACGCCTTTGTTGTTGCCAAGTACCTTTTCACAACTCTATATATACACTTACCAAAGGGGAGTAGAACGCTGATGAATCTGTATTCAAGGGCATGTAACCCTGTGTTGCGTAATGTGGTGACGTATACATGCTCTCTCCTAATCCGGGTACTCGGCTATAAGCACTTAAGAAACTAGAACCGTACTGACAAGAACACACGCTTTGTCCAGTATGAGGGTCAGTTATGATTGGTCGTCCATTTTCACAGCATGACGTAGGAGGTAGTTGTAGTCCGGTAGATGGCGCTGTTGGTGTACTTGTGGGCATCAAAAGCTGAAAATAAAGATATAGTTGTTGTCGGTGTTTGGTTTTGTATGGGCATTTGTTGTTGTTGTTTTTGTGTAGTTGTGTGTGTTTTGGGGGCTGGGGGCTAATCTATGTTGTTGTGTTTGTGGTTAGGTTTGTGTTGGTTTTATTATTATTATTATTATTATTATTATTATTATTATTATTGTTGTGTTTCATGCGCGGATCCAGAAAAGGGGGGTCCAAATTTGATAACGTGTTTATTTTTAGTTGATGAGGGGACAGAGGATCCAAATATCACTATAAATGGGCCATCATCGGCGCGCCAGCGAAACGCCATTTAATGCTGTTTTTGGTAACTTTGTGATTTTTAAGGGGATCCGGACCAGTATTGCTAAGAAACCCTATATTTTTTGTATTTTTCAGGGGGGCTCCGGACCCCCTGTCCCCTCTCTGGATCCGCCCATGATGTTTTGATCTCTTTTTTGACTGGTTTTATTTTTGGTCTTCTTACATTATGGTCCAGGTGATCACAACTACTAGGTATACCCAGTAAGTAAGAAGGAAAATATCAGGAATCGATACAATCATGTACCATGTTTTCATGAGTAACTGACAACTACCTTGAATACGAGTCTCTAGGTTTTGGTTTGCGTTTTAAAAAGTGTTCCAACTTGTGTTTTTCAGCGCAAGCTTATCAGTGTGTTCGTTTTCACATGTACAATACATGATTTCTTATGGTTTGTCTCATATACAGTCGAATCTCATATATTCGAAGTCCTATAGATTAGAGGTATCGAAAAATTCGAATTATATGGAGGTAGATATAGGAAAAAAAATAGAACCCCCAAAATGATAAGTATCAAACATAATTTTGGGGCGCTTCAAAGAAAAAGAAACGTCTCATTGAGACGTTTCTTTTACGCACCCAAACCATATGTTCTTATAGACAATTATTGAAATAGATTATGAACAGGTCCTAGTCTCTGAATCCAATGAGTCCAAAATTTATTACGAATAAGTGATATTTCGAAAAATCGTCGTTCGTATACTGTATAAATCGTTGGGGTTAAGATCGTTCGAAATATCTATTCCATTCCGAAAAAATAATCCCCATCTCTAATCCTAGTTTTCAGGACGATGTCGAGTGTGTAAAACAGCCACTCTCAAAAAGACCGAAAATTGGTTTTAAGACCAATCATCGCTTAATGCAGGTCAAAAGTATTGCAGAATAATCCAAGAGAGCATTCGGCAATACTTTTGACCTGGAGCATTCTGCAATACTTTTGGCCTTCGTTAAGCTACCATTTGCTAT
Organism: Loripinus fragilis; assembly: GCA_964019695.1. NCBI lineage: Eukaryota > Metazoa > Mollusca > Bivalvia > Lucinida > Lucinidae > Loripinus > Loripinus fragilis. Next base: position 82,013,475 of record OZ026523.1, on the reverse strand, counting down.
TAAGAACTTTGCTTTGTCTATTTTTGAGTGGCCGTTTTACACAGGTTATACTGTATTTGACCAGTTATGACAGAAATTAACTTTTCGATGAGTTATCATCACACCCTTAAATAGTTTTCTTATCAAAATTTTGTGGTTAAACGACAAATGTTTGTGTGAAATTAGGTGTATTTGCATGGTTAGACTAGTAATAGACTAGTATATGTTTACTAAATTAAGAAAAATGTAAGTGAGTATGATCAGGAAAAACCACAATCACACACTGCAGACAAACACAAGGCACCGTAGGAAGCGACACAAAACATTTACAGTGACAAGACATCCGAAAGACAATAAAAGCTAAGCAATCAGCCCCCTCTCTTCCTCGTCAAGAGTATTGTAAAACTAGAAAGGACACAAAATAATGCATACCAAAACAAAGACCAACACAAAAAAACACAAACAATGGTAGGTACATAAGACAATAGATAAAAAAAACAACAGAACCACCGCCTTAGAACGGACAGCAGCCTAAGCTACGAGTGGGGGAGGGGGTAAATGCATTTTACAAGCGCCAAATATTCGCCCTAGATTGTGTTGCTGTTAAAAACAAAAAAAAATGTTTAGCTGGCATGGAGACTTCCGAACTAATACAATGCATCATCACTGAGAAACCCTCTATAATATATTAACACACTATGATGAATCAAAGAAAAATGGCTCATGACTCACAGACAGTCAGAACTAAAGAAAACCTCAGGTTGAGCTACGGTGGGCCCAGCCAAAGACAAGCATCAGGCACCAACCAACGGATTAAAGCTTTACGTCAGGGCCGTCATTGAGTCTGAGGCCTGACCCACCGTCGTGCAATTAAAGAGGAACCCATAGCTATAAACTGTGATTGGGTTAACAACCAGGCATGCAGACTGTCGCATGATAGCCATGTTGTATCCTATTCTTTTATAGCGTTTCATAATCTTTTTAAACTGGTCACTGAAAATAGGCTTTTTCAATAATTATTTTAAATTTATAAACTAAATAACCATAAAATACAGGTTATGATATGCCTTGTTGCAGAAGAGTTTTTAAACAAAAACTGTATTAAGCAATCAACTCTGAGTGTTGTAATAAAATTTAGAAAAAAGCTTTACGACGTTTATGGTATCGATAACCTTGTTTTAATAACTTAGAAGTCGAAAATATGTTTCTGTTATTGAAGTCATCAACATTAGAATATACTCTCACAAACCCAATAAGTTGCGAAATGTATACATCATAGGAAGGGGAGCGAGGAACATCTCCATCAAGAAATGGAAAATTATCTATTTCAAAATTAAAATCGTCCTGTTTATCATAAATCTTAAATGAAACTATGCCATTTATTACGGACATGTCCAAGTCCTAAAAGGGCGCTTCAGTATCTGAAGAAATTGCCTTATTTAAGTTCAGTGGGATATATTTGACTTACCATTTAGTTCAAGATAAGGATTATCAATATTTAAGCGAAAATTGTAAGTGGGTATGATCAGGAAATACCACAATCACAAACTGCAGACAAACCCATTGCATCGTAAGGAAGAGCCACACAACAATCATGAGACACCAGGAAGACAAACAAAGCAAAGCAACTAGCACTCTTTTCCCCATCGAGATGATTGCAGAACTAGAATGGACACAAAGTAACTGACAACAAAACATAGAACAATTACAGAATCCGACAATGGAAGTAAAAATCAACAACGAATCAACAACAACTGAATCACAGCCATCCAGATATCTTGAGGTAGAGTTAAATGCTTCAACAACATCTGCTTGATTATTGTCAGAAAGAGACAACATGAAGCCTCTGTCATAACAAAACAAAAATGAATCTGCAAGAAGAGGAGCACAATTAGTACCCATAGGAATACCTTCGATTTGTATATACATGTACAATTTTGAGATTAATCTTATTAATCTTATAAATATATTGTCCAAAAGATAATGAAGAGCGTCACAAAGATTCTGACATGACCACAATTTAAATCATTTAGGTCATTTCAGAAGTAAAAAATAAAAGCGAGTTTCTCATGATGAGCCAAATTAAGTGATCCCTCTCTGTTAAACGTTTGTTCAATTAATTCAGTTAGTTCATTAGTTCATTATGAACTCACTTGATTAACCAGTGAGTTCCGCAGCAAATAAAACCAATGTTTAGTTAAAAAATCCGAGTAGTGGGGATAGGCTAATATTTTCTACTTAATTAACAAAATGCAATTTCATATTTATCAAAACTGGTTTAAAACTTGCAATTTATAAAAACTATTTTAAAATCATAATAATTTTGTTTATGAATATCATGTTTAAATTAAAGTGTACCACAATATGCAACAGAAAGACGATTAATAGCATCTAACCATACAAAAATCCAAATGGTCCACCTCTCATCAGGGTCTATGCTGACAGGATTCTTGTAGAAATTGGCAATACAGGCTCTGCTTAGCCTATACGTTTTTTTATTATTTATGCTATATTTCAAGAGGGCAATACATTTAGCATAAAAGCCATTCTGCCATGTAGCCCCGTGAACACAAAACATATTTAAAAAATCTAGTACATATATACGTTTTTAAAAACAAATAATGAAATCTTGGGACATGTTGCTGTTCAAGTTTGTCGCTATCAACTAAAATATGATAACGATTCATATGTGCTTGTTCCCCATCCGTATTCACAGTCATCGACACTACTATCGAAATGCATCTCTTTTGAAACCCTCTTGAAGAATTCAACGGAATTTTTTGTCGTTCTGAGTGCACGAGGATCAAAAGCCAAACGAAAAAGAAAGTACCGTTTTTTAAACTGGGTATATAAAAGATCTGCCATGATATTTTAAATCATAAAATTCAAAAAAAAAGTAATTAAAAAGTTAGTCATTAAGAAGACTTCTTTCGAATGCATTTAGAGCTGGTGCTAATTTTTCAGCTTTTGGGGGTTGTTCTAGAGTTAGGGGCTGAGAATATAAATTTAGCCGCGACATGCGATTTCCAACAATGTGACATTTTTTGACGAGTGTAGACTCAGACGAGCCTATGCAGTCTACTTTAAAGCTTAGAAACTCCAAATGATGTTAGGTCTGTAGTTTAACAGTCATAGAATGCTTTAGCGACTAGCAAAGGCTCTGATCAGACTGCGCTTATGCGCAGGCTGGTCTGAGCCTTGGCTGGTCGCACATACCACATTGTTGGACATCTCATGTCGCGGCTTAGACTAGCCACTAGACTGATATCATACTCTTTTTTATAAATGATAATTTCATTTTGAAATAATAATTTCTTTAATCTCCCTCTTTCCTCTATGATAGCAATATTTGTGCTTTGGTGTGGAAGAGAGAAAGAGATGAGACTGGCTATATAAAATCAATTTATAATGAATGAAACGTAAAGTAAAATTGACAAAAACATCAAGGTCTAGGAGCTAGACTAGTCGCGGCTCAAATGAACCTGTAGTTTCGGTGCTGTTTGTTAATGATTTAATTCATCGTTACGAGGGATTAGGAAATAGTGTGGCAGTTGTGTGTTCCAAAGGCTCTGATCCGACTGCGCTTATGCGCTGGCTGGCCTGAGCCTTTGCTGGTCGCACATATCGCATTGTTGGAAATCAAATGAACCTGTATTTTCGACGTTGTTTGCTAATGATTTAATTCATCGTTACGAGGGATTAGGAAGTAGTGTGGCAGTTGTGTGTTCCCCTCGTGCTATCACTACTGACAGAGGGAGTATTGTGATCAATAAAAAACTTAACCTAGCGTAAAATCTCCTCCTATTTTCCTCAAGACAGATGCTTCTTGCCAGCCTCCTCTCAACTTCATTACTGGATTCAATTCTATCCTACTATCTCATCATGCTAACAATCACTAACATTCAGTAACTCAAGTTTTCAATCGTTCGGTACATTCTATAATGAATATTACCTCCATCTTGACCGTTGGGGACGGCTCTGACAGTTTTAATTTTAGCCTATCCCCACTCCTCGGATTTTCAATTAAACTTTGAATTCTAAATGATGGTGTGTACATTTTTATATTAATTTCTGCTATTATAGGAACTGTTTCAATGAAACAAACATAAAAATGAAAGAATAGAATAGAAACTAAAATGCATAACATCTTAAAAATCAGCATTAATCGAGCTAACCGAATACATATATTGCATATTGCTGCTTTATCGCCCAAAACTAATAGTTTACATTGATTCGAAAAGTAAGAATTTTTTATAGTAGATCTAGTTGATGAAAAAGTGAAGCAACAATGAAAACAACTGCCGAAAATTTTAAATTGGTGTACTAGTGCGTGAAATTTTAACTTCTTTCTGTATTTGTTTCATGGCGTCACTTAAAGGTATGTTTCTAGTGGATGACGCTTCGCCTCTACAAAGGACTATGCCTCAGAACCCGACATATACATGTATGTATCATGTTGGTAAGGTTCAATCTTCATCATAAGGGGGTTGTTGGTGAAATGTGCAAGCTTATTTTGCTAGGTTTACCTTTATTTTCATTGTACAAATGTTACAAAACACATAGTACATGATTCTACGATTTCTAGAAGAGAATTACATCTTACGAAAGGGAATTCATGGTGTTTTGATTCTGTCTCACTATCATGAATGGGAACATTTATAATAACGTCATAAACCATAATTCAATCAGTATTTTTTATTCACATACGCAGCCATACTATTTTCGGTGTTGTTTGCAATTGACCATTTGTATATGGGAATCCCCTGAACAACATTTCATCAGGGTCTACGCTGTTTGTTAAGGTAAAAAGATCTTCAGACAAAAATACATTTTTTATTATAACCTGACACCCATAAATATGTACAATGGACTATTCATAGTTTATTGTATCGAAACAGAAGGAAGAATCCATTAGTATACAAAGGGTTAAATGATTTAATTCGATTCGATTAGGAAGTACAGTGACAGTTGTGTGTTCCTTTCGTGCCAAGCTTAGAATTATAGTATGTTGCTAGAAATAATAGCTGTAATGGCAGAAAACAATGAAATCTCTGATGCGATGCTTCATCTGGGTCTACATTGATTTATAATGTCCCATTTTAGGGACGATATGCAAATTTGTAAGGCCGTCTAAAAATGTATCAAATGCATGCAAAGAAAAAATATACATAGTATCAGACACGATCTATTGTTTGTTTACATACATAAAGACGGAAATGTCATCATACTGATACTGGCTAGATTCTGTTTCAATCTCGCATGAAATAAAAACATAGTTAAAGATTGATAACAAGATATTTTTATAGTTAAAAAACTAGAAATCTCTAACATGCTTGAGAAAATGGCATTACTTCATAAATCAAAACTTTATTAAGTGGTACTTCCTCGAAGATACTTCATGCTCATGCACTTGTTTAACCCATGCCTGGCGTCCTTTTTATGGGACATCGGCAAACAGTGCTGAACCAGGTAAGACGCGGCGTAGGGTCAGGCTCTCCGCTATTTGCTTACAGATTCTATCAAACTTGGAATAAATGGGAAAAAATCACCATTAAACCGGAAATGGACTGATCCAATTGATAAGGGTTGGAAATCTCATTCTGCTTCTACGAGTCTTATATATTCGCATAGTTTGGTCTAAGCATAAATATTAATAAAGAAATGCCTAGTCAGTACTCAGGTGTGTGTTCATCACTGATCGCAGAACCAGGTAAGACGCGGCGTAGGGTCAGGCTCACCGCTATTTGCTTACAGATTCTATCAAACTTGGAATAAATGGGAAAAAATCACCATTAAACCGGAAATGGACTGATCCAATTGATAAGGGTTGGAAATCTCATTCTGCTTCTACGAGTCTTATATATTCGCATAGTTTGGTCTAAGCATAAATATTAATAAAGAAATGCCTAGTCAGTACTCAGGTGTGTGTTCATCACTGATCGGTATGTGCCATCATAACTTATTATCTAGTGCCGTTTGCTGATAACCTTTATTAACAGTTTGGACCCAGATCAGGTCCGAAAAAAAAAAACGTCGAGCCTGATCTGGATCAAAACTGTGTGATAATCTGATGTGTATGGTGATTGTTTTATTATGCAGTACTTAGTGTCCTTTCTAGTTTTGAAATCATCTGGACGAGGAAGAGAGAGCATGTTGCTTTACTATAATTGTCTTCCTGATGTATTGTGACTGTTAGTTTTCTGACAGTGCAGTGGTCTGTAGTGTGTGATTGTGGTATTTCCTGATCATACTCACTTACTGTTAAATACATTAAATAGGTAAGTGCAAAGCGAATGTTCAAAGAAAATACGCAATAAAAGATAGGTGAACCAGAAAATACAAAAATGTACTACAAACATGGACTACAGAGCAACCTATGGCACCAAAGGGAAAATACACTAGAACAGAAACAAAGACATAAATTAACACAAGAATACATTTATTACAATAAGCAAGAACAACAAGATCTCTATTCCTTATCGAGATGAATGCCAATCTAAAAAGGCAGATGCCTATGATACTACCATATCATAGTAACATAGGACTCAGAGAAAGGACATAAAGAACTTTTTTCGAAAAAGCTAATTAATCAACATGCAGAGTCATTTGGTTCATTTATACGTATAGTAAAATCTGTTTAAAACGGCCACTCAAAAATAGACAAAAAAGATCTTAATGACAAATGGTAGCCTAATGAAGGTCGAAAGTATTGTAGAATGCTGCAGTACTTTTGACCTGCATAAGCGATATTTGGTCTTATAAAATAATTTTCTGTCTTTTTGAGAGTGGCTGTTTTACACAAGTTTTACGGTATGATGAAGACTAATTTCATAAACTCTGTGGCAAGCTATTCCATACTGATGCTACACAATGAAAGCCTGCTCGGCATATGTACAAGTTTGGTCTGGTGCTCGGTGGAAACAGAAAACATAATAATCTAGAAGTGTTATTTTCGTATGACGTGGTTATAAATCATTTGACAGACCTCGCACATCAATCTGCCATTAGTAATTTGTCAAAGTGTGATGTTGGACATTTCGTCAAGAAAAAAATATATTATCATCACATGTAGGCCCATAGTGCAGTTTGTTCCCACCTATTTTATAGATATTTATATTTTAGAAATTTGTTATCATGTTTTGCAAATACAAAGGAAACCCGCCTTTTTCGTTGGGCAAAGGCATACAGTAAAACCTGTCTTAATCGGCCACTCAAAAATAGACAAAACAAAGATCTTAATGACAAATGGTAGCTTAATGAAGGTCAAAGTATTGCGGAATGCTCTCCTAGCACTGTAAATTTTGGACCATAAATAACAACCGTTCCTTACATTTGAGCGTTTTTAAGTTAAGTGGTGATTTTTGGAGCAAAATAATTGTAGCAAATTTAAGTCACAAAGTTGTTTTATGTATTCTGTAGATTTAATACAATGACGTTTCCTTCAAATTAAATATTTAAAATACCATGTTGAAATATCCATACGTTACAAGATCTATAACATTTTAACTCTCAAGAACTGCTGTCATTTTGGACCCTGTTTCTGGTAGAAGCTACCGTTATTATCAAACTTTTGTCATGCTCAACTCAACTGAGTATAAACTTTCATCTGCTTTAAAAAGTAAAATGGTAACGAATAAAGATTTTTCTATCTTGAAACTTCTAAGATGTTGCAATTATCCTGCTAATAATTGCTAAAATGTCAACAATTGTTGGCATTTTAACATTTAGCAGCAAGATAAATTTCATACTAAGTTGAGTTGAACATGAAAACGCAAAGTTTGAAAAAATGGTAGTTACTTAAGTCAGTTTCGTTATGTATTAAACCGTCTCTGAACTTGATAATTTTACAAATCCATAAATCACAAAAATACAAATAATACCTTAACATTCCTTAACATGCCTTTCAGCTATCTTTATTCAAATAAAAAGTAACCCTTAAATTTATAGATATATTGCGACTGTAATCAAACTCCGCACCATAAACATGATAAACATGATCAGCTTTTATTTCGCTCAATTTTGTTAGACTTCAGTGGTACTTTGAAACCTCTAATAATCGTCAGTCTCCTTTTTAAATGTAAATCAATGTCGAATATATACAGCACAGCATTATAAGTTAGCATGTGTACATACGACAAAACAATTACTTTGAACGGCACTTTGAACAAGGTCATATTGTGATGTGAAACTAACAAATTCAGGTATCTTACTTGGCTTTAAATTTTAGCATATTCGGCCGTGTATCGTGAAAGGAATTGTTTCTTTCTAATTCACTGGATAACTGCATTATGAACATTAAAATAAGTATTAAAAAGCATATCCATGGGGCTGGACCACATTATGTTTTGCAGCATCATCGAGTCACGTGGTTTTAATCAGCATTACTCTTTGCCCGCTAGTGCCGTCTACTGATAACTTTAATAAACAGCTTGGATCCAAACAAGGCCCGGAATAAGTCGGGTCTGATGTGAATCAAAACAGTTTGAGACTATCATGTTATTTTGAGATGGTTTTTGATTTTTGGAAAAAGTGAATTTTGAAATTAAAACTGACGAAAAAATAAAGCATACACAATAACCCAGCATGCATGCAAATAATATGTATATATAAATAATCACTTACGTCAGAATGTTCATACTGATAATCAGATTGATAACTCTCACTATTGTCCATTGTAATCATTTTGAATGAGTTAAACAATGTATTTATCTTGATTTTAATCCGACATGGTAAGACTGAACACACTGTCGCCAACAACGGCTGGATTTAGAATGACAGAAAAGAGGAACACGAGCGAGACAAAAATACTACACCAGCGCGCTGCACGAAGGCCAAGTCATAATTCATCCACACTTTTACTTCAACAAATTATCCTATGATGGCCTGTCAAAAGAAAAATATATGTACACCAGATAGAAATGTAATGATGTCTTAATTAGTAGCCCGTCAAAACTACAGCAGTGGCCAGGAGTCCGTCTTTTAGCGGTCTTCCGCGAGACGAGTGGACGCAATTTCATTGGTTGTCCCTCCCGGCACTGACTTGTGGCATTTACACCTGACTTATAACGTATGTATTTTTCAACTGTAATGACTTTGCTGTCTTCCGACATTTCTATATTTCCGGGCTTTGCTTTTATTCTATTTGAGTGTCGTTGTATTTGTATCAACAAACGAAACATTAGCTATAATATCAGCTGAGTGAACTGAAGCAATGTGAAGAGTGGTTTCAATTTCAAATCATCGCAACTCGCTATTACACGGATTATGATGTATTAAACAAGCAATGTTCAGTGATAAACTTCTTAATTATTATGGCTGAGTTATGTTTTGTAGCAACTGAAGACTTTATAAGAAAATTGACGTTTTGGTCAGCTTTTTATAAATTGAAGCAAAATGTTTAAAATAAAATAAACAAGCCATTCAATATTCACAAGACATGGGCCTTGGCATTGTGTATGAGTGGTTTGGAATCTGAGGGGGGGATTTGGTCATACTTACCATGTTTTCAAGTTTCTGCGTGAAAATGAGGAGAATCTTCCACTATCTCTAAAGAGAGTTTCAGTCCATCATAAGATTCTGAGGTTCATGTTTGTTAAATGGTCATATTTACAAGCTTTGACAAAGTATTTAAAAATGTTTGCTTGTATTACATACTGGTTGAACAAAATAGCAACGTATATAATGCATACAAATTCGACAAATTATTCTTGTCAAAGATGGCGTACATGTACATCAGTGACCGGTGATTTTGTATGCTTGGAAATGTGCTGATATATTTCCCTTTTTCTTAAAGCGGGTCGCTTCAGAATCGCATTGTTAAACAGATTTTCGAGAGTTGAGAACTTTTGCAATTGAAACGTAGATGAAACGTTTTCTATCGGTTCTGAACATAAAGAGGGAGCTTCATCGCCTACCACCAGCAATATCTCTGGCGATACATTTAGTTCTAGATCACTCAAGTAACAAGCGAACGCGGCAATGCAGTCTGAACAGTTTTCGCAGTTTGCATATATGACATCGAAAAATTCTTCATTGTGCAATCACACGGATTTCATTGCTTAGCGCATATGTGCAAATACCTCTAATAAACGCCCGTGCTGGCGTATTCAAGGAAGCAAGGGGTCTATATTTTAGTATGAGCCTTCATATACATCCATACTTCATGTATGCGAGCAGCGAAGGCTCATGCGAGTCTGCATGAGCCTTCGCTGCTCGTTGACGCAATAAGAACCAAAATCTCGTGCACTGGCCCATGTTTTCTTTTTTTCGCCTCATTAGATATTTCCAATGCAATGGAACCGTTCCTCGCAGAGCTTCCTGCGTCTGATTGACGGCAGCAGAGTCTACTATATCACTAACTACTTTGTCCGTACATTTATTACCAAACAAAGTGGCTGCTGAGAATTTTATTGCAAAACATACTTTACCGCTTCTTGAGTCTTGTTATCTGCTTTATGAATTTTATGTAGAGAGTTTTTATCGATGGCCGCTTCCAGTCTGATACTTGTATGGGCCGCGACGCGAGAAAACATTCAGATGGTCTCAAATCCGACTTCTCAGCTACAGAGACTATCTAGAATATTCTAACTTGGTATATAGCTTTTTAAAACTATATTTTCTAGAGTGCGATGAGTCTTTGTTGTTCGCATGCAGCAAAGTCCGATTTTTCTCTCGACTGATTTAAAAGGCTGTGCTTATGAAAACGGTGAAATGCATCGATGTGGAAAATGAATGCAACTAGATACATTAGACTGGGTACATGTATTTCTCTGGTCTGATCAGGGTCTACGGTTTTGGTTTTTAACATTATACCCTATTTAATTTTTACATTACATCCTATTTTTATACAAATAAAGGAGAGGCTGGTCTTGGTCTTAGGTATTTGATAAGAGGATGCTTTCGTGGCACGGCCAAATAGCCAATTTAGATAAATGGCAGCGTTTTTGATAAAATCTTTTTATGACATGTGTTTTGTTTTTAATCTTAATTATGACTCAAATAACCGATCAACAGGCTATGTGCTGGCCGGTAATGGCATTAGTGGTTAGGAGAGTGGAAGGGTGAAGTGACTAATGATTCATGAGAGAGAGAGAGAGAGAGAGAGAGAGAGAGAGAGAGAGAGAGAGAGGGTGGAAAGAGATAGAGAGAGAGTTGAAGTGGTCAGTTCAACGTTCAGAAAAAAAACAGAGATTTTATTTATACAGTTTTTATAGAGGGTGACACAATTATGCACATTACATGTAATAGCGGAGATAGATAGCTAGATAGATCATGAGACAGACACACAGACAGGCAGATAGATAGATAGATAGATAGATAGATAGATAGATAGATAGATAGATAGATAGATAGATAGATAGATAGATAGATAGATAGATAGATTTGACGTTAAACACATGTCGTGAGTTTTACTGCTGAAAACTTAGCATTTTAATTGGCAATTTTCTAGTCGGTACACGGGCTATATATTTTTATCTTGTTGATATAAACACACGCTCCTGCCACCGAGAGAATCCGATTTCTCAACATATGTTTTTCTCTTGATAAAATCTCAATCGCATTTCAAATCCAGGGTTCATCAGGTGTATGCCATCTGAGTTTCCTGGATTAGGATTTCTGGCAGGTCTGTGAGAGTGAAATACGAGAAAGAAAAATACAAACTGGCATCGACGTCCAGCAGTTTCCACAAACTTACTTCTATATGTATCATTTGATTGTAATATGTAAATACAGTGAAAAATGCATTGCAATTTTTGTATAATGAAATTAAACTTTAATCGAATAAACGAATATGGGAAACACTGTATATTGGATTTAGATAATATAGAGTTATTTCATTTATATTCTTATAAGAAACGTCTCAATGAGAAAACATATCTTCTGTCTACTTATAAGAAACGTCTCATTGAGAATGAGACGTTTCTTTTAAGCACTCAGAACACATGTTTTAATAGGATATACTGAAAATATTTTATGTTAAATTATTTATTAATGACTAGCTCCTTTTATCTCGAGCTACTACTACTACTACTACTACTACTACTACTACTTAGAAGTAAAATCTTTGTTTCTTTTGACTTCGAGTTAACGAGATTCGACAGTAAAGTGTTAATTTTACAGATCACTAATGATACCGAAGGGCGTCTTTCAATGCGTTCAATAAGGTTTCATTTTGAGAGGCAGTCATTTTATTCATTCAGCTTGTCCCTTTCGTCAATATTTTATTTTTTGTCAGCTCTTTTTTTTTCATCAGACAAACAGTGCAGACTGTGATGAGATGTCGTGGTGGTCTCTCCCTATACGACATACAGTTCAAGGGTAAAAGTTCAAAATTTCCAAAACCCTGAACTTCAGAAAAAAAAAAACTCTTAAAGCTTGCATTATGCCTACAAAATAATAATTTAAGTTTAAATGGAAAGATGTCATAAACTAGCCAGAGAAGCTTTTGGATTCATGAATAATCTTGAAAATTTGAACCCACGCATACTATATTCAATGAATCAGCATGCTCCGCGAGAAGTTCGACCAGTGTCTTTTCTTTCAAGAGTCATAAAGAACAGAGTTTTAAACTAGAATAACTCCACACATTGAAATGTATCCGTAATCAAAACAGAAAAGGTATAGATCAAACGGTTCAGTCAATACAAGAACCTGATGATCCAAAGACAAATCACGCAAAAACCGAATACATTGTAACAATACTGAATTACTGCATTCTGATCTAATTCATCGATATTTGCGTATGGTTGTTTGATTTGATTCTTTACGTCCCATCAACAATCTTTCAGTTATAAAGAGAGGGTCTTTCTGGGTTGAACCAGTACTAAGCTATGATTTATGTGCCTTGCTCAAGGACACGGCGCAGTGACGCCGGTGAGGCTCGAGCCGCGGCCCCTCGGTCTCGAGCCAAGCACTCTTCCACTGAGTCACTGCGCTCCCCTTCATACATATAGATACATAAAAGAGTACGCAATTAAAAATAATTTTCTTATTTTTCTCAAGCAAAACATATGTTGTGGGTACTCAAAAGAACCGTCTCAATGAGACGGTTCTTTTGAGCACCCAAAACAAATGTTTTAATTGATGGATAAGAAAATATTCACAAGTTTACGTCCACAAGCCCTCAATTAGATATAGTTCATATTAGACACTAGTCAAAGGTAAATATTAAGTTAAATTGTTCATTGATTTTGCTATCTGATAAGTTGGTGTCAAATACTTTAAAGCTGAGATTCTGCCTGCTTGAAAAGAATTAAAAGATATTTGAATGTCATAAATTGCGTATCAGTCATAATTTTATGAATCCGATATTATTCATGAACATTATAAGGAAAAAGAGAAGAAGAAAAAAACATCTTTGAAATTCTGGTCACCGAACTTTGCGCCCAGTGGGGCAAGCTAATTTTAGTGTTTGTAAACCTGGTGTGTTCCAACAAATAAATTTATGGCTCTGGTGAAACTGTGCAGATCCGTAAGATGGTCTCGCATTTATCTTTAAGCTTGTGTCAAGATTTTGACCGGGCCTACAGAAATTTGATTTTTTGTATGTTACATAAAACATAATAATTTATTATTCCAATGAAGCAAACGTTCTCAAACAAGTACCAGAAAGGAGGATGACTTTTACTTAGTAGCAAATATAGATAAAAGTGTGATAATAATTGAATGCACTTACTAATGCGTGCACAGAAGTTATTCTGAAACAAAATACAGTCAAATCTCATTAATTCGAGTCCTCGGACCAGAGCGTTACTTCGATTTAGAATTCATCAGTAGCGCCAAATAAAGGAATTTAGTCATTAGATAACATACATGTATTACCTCAAAAGATTATTATCCTATTAAACATATGCTCCGAGTACTTATAAGTATTAATTAAATATAGTCAATATTCTGTGAATGCAAAACATTACAGAAATAATTCGAGTTATCGGAGATAGGGATATTGAGTTTTTATTGTGATGCTTTTACAAAATATGTAGAACCTTTTTATATAAATCTAGAGTGGCAGGGTACAGAATATATAAGCCACGACATGAGATTTCCAACAATGTGGTATGTGCGACCAGTAAAGGCTCAGACCAACCTGCGCATACGCGCAGTCTGATCAGAGCCTTTGCGAGTCGCTTGAATATTCTATGAATATTAAGCTACTGACCGAACATAATTTGGAGTTTCAACGCTAAAAAGGAGACCGCACAGGCTTGTCTGAGTCTACACTTGCCAAAATGCCACATTGTTGGAAATCTCATGTCGCGGCTCATGTCATTATTTTGCTTGGTTTTAGAGTGTGCGCTGCAACGTCGTTATTAATATATATTTATCACAGTCATCGTCGCGTCTATTTCACGTGCATCATGAGTGAATACATTGATAAGATTTGGTTGATAGCCATGCTAATCTCAATCTTCGCTATTACTGCACCACTACATTGAATCACAAGATCTTACTCACTTTTACACACTAATTTTATTCTATTAATCTGACGCCATTCGAAATCTTTTAGATTGAGAACCACATAACGTGACGGTTCCACTGGCCACCATCAGTCCACCGCAACCGCCACTTGGCATTGTTTCAGACAGTATACAGTTTCGGGCCACCATCGGTATATCAGCTGGGGTCTTCAATGCACCAAGATCCACCACCAGAAAACAAAGAAATGATGTCAATAGTTTGCATTTTAGTATTAATGACAACTGAAAATTTTCAACTGTATATAATTTCAAATCTGTTTAATTTTATATATCTTTTTAGCGGCCTCTGGTCACTGATTCCAAATTATTTCTTTTGCTATAGTTTGGTAACGAATTCTGTAGAACATGTGTAGAACACCATCGGTCACCTTCGTCTGGCGTCATATCTACGGGTTTTTTTCTTTCTTCATTGTCCACAATTTTGTCATCTTAGAAAAATAAATCTAAACACGAGTGGTCATGCCCCAGACCAACTTAAGGCACCCGCAAAGAAGACACATAGCAGTAACAGCCACATGATAGCAAGAACACAATGAAAGTAAAGCAACCAGCTCTCAGCTCTCTTTTCCTCAGCAAGATGAATGCAAAACTAGAAATGTCACAATGAATTATATACATTACAAGTCAAGGACCATATACAAAGCCAATCCCCACACACACGGGGGCAATAGCAAACAATGAATAAAACTGTATCATGGTTAAGGAATAATTATATTTCAAATTCTAATTGCAAAAGACATTCTCTGTGGAAGCAAATGAAAATGTTCATCAAGGCACGAAGAGATTTATAACTGAAGTGTTAGGATGACAATAATGTTTTATCAACACAGATATTACTTCAAATAAGAGCATTTGTGTTCATGGGTTATTCCATTAAAGTATATTTGAGCCAACACATGAGATTTTCGACAATGTGGTATGTGCGACCAGCAATGGCTCAGACCAGCCTGCGCATAGGCGCAGTCTGATCAGAGCCCTTGCTTGTCGCTTGAATATTCTATGAGTGTTAAGCTAATGACTGAACTCCATTTGGAGTTTCTAAGATTAAAAGGAGGCTGCACAGTCTGTTCTGAGTATATACCCTGTCAAAATACTACATTGTTGGAAATGACGTTAATGGTTCGCCAAGTTCGTACGTACCTCATGACCTCAGGAGCTGGCGACAGGTTTGAACTGGGCAGTTCTTGCCATGTTAGTTGGCTAAATTGGTATGCATAGGATAGCTAATGAATCAATGATTACTGCACATTTTTTCAGTGTGTGGCGATTGTACTAGACTTTATTTTATTCTGCCGTATACTGATACCACATCATGTATATAGATAGCACCCATAAAACATAATAGGCACTGTATCAAGCAAACTCGACGCGAGTTTTAATTAATCTTATAATACTCCTTCTGTGCCAATTTCAGAAGATCCTTATAATCAGGGTTTGCGACCAGGTAAGACTCGAACTATTCATGGTTGAAAGTTCAAAATTTCCGAAATCCTGAACTTTTGACAATTAAATCTTAAAACTTGCACTATGCATATACATATCAACAAGTTCAAGTTTAAATGGCCAATTGTCTTTGAATAAACTGAAAAAATAATAAAAGAAGCAATTAGAATCTGCTTATTTCAGGATTTTGGTGCTGACTTTCTCTACCCAGCATCAAAAATTAGCTAGAATCTTAGAAATTTAAATTTACTGACTGAGGAGCAAATAACAACTGCACAGATCACTGATCTACATCTTTGTTGTTCGCTTATACATCAAAATCAGGGGTTCGTTTTGTTGTAATTTTAAGAGCTTTATACTTTAATGCATGTACTACTGAAATTTATCTAAGCTTACTTACCGACGACGACAAAGGTGAGGTTGAGCCAGAGTTATATCCAAGTTGTTGCACAGACATGTGGACGTACAGTGTTAGTTTTCATGTAGTGAACGATAAAACCATCATATACAGTGAATTGACGTGTTTGTCACCAGTAAATCATGTAACCATTAAGATAGGTCCGATATGTAAGAAATATAAATCCTTTAATATGATAACTTATAAACAATACTTCTCAAGTTAGTATCTTTAAACAGAACAGGATAAAAAGTCCACGTGTATGAATTATGATTTAATATATGTATAATCTATGGTGTATCCTATGTTTGTTTGCAAGGTTCACAGTACAACTAGAAGGTATGTTGAAAATATTTGTATAAGCGAGAATATATCTTATCTCATTTCGGGTTTATGCCGACTTTATTTAACATTACGCCTGTTTTGATTTTGACATCAATGTTTCATGAAAAGCACATGTTTCATCGCAGCTTACAAATAATCTGAGGCCGATAATATGATTGGTTTCTCGCTGTGTGATTAGCGTTATCTGATTGGACGATGTTAATGTGCTCTCTCTCGCGTACGACAGCTAGACAGGTAAATCTAGTCTCCGCCTTACTGGGCGGGAAACGGAGCTATAGTTGTCAGTGATGACTTTATCAATTTCAACCACACCATTTTCTCAATAGCGTTCAATCCGATTGCCTTTTATATCGATCACAATGCGCCATCTCATAAGAAATAAGACTACACCGCCCTCCTAACATGGCCTCATCAATAGCTGTACACCCAGACCATCCTGGTTAACCTCCCAAACTGAGCAGTAGCAGCGTGCATTTCATTTTGCATCCTTTATATTATCATGATCCTAAAAGAAACAACAACGACTCTGTGTAGCTTGTAGGTAGGCTTGTCAAAGTCTCTGATTTGTGCATAATTTTGTCACTTTTTCTGTGGCATGCTCAAATCAGGAATTAATTTAATTACATTAAATGCTGTTTTAGTTATATTTTGTATGCAGAGCCAATCACTGCTGTTAGCCGTATCGCATAATAAAGAGGGATTTAGCTCGAAAAACAATATTAAGAGAAGAAAACGTTGTTAGAAATTGGTTAAGTGGAAAAGACAACGACAATGGGTCCTCTAATTCTACAAGCCTCTAAATGATATTGCAAGCGTTTCGAACTCGCGGATCTAATCCTAGCTGATGCTCATGAAGCTTAAATCTTGCTAATACACGAGTATTACTTCTTTCTCTGATTTATTCTGCTGTCAGTTCCTGATCTGTATTTAATTATACAACTTTGTTATGAATTTAAGCCGTTTTAAATCAAGAAATAATGACAAAGAGCCCGCGAAATTGTCGTTAAATTCAATTGAGAAAAACATAGTTAAAAACAATATCGTTACAATTCATAGTACACTGAATACGAATCGAGCCACGATTGCTGAGAGGAATAAATAAACGTACAAACTACGACATATTTAAGCTTGAGAAATGTGAACCCCACGCAATACCCTCGACGTAATTGTATTTAATATGTTATCATCTTAATGCGTAGACCACGACGCCGCGAGGAAGAGACACAGAACACAAAGATGAGGAACGAATTGGTTTGACTCGAGATCGAAGAATTGCTGGTTCGAGCCGCACCGGAGGCACTGTTTGTGTCCTTGAGCAAGACATGTTGTCTTCTGCTAAGTACTTGTTTAACCAAAGTAGACAATCCCGACATGACTGAAAACCTGTTGACTGGGACGTAATGAATCAAAACAAAGAAAGAACACAGAGACCAACGTGACAGCAAGAACACAATTAACTATATTTTTTCTATCCTTGCCTCACACGAATAATAAGCTCCAGAAGTCTATGAATACGCTAAGATGCAATTTCACATGATGACGTGACTTTAAAATAACAATGACGTCACTTGACGACCATGTGCGTGTGTTCCAATACATCCAATGTATATAGTCCTCACGTGACAGCCTGGGTTAGATAGCATAGGTAAGATAAATTGTTCTCTCACAGGGTAAAATTTCAGATATCCTTATCCGGTGTGCAAGAATATGAGCGTTTGCGTATATGCGATAGGTGCCGAAATCTCGTGCAATGGCCCACATATTTATTTGATTAGGTTCTGTACTGTATAGAAAAATTGATTGTAATCCAATGAGTAATAATTGGGCTCCTCTCGTTGCAGATTTATTTCTATTTTGTGAAGAGGTGCTGATGCTTTTCAAGCCTTTAACTCGACATCAAGATGGCTGGATGAAAACATTTACTAATCATGCTAATAGCCCTTATTTTGAACAAATGGTAAGTATACTCAACTGAACTTCAGCAAATTCTAATGACACTGAAACATGCATTTTGGATTTAGACTTTTCCATATCAAGAAGCATGCTGATATTTACTTTTTTGCCAACTTGACCATTTTTTTCTGCCATTTTGCTGTTTTCGCTAACTTGATCAAGTTATAAATAAATATTATATAAATAAATGTTATTGAAGATCAGGAAATAAAGCTTCTTTTTAACGTGAATCAGTCATATTTTTGAGATTGCAATTTTAACCTTGGCCTGTATAATTTCAGACATAACCTGAATAAGTTACTTTCAAAATCATTGTTGAAAAGGCATATTTTAACTACTTCAAGTGATAAACCAATAAATGTCCCTGACTGTAAATGGTAAGCATTAACATGCATGCTAATACAACAGTTTGCTTGCCTAGTTATAATCCCAATCAAGGTTTGTAGCAATGGTCTCCACTTTAATTGCAAGACGGTGGGCCACTCTTCACACCCAATGACGACATTTACCTAAACCTTTCATTGGTGGGTTGGTGCCTGGTGTTTATCTTTTGCTTGGCCCACCGTGGCTCATCTGGTGGTTTACGTCTGTGAGCTGGAGCAAATATTTCTACTCACGTTAGCGAAATTATATGCTCCTGCTGTGAGTAATGGCCTTTGGTTCAAAACTTAGTGTTTATTGTTACTCCCATTGTGGGAGTCTGTAATTGTTCTATGTTTTGTTGTACGTTACTTTATGTTCCTTCTAGTTTTGCAATCATCTTCATTGGAAGAGGGAGCTGGTTGCTTTGTTTAGTTTGTCTTCCTTGTGTCTCGTGATTGTTTTGTGGCTCTTCCTCGCGGTGCCATGGGTTTCTCTGCAATTTGTGATTGTGGTATTTCCTGATCATACTCACTTACTATTTTTGGTTAAGTTTGTTATTTGACATTTCTTTTTCCATGTGAAGTTAGGAAGCCTTTATGCGAGCTCATTGGTGCGAGCTGAATAATTAATGTGTTTAAACAACAGACTATAGGATTAATGTTGTTGTTGTTGTTGTTGTTGTTGCTGCTGCTGCTGCTGCTGCTGCTGTTGTTGTTGTTGTTGTTGTTGTTGTTGTTGTTGTTGTTGTTGTTGTTGTTGTTCTTGTTGTTGTTGTTGTTGTTGTTGTTGTTGTTGTTGTTGTTGTTGTTGTTGTTGTTGTTGTTGTTGTTGTTGTTGTTTGCAATTTCTATTTAATCGTTTGTTGATAATACTTTCTCTTTATGTTTTATTTGTTATTCATTCTTTATTTGTTTGTGTTTTTGCAACTACTTTATAGTGTGTATGTTGTTTATTCTTTGTTCTATGGAACCTCCCTCTTTATGTTTTGTAATGTTTTGTTCTGTGGTACTTTCAATTGATATTGGTGGTTTTCCTTTACCAAAGTGATTGCAATTTTAACCTTGGCCTAAATAATTTCAGACATACCCTGACTACGTTACTTTCTGTAACTTCACTTTAAAATAATTGTTGAAAAGGCACACTTTGAACATTTTCATGTAATGTAAATTTTAGCTATAGAGATTATGTCTCTGACTGTAAGATGCAGGCATTGCCATGCATGTTATAGAACAGTCTGCATGTCTAGTTATAAACCCAATCATGGTTTGTAGCTGTGCTTTCCTCTTTAATTGAATTACGGTGGGCCATGCTTTAGACTCATTGACGACACTGACATAAAACTTTCATTGGTGGGTTGGTGGCTGCTAGGCCCACCGTGTCTCAACTTTTAGTATACATTAGCTCAGTTTGTCTGTGAGCAGGAGCAAATAATTCTACTCGCGTTAGAGAAATTACAGGCTAACGTCAGATATGTTCATTTTTTTTGGTTCATCTTTTATTGTTTGTTGCCATGTGATGATACATTGAATAAGTTAGGAAGCCTTTATGCGAGCTGGACAATTAATGTGTTTTAACAACAGCATGTTGGGCGACTGTTTTATTATTGTTGATTCATTGTTTATTGTTGTCTCCATTATTTGTGTCGGGTTTAGTGTATGGTTCTTGCTAGCAGCGACTTTTGTTGTCTACTGATAACCTTTGCAAACAGTTTGGTCCCATAACAGGACCTACAGAACGTCTGTCCTGTTCTGGATCCAAACTGTTTGGCACTCTGATAGTGTTCCTGATTTTTGAAAAAATTACTTTAAAAAATAGTAAGCAGACGACAAGAAAAGCATGAAAAAATACACGGCCTGCAAACTGCCTTAAATAGTTGGAAACTAATTTCTTTTTAAAATTATTGATGTCAGAATTTCTTTTTATTGCAACAATTTAGATCTTCACCACCTAAACCTAAATTCTTTTTTAGGCATTTGAAGAAAGGGATCCAGGAATTCCATAGGAGGTTTGTTTTGGCCCCTGCAGATAAGGCTGCTAACAATGTTGTGGTCGTTTTCAAAAGGTACTATATTAACGGGTTCGAGCCTCACCGACGTCACTGCGTTGTGGTCCTTGAGCAAGACACATTTATTCTAGCTAAGTACTGGTTCAACCCAGGAAGACCCGTCCCTATATAACTGAAAGATTGTTGATGGGACGTTAAGAATCAAACCAAACAAATCAAACAGAACTATATTAACACCCTAAAGCAAGAGCTTGCAAAACCATATGGGCATAACAGGCTTGATGAGACGTCTATCGTTGATAGGCATCGATGCCATATGGCAGCTAAGTTTGGGTTGTTTGTTGATGAGGACCAAAGCAAGTTTCCTACGTTAAACTGGTTACCTAAACTTCATATATGGCCCTATAAGTCGCGGCGTTTTATTGCTAATTCTAGTGCATGTACAACTCCTGAGTTGTCTATTCTTTTGACTTCTTGCCTCACTGCGATTAAAAACCATGTCATTGAATATTGCACAAAAGTTTATGAAAGAAATGGTTAAAATTTGTTTTGGTCTATTAAAATTTTCGGTGAAATTCTTATTAAATTGAAGTCTAGAGGTTTTCTAGTATCTGGTTTGTCTACATATGATTTCTCTACTCTCTATACTACATTGCCTCATAATCTAATCAAAGAAAAACTAACATAGTTTATTGACAAACATTTAACAGAGAGGACTCATTATATTTGGCTTGTAATGATAAAAATGCCGTTTTTTACTTCTGAACAACCTAAACGATATAAAGTGTGATCATGTCGGAAATATGTGATGCACTCCATTATCTTTTGGACAATATATTTATAAGATCTAGCTCAATATTATATAGACAAATTGTAGGTATTCCAATGGGTACTAATTGTGCTCCTCTTGTTGCAGATTTGTTTTTGTTTTGTTATGAGAGAGACTTTATGTTGTCTCTATTAGACAATAATCAAGCAGATATTATTGAAGCTTTTAACTCAACCTCCAGATATTTAGATGATTTACTTAATATTGATAATCCTTATTTTGAACAAATGGTAGGTCAGATATATCCTACTGAACTTCAGTTAAATAAGGCGAATTCTTCTGATTCTAAAGCTCCGTTTTTGGACTTGAAGTTGTCAATAACAAATGGCATAGTTTCTTCTAAAATTTATGATAAATGGGATGATTTTAATTTGAAATAGTGAATTTCCCATTTCTTGATGGAGATGTTCCTCGCTCTCCTTCCTATGGTGTATATATTTCTCAGCTTATTCGTTTTGCTAGAGTGTGTTCTAACGTTGATGACTTCAACAACTGACACTTATTTTTAACTGCTAAGTTATTAAAACAAGGTTATAGATGTCATAAAATTCGAAAAGAATTTTCTAAATTCTACCACAGATGCTCAGAGTTAATTGTTAAATACAATATTGGGTTAAAAACTCTGCTGCAACAAGGCATATCAGAACCTATATTATATGGTGATTGAGTTTATAAATTCAAACGAATTGTTTGAAAAACTAATTTTAGTGATCAATTCAAAAAGATAGTAAAACATTATATAAGGATTGGATATAACTTGGATACCATGCGACAGTCTGCATGCCTAGCTTTAAACCCAATCACGGTTTATAGCTATGGTTTCCTCTTTAATTGCACGACGGTGGGGCAGGCCTCAGACTCTATGACGGCTCTGACGCAAAGCTTTAATCGATGGGTTGGTGCATGATGCTTATCTGTAGCTGGACCCACCGTGGATCAACTTGAGATTTTCTTTAGCTCTGACTATCTGTGAGTCATGAGCCCTTTGCTTTGTTTCATCAAGGTGTGTTAATTTCCATGATGATACATTGCATTAGTTAGATGGCCTCAATGCGAGCTGAACATTTCTTGTACTTCAATAACAACAGAGTATAGGGCGAAGATTTGGTACCAATAAAATGCATTTGAGCCCCCCCCCCCCCCCCCGGTGGCTTAGGCTGCTGTCCGTTCTAAGGCGGTGGGTCTGTTGTTGTTGGCTTTTTGTTTATTGTTACTCCCATTGTGGGAGTCTGTAATTGTACTATGTTTTGTTGTACGTTACTTTATTTCCATTCTAGTATTGCAATCATCTTGATGGGGAAGAGAGAGCTGGTTGCTTTGCTTAATTTGTCTTCCTGGTGTCTCGTGATGGTTGAGCGACTCTTCCTCGCGGTGCCATAGGGTTGTCTGCGGTTTGTGATTGTGGTATTTCCTGATCATACTCACTTACTATTGTTCATTGCAGGCAGCTCGGTGCATCTAACTATGTATTAATAGTAGTTGAGTGTGGGAAAACTGAGCAACGACTCCATAGAACTCGCCAATAGACATGTGGCTTCACAATAGTTTTAATAATCTATATATGCATTTGCATCACCTTAGTAATAAAGTTCTGTGAAAAGGAAATTGACGTCAATTAATAAAAATATGGAATTTTCGAATTTAATGAAATTAAATATTTTGTTTAAACAAATATGATACTGAATGTTTTCTGCAAGTCATTTTATCAGCCAAGCGAGAAAAGGGTACTTGCAAATGGAAATTATAATTGTTCAGTCGAACTTGTCGAATATCGCCATAATTTTGCTCTGCATGCAATATAATGAATGCCTAGATAATACTGTGCGAATTCGCAAGATGCTCAGTTGGACGTTTACTCGTGCGCTATGGTTCATTTTACGCCATATAAAAAAGTCAAATTTGTATTTTAAAAACAAATAGTAAGTGAGTATGATCAGGAAATGCCATTATCACTCGATGTAGACCAAGCCAGAGCACCATGAGGAAGAAACACAGAACCAATTAAAATCAATTAAAGTAAAGCAACCAGCTCGCTCTTCCCTCGGACCCAATATACTGGGTCCGAGCTCTTCCCCAGCAAGATGATTAGAAAACTAGAAACGCAACAGTCTCTGCTATGGAAGTGAAATGAAGTTTCCGACCTTGCCCTGTAAATAGCCTTGAGAAGGATAACATAAGCTTCCAGCTTTCGTTCTAATCCTTTTACAATATGTAGCTTGTATATATTTGTATGTGTATCTTACCAAGTTGAAATAAAATATGTTTAAACTAAATAGCCTTGCGTAGAAATTCAAAGAATGGCTTGAAGCATATGCGATAAGTACCCTTATCACACAGGCCGGTCCGTCTTATTTATAGGATCAAATCAATAAAGAGAATTGATATCTGTATGGCCCTTGAAAGGACTTAAAAGGGCTTTAAAAGGCCAGCTGCTTCCTCATATGGAGTTTAATAGCGAATGTAAATAGTCCTTCACAAGTTGTCTATTAGTAATTAAACACCCAGTTAAAATCGCCAGGTATCATTATTTTCCTCTCAAATTAATCAAACGCATTTTTAAAACAATGATGATTAAGAGTTACCACGCGAAAACGGGCTTTTACAGGTACCGCTTTTAATACTGGCGTTTTGTCCATAAATGTGGTAAATATGTGTCTGAGTATATATTCTGTAGAATGTTAATTTGGTGTGGGGAACGAGTTAGTTATAACATGGATATTATGCGACTGTCTACATGCCTGGTTATCAACCCAATCATGGTTTATAGCTAGTGATACCTCTTTAATTACATGACGGTGGGTATGACCTTAGACTGGACAACAACCCTGGCCTAAACCTTTCATCAGTGGGCTGGTGTCTGATGTTTGTCTTTGGCTGTGCCCACCATGGCTCAACTAGGATTTTTTCTCGCTCTGACTGTTTTTGATTTAAGAACATCCTCGCGTAAATTAATTTGATTTGATTGTTTCCCTGTGATTATACATTGCATCAGTTAGGAAGCCTCCGTGCAAGCCAAACAATATTTATATTTTAGCAATAGCAGAATCTAGGGCGACGATTAGGTCGATAGAATGTATGCCCCCAGGTGACCTCCTTTGCTATCCGATTCTGTTGCTTTTCATTCATTCTTCTTGTGTTTGGACCTTGTTTGGCGATGTACATGCATTTCTTTCTGTTCATTTCTAGCTTTGCAATCACCTTTCTAAGGAAGAGAGGTCAGACCCCGAGGTTATAAAACTTTTTTCATACTCAACTCAACTGAGCATGAAATTTATCCTGCTCATAAATGTCAAAATGCCAACAATTGTTGGCATTTTAACATTTATTAGCAGGATAAATTCATCATCTGAGATATAAAAAGCAAGAAATACTTATATTTTTCAGCATTTTAGTTTGTAGGGGGCAGTTGAAAGTCCGTACTAAGTTGAATTTAGAATGAAATAAAAGTTTTATAACCTCTGGGCCTGGTTGCTTTACTTTTATTGTGTGTCATTTCTGTCTTGCTGATGTCTATGTTCTATGTCTCTACCTCGAGGTGCCATGGATAAATCTGTGGTCTATGTTTGCGGTATTTCCTGGTCATACTCACTTGTTTGTTCTTGTTTTCCTATGTGTTTTTGTCCAATTTTGAGTAACGAGTCAGTTGAACATTCCAATTTTGAACAAACTGCACATTCGAATTTTCAGTGTTCATTATCAGTCAGGTGCATAACCTCCAAAAGTTAAAAAATATATCACTTAAAGCAGTTATCTTTTTTTGCAACAAAAACAAAAGTAACCTGTTTGAGTGAACGTGTCTTTTTTCATCTTCATATTTTCCGAGCACGGCCATGTGGGTAATTTTATCTGAAAGACCTATTACATAACTTTACGATTATGCAATAAAATTTCGTACGCATCGTCTATGAATAAGTACGTGAGGTCATTTAAGTTCAGAAAATAAGCTACTTTTTAACCTGAATAAGTTATATTGTTGACGGCTTGCAATTTGACCTTGGCCTAAATAATTTCAGATATAACTTAAATAAGTTACTTTCTGTAGCATCACTTAGAAATTATTGTTGAAAAGGCATAATTTTAACTTCCTCAAGTGATTTATATTTTAACTTATAGAAGTTATGTCCCTGACTGATTATCCAACGAGCTGAGCATTCCAATGTCAAAGGCATATTGTCGAACAAGGTCAATTGTAGAGCCAGTTGGACATTGACTGATCAACAAACGTATCTCTAATGCCAACTTGCTTTGTGTCCTTTCTAGTTTTGCAATCATCTTGATGGAAAAGACAGAGCTGGTTGCTTTACTGTGTTTGTCTTCCTGGTGTCTTGTGATTGTTATTGTTCTGTGGCTCTTCCTCACGGAGCCGTGAGTTGGTCTGCAGTGTGTGATTGTGGTATTTCCTAATCATACCCACTTGTTTGTTTTTTTTTTACCTTATGCTGGTTAGTGATCAGATTAAGCATTTCATCACTAAGTTTTTCATTCAAGATAAACATTTGTACATTGGATTTTATTAATTTTGAAAATGGAATGTTAATAAGACTGGATGGACTTTGTATATATATAGAGCACGTGGATTTGTTTTGTCTGGGAGGAACATTAAGCTCCATGTAAATATATGATCAATACTATCATGAATATGTAGATTTGATTGTTATTACAAGAAATCAAAACTACGCATACAGTTATTGTACAAGAAATTATCACAGATTTAATTTAATTTTTGAGCAAATACTTATAACTACTTGTGTTAACCATGTTAAAGAACTTCCATATCATAACCAGGTTAAATATATATTTTGAGCACAATAAACAATAATGTATCTTATGACGATAAAACATGCCACAATGCAATAATAAACCGGACCAAACGATATCGGCATTTAGGCCAAGTACTCGCGTATGCGTAAAATGGTAAAATCACCAATAAAAAGTGCGCACACAGCTTTAGGCTAAAATTTGTTCTAAGTATTCTCTGCTTACAACGTTTATTTATGCGAGCAGCGAAGGTTTGGCGAGATGTTTGTGAAGTTAGCAGTACAGCAGTAGCAGTAACTGCTACGGTTGTACTGCTAACTTCAGCAATATACTCCTGTACTGCTACTGCTACTGCTAACTTCACACTGGTTTTGAAGAGAGACTCATCTGAGTATTGGCTTTCCGCCGATGCGATAAGTACCAAAGGCTCATTTATACATGCAGAAGCTAGATGTCCTGTGTTTGTTGTGGGTGGGTGTCTCCGTGAAACTATTTGATTCTTTGTTACCAACGAATAAGGGGAAACGATTGGGCCGGCCACTGAGATAACTAATTACATATGCAGAAAATTACTATAACATGCTTGCGCGCTAAAAGTCTTACTTGTCTGAGCCTTCATCTACTTACATGCTTTTTATATGCGAGACACGAAGGCTCTGGTGAGACCAATCGGGTGCTTAGACTCGTCTAAACCCTCGCTTCTTGCATCATTTGCGATAAGTACCCTAATCTCACGAGCTGGCTGTAGTGTCTCTTATATAAGTGTCTGAACTGGGTCTGCACCGTTTACAATGACACTATGCTTGTATGGGTTAAGACGAGATTTTTAGTTGTGGTTTGTTCAAATTCCGGCGGGCAGATTTTTAACAAAATGCGACTAAATTTCTTCCTTTTATGGCGTTAAACGGATTCTAATTTTGGCAGAATTTTATCAAAATACGACTAACTGCCTTTTCTTTAAGACTATAAACATATTGTATTTGTAATAGTATTTGTTATGTTTGTCGTTATTTTCTTTTGTGTACCACCAATATTCTAAGAAAGGATTATGTTAATGGCATACAATAATTATTTGAATATTTGCGGTTGGTGAAATAAAATATGCTCGATTTTAACGAATATAGTGGCTTAAACGATTTCAAGATTGTTCCAAACTCCTTATTTGTTGACTATCCGTTTCAATTAGCTGTGGTGTTTTGGCCAAATTGACAAAAATTAATTATGTTTAACTACAGCTGTCAAATCTCGATTGTCGTGGAGGAGGGTCGATTGACGGGTCATTTTATGGTCGTTATTTTCACACCAGGATGTCGACCTCACGCGCCGCTGCCAGTACAGTGGCTATACTGGGTGAATGACAGGTATTGGCTGGCGTTGATGACCTTTCACTTTGACCTTTCTTTGGGGAAAGGGAATACGGGTGACAGAGCTGGAAAGCAATGACACACATGATAGCTAGAAATGTCATTAATGAGGAAAATTGTGATAGTCAATCATGGTTTGATTACTTTGCTATGTCTAAGCCACGTTTGTAACGGGGTACTCCTCATGAAACGAGGACCATTTAATTATTGAAATGATTTGCTTCAAAGGTGTCTTAAAAACTGTTACTTTTATTCGCATAATAGGAACCTCTCCGTAAAAGATTAGCTTCAAGATTGCACCTAACCTCTAGACTGTGACCCCCTACCATATGCTTGTCCACAAGGATGGTACAAGGGCCTTTTATCTGGTAATATTTCTGGTCATGATTCGCCGTAGATAAATTACATACTAATTCGGAGGTAAAAGATATAAAGTAAATTGTACGTTTCGAATCTTGGTAAATATTCATTTTGACTGAAATGTTTGTCAACAGCGATCACCACAATTCAGATAAACGCCATTACCACATTGTGCCATACATTGAAAAAAAACAGCAAAATACTATAAGTGTAAGTTATTGTATAGAACATACGCACAACCATACAATAACTGCCTTATTGCACCAGCATGCATTTGCACTTTGTGCATTGTGAGATATTTGATGTAAATCATTGGATTATCACTCAAAGGTGCAATAATGTACGGTAAGATATCTCATTGCACCTTTTAATGATATTCCAATGTTTAATATCAAATATCTCACAATGCACAAGTGCATGCTGGTGCAATAAGGAAGTTGTTGTATGGTTTGTGCGTCTCTACAAAGCTACAGCTCGTAAGTTATCTTCCCGTACAGACGCACAAAACAAAAAATAACTAACGACTCAAGCTTGAAAATTGACAATTGGGATATAACTGTTCACAGAAACAGTTACAAGACTTATAGTTTACTCCGCCTCTTCCTGTGCTTCACAACCAATCAGTTTGCACAGAAATTTAAATTTTTGGCCATCTTAATCACATATTTTGTCAATATGTGTAATATCTATTAAGTAAGTCATTAACTTAATCCGTGAAGTGGTCAATGCGACCATTTTCAAAGGAGCAAGGAGAAAACTATAAGTAGGTCATAGATCATATATTACAATTATAAAGAAATTAAGTGGTTCACTCGCTGCGCTCGTTCCCACTTAATTCCTTTATAATTGTAATAAACGATCTAAACCTATACATAAATGCGAAGTATTTTGCATTCCGGCCGTTTATATTACACTAGAAACATAAACCCATTTCCGTCAAATACGAAGTAAATCAGACATCGCGATATTTCAGTTATGCGACGAACATCCTCCTCGTTAGGATAGTTCATTTATTATCGAGAGATCTTGTGCAATCAATTCTCTCGCCAATATCCTGGTCCTCCTGGAGCAGTTACCATTGCCCGCAGTCATATTGTCCTCACACCTCGACCACTTCGCTTGGTGCCAAAACCATAATATACAAATAATTAGCAGTAGTTAAATGTGACAAGTAGGAGATGAGGTTTTAGACAAATTGCTGGCACTGTCAACAAGAAATAGCCGCAAGTCGACCGCAAAATTAATTACAACTGGACGACATCTTTGTTTTGGCTACAGAAGTCTAAACTGTTGACGTCGCCTTTTACAATGTAACTTGTCTGAAACGTGTCTGAAACAAGGTGGTTTATTTTGCTTTTTCATGGTTTGAAACAGAAAGGCAAATTTCAGTAATATGTAT
Source organism: Loripinus fragilis (assembly GCA_964019695.1). Lineage (NCBI taxonomy): Eukaryota > Metazoa > Mollusca > Bivalvia > Lucinida > Lucinidae > Loripinus > Loripinus fragilis. The sequence continues at coordinate 81,983,803 of OZ026523.1, read as the reverse complement.
ATTCTGTAAATAAAACTTAGCGTGTATAAAATTATTATGAACCATAAAAAGTGATTGTTGTGTTGTTATGTGGCATCTTATTGTCTCCAAAACGGACAATAAAATGCTGTGTATATCCAAATCAGACGCAAAAGAACGAAATGTCTCATCAAGGTTATAACATGAGGAGAGCAGTGGCTTAGTGGTAGAGTGCTAGACTTGATATCAAGGGGTCACTGGTTCGAGACAAATCGATAGTGTGTATTGCTATAAAAAAGTAAGTCAGGAAATGCCACAGTCACAGAAAGATAGCAGACCAACCTACGGCACCACATGGACGAGACACCTGACAAAGACAAATACATCGCAATCAGAGCATATCAACCAGCTTTATCAGATACCTCTCATATTAACTGCAGTGTTGCACGTTGCCTGATAAACGTTATCTATCTCAAGCATGTGCCTTTATCAGGTCATGATGACGTTGCATTCTTAAATGACGTCGCCAATGACGCTGAATCAACACAAAAATCGATCATTACGTCATATTCGCTAGTTTGAAGATTTAATCAACTTAGTAAGCTGATAAATAGAATATCAGGTTCGCGCGTTTGTTGATATCAAGTTTACCAGGTTCGGCTTTGAGAACGCTTGTTGAATCGCTCGGCAAGCCTCGCGATGTCAACAAGCGTTCTCAAAGCCTCGCCTGATAAACTTGATATCAGAAGACGTTCACCTAGTATTGTATATATCTTCCTAAGCAAAATGATTGCTAAGCTAGAAAGGACACCAAACAGACTGCACAAAACGGACAAAACACAAAACCACCACACACAATGGGAGCAACAACTACAATGAATGAACAGCAACAGAGTGACCACCATAGAACAACAACCGAGGCCGTCTGGTGGAGGGGGAGGAGCTTAAATGTTTTACTGGCCTAATCTTCACCCCAAGATTCTGCTGTTGTTAAACCATCCAATGGTGAATGCAGTGTAACGGAATGGTTTACGGATTTTACGCCTGGTAAACACAAATCGTTTGCTCTCTGGAGGGTATCCCATTAACTTATACAATGCATCATCACAGAGAAACAATCAAATCAAATTCACATACTATGATGAAAAAAAGAAAAGGGCTCATGATTAACAGACAGTCATATGTAAAGAAAACCCCAAGTTGGTCCACGGTGGGCCCAGGCAAAGACAAGCACCATGCACCAACCCACTGATGGAGTTTTGTGTCAGGGTTGTCACTGAGTCTGGGGCTTGACCCATAGTGCAATTAAAGAGGAAATCATAGCTACAAGCCGTGATTGGGTTTATATCTAGGCATGCAAAATGTTGCATAATATCCGTGTTATATCCCACTTTTACATATCGTTTTGAATTGATCAGTAAAAGAAGGCTTTCCAACGGCTCTTTTGATTTATAAACTAAATCCCATAAAATACTGGCTCTGATATGCATTTTGCAGAAGAGCTTTTAAACCAAGGGTGTACATGTTTACAGGTAAAACAACCATCTCTGAGTGGCTGGTAGAATATTGAAAATGCTTTACGAAGTGCATGATATTGATAACCTTGTTTAAGTAACGTAGCAGTTAAAATGGGTTCTATCATTGTAAGCCATATGAAGGGGGCAACCACTATCTCCGTCAATAAATTGGAAATTACTATTTCAAAATTAAAAGGGAATTCAGTATCTGAAGAATGTGCTTATTTTACTGAAGATCTGTAGGATATCTCAGACTTATTCTTGGCTCTGGCTTCAGCATCTGAAGAACTTGGCTTGGTGAAGTTCTGTAGGATATACCTATCTTACCATTTGTTCAAAATAAGCCTTGTTTCCATACATAGTGTATATAGTCATTAACCTTACTGTCCTGCCAGCCAAGAGTGACAGTGACGTAATACTTTGCTCACACTTGCTAAGTAAAACACCAACGTGTACACTTCACTTGAGCTAACGCGAATCGATAGATCACTTGTGTATTAATCCTATCCTGTGGATAGGATTAATAAACAAGTGATCTATCGATTTTAAGTCCTGATAACTTTGTAAATAGAACATGACGCCACTGTCACTCTTGGCTGTAAGTGCGTATATATTAAATAGTGTGTACTGTATGCAACAGCGAATGATCTTACAAAGTTCGATCCCATATGTCGCATATGCCATATATACCAAAACCTCAAGAGTTGTTGTAGAGTCTGACAGTGTTCAGCGTGATTTTGGTTTTTGATTTGATGCTTAACGTCCCAGTCAACAGCTATGGTCATGTCTGGACGGTCAGTTCACCTAACCACACTTTTTTCCTGGTCAAACTTGACTAAGCGGTTAACCAGTTCTTCGTGCACATACCTTCGCTTGTAATCTTATGTGTTTTGGTCAATCAAAATGTTTCGAATGTAACTTTTCATTGTCTCAGCTTATGAATCACTGTATGTCCGGTTTGGTAAACAGATGACTGGTAATATTTGTGATTGTAATATTGCCGCAAGTAAACTTAACACGTTCGAGTAGTTTGTTGGTGCCAAATATATGGCAGACAAATGATTGCACGGCATTTAAATTGACAGTTCAGGTAATCAGGGGGACAGCTGTCATTCTACTAAAATACTTTTTGTTTTATATGCTTTGATGTTATATAGTGCACAATGATAATGGGGAATTATGTTTTGTACAGTATAGACTATCAAATATATAATAAATTGGAGTAGTCACATTTTGTCCGAAAACTTTATTAAAGCATGAACGTCCCATGGCAGACTAAATTTCAGGCCTCTAGATAAGAGTGAATATTTGGGGGATTCTGACGGTTCTTTTGAGCACCCAAAATCCATGTTTAAACTGACAGGTATGAAAGTTATTACAATACTACACCCAAAAGTTTGCATATCTGGAAATATGCCAGTGTTTGTGCATTTACCATTAAAGTTCCCATCATATCATAACCTGGCGATATTTCTACCTCACTTTCCTTCATAACACGCGCGCGTCATTTTTATAAAATATCAAGCCTTTGTACTAAAACAAATACGTAGGATTTAGTGTCCTTGCTAGTTTTGAAATCATCGCGCTGTGGAAGAGAGAGCTGGTTGCTCTAATTTAATTGTTTTAATGGTGCTATTCTGTGTCTTATTCTCACGGTGCCATATGTTGGTCTGCAGTGTGTGATGGTAGCATTTCCTGGTCAAGCACGTCTACACATTCCAAATACAGCATCAATAAGCTTTTACTTTTGATGCAGAATGTACTTCAATGCAACCGCTTTGCACTTATCACATTGATATGCATTTTGTATAAAGAAATGTATTCAAATTATAACAGATTGGTTAATGTAAAAAAAACTTTTCTCTCTCTCCCTTATCGTAGGTTCAATTCGAGCTTTCAACAAGCGAAGTTGACAGGGCCCACCGTGGCTCAAGTGGTGATTTCACTGCGTGTGAGTCAAGAGCCCTTTTTGTTTCATCACAGTATGTTAATTTGATTTGATTTTTTTCCTGTGTTGACACATTGCATAAGTTCGGAAGCCTCCACACGAGCTAAACATGTTTTGTGTTTTGACAACAACAGAATCTAGGGTGAAGATTTAACCAATACATATAAATTTAAGCCCCCCTCACCCGGTGGTTTAGACGGATGTCCGTTCTAAGGCAGTGGTTCTGTTGTTGATTCATTGTTTCTTCCAATGGTTTGTTTGGGCTATGATTGGCCTTTGTTTTGTAATGCAGTACTAATGTCTAGTTTTGCAATCATCTCGCTGAGGAAAAGAGCGCTGGTTGTTTTACTTTATTTATGTTCTTGCTGTCGTGTGACTGTTAGTATCCCGTATTTCTTTCTTAATTGTGGTGCCGTGGGTTAATCTGTGGTCTGTGATTGTGCATTTACTTGTCATACTCGCTTGCTTTTTGCCTGATAATAATGGAGAGAAGGCGGTTACCCTGAGGTACAAAATGGGTCCCTTTTCGCGAAAATGTCCTTTTTGTGGGTTCAAGGATAACAGAATATGATTACAAAATTGTGCCTTATTGCTCAACTAAGAAATGGGGGGTGGGGGGCTGATATGGATTATAGATATGTTACATTCGACAATTATCTTGTTTAAAGATAATTTTGTACAACATGCATTTCGCTACAGTTCTTATACACAGAATAGCACCATGTCTGTAGACCAACGTCATACACCAATAGAACTATCATCGAATGATAGGTACCTGCTACTTGGCTATAGCTGGAACCACCATGGCTCAATTGCTGGTTTTATTTAGCTAATCCTCGCCTTTTTACCGTGTTTCATTACAGTTAGTTTAAAAATACACTAGGACCCACTTCGAATCGAACTAATCGAGGTCCTACTAAAGTTCTGACGTAATAGATGCGCGCGCAAGTTTAAACCCGGGCGGCTACAGTTGCAACTTTGGTTGGTTGGCAAGTAAATAAAGTGCATAACCCTGTATGGCCCCTTTCAATTCTTCATTGTATACAAAAAGGATGTTTATATACTTCACAGCCTACTCTTATTAACAATTACGATTAAGTTGGACCGCAAAAAGAGCACAGCGAGGATTTATTTTGTAAAGCAAATCATTTTGAGGCTACTGACAGATCTTCAACCCATCTTGCTAGATCATTTTGCTGAGATAAAGAGAGCTGGTTGCTTACTTTAATCGTGCTATTGCTTTCGCGTGGCCGTATTTGTTCAGTGTCTGTGGGTTGGTCTGTGGTCTTTGATTGTGGCATTTCCTAGTCACACTCACTTGCCTTTTATATACAATCTCTAACAACTCTACTCTTTGGAACAGAAGTTCAGTCATGCTTTCTATTAAGCTATATAAGCCTAGCGTCCTTTTGTGGGTCATAGGCAAACAGCACAGACCCATATCAGACCGCGGCGTCTGATCAGGGTCTCCACCGTTTGCTCATATAATATTCTATTCGAATTTGAATAAAAATTAAACATACCACCCAACGCCCCTAAAATTTGAAATAGACTCGCCCTGCTGAATGGCTCAAGTGGGTTAATGAACATCTCCACATGTCGTAAGATGGAGATTCATCTTTATTTCGGCAAATTGTTTTGAGTTATCAGAAATAATAACTACCTTTACAAAGGGGTGTTTAGGGCTATGAGTCCTTCCTTGATTACCTACACAGAGTAGATTACCTCCGACAACTGTGTTAGGCTCCATGGCTACAGCATTGGTCTCCAGGTTGGATTCACAATCAAAGCCAGGAACTTGTTCAGCTTTGCTTTATCTGTGTTGTGTTTTACTTGTACCAATATCAAAGTAAGTAAGGTTGCAAAGATCAGGAATCGATACAATCAAGTACCACACCTGATCCAGGATACCAATGGGTAAGTGACAAACTCACAGCAGACACCACAAACGAGAGCCAAGAGGTCAGCCCTTTCCCAGCAGGTGACCACAAAGCGCATATAAACAGACGCGCACAAAGACATAGCAAACACAAGACAGAACAAAAACATAAAAGATCCTCAAAAGAAGTACCGCCCCGGAACGGTCAGCAAAATATTTTACTGTAGGGCCTAAACCGGTTAAACGGCGCCAACCTCACCCTTAACCCAGATGTGGATCAAGACACATATATATTTGGTTTGCATGAAAGACCCCTAACTTATCAATGCATCATCTCTCAAAACATATAAATCAAGATATAACAAGGAGATAAAGCAAAGATAAGGACTCAACAGTAAATAAAACTGAATACCGGAGCAAAAGAAATCCAACAGGTAAACCCCGGTGGGCCCGATAAACAGCCAAAGCATCAGGCCCCTACCATCTCATCAATAGATAAGTCTTTAAGTCGGAACCATCATAGAGTCTGAAGTCCGACCCACCGGCGTGCAATTAAAGAGGAAAGCAAAGTTGCCAACCGTGATTGGGTTGACTACCAAACAAAGAACCCTGGGGGTTACACTTAGTGGCAGTTCCAGAGCGACCAATTATTTGCTGGGTGTATTTGAATATTGTATCCAGTTTCGCACAATAAGGTTTTGATCGCCGATCCAATATGTATTTATTTTTGTGGGATCACAAGGTAGGAATATTGCTTTATTCTTAGCAAACAGTACAGACCCTGGTCTTATCGGAGTCTACACTATGCGTAAATGTACCTCAGTGTTTAAAAGAGTACATGAGTCAGGGCTTGACAAAACCAACACAATGAGTGTGGGCAAAGCGAAGGCTCAGATCAGCATGGGCATCCGAGTATTCGCTGTGCGCTCGATGGGTAACTAAGGACCCAAACTTTCTTCATGCGGACAGTGAAGACGCTGATCAGTCTGAAGCTGTAAGTGACGCACAACCACAATATTAGTTGTCTCATGTCACGACTCAGTCATCATTGAGCCAGTTGTTGAGACATGGCCCTTATCGCATGTGCGTAAAGTCATTCTTTAAACATACATACACCGCTATCTAGAGAAGGTAGAGACCTTATTTTCTACCTTAACCATTGTCTACGCTGCTATTCTCTGTGTGTGAGAATCAAAGCCTGGCTCTGGCGAGACTGCGCATTTGCGCAGGCTCGCCTGAGCATTGATACTCGTAAACAGAATACGTACCAAAATCATAATTGTGCCGCGAAATGAGATTTCCAACAATGTGTATGTGCGACCAGCTAAGGCTCAGACCAGCCTGCGCATACGCGCAGTCTGATCAGAGCCTTTGCTAGTGGCTTGAATATTCTACGGACCGAACAGCATTTGGAATTTCTGTGCTTAAAAGGAAGCTGCAAAGGCTCGTCTGAGTCTATACTTGTCAAAATGCCACGTTGTTGGAAATCACATATCGCGGCTCATAATATTATGAACTGGGCTGATATTTATATCAAGTGCTGACTTATGAAGCTAATTGTTAAATTGATGGTTCATTTTGTTTACTATAGATAATGTCAAAGATACGTCAACATTCTTTTAAATTTAATGCAAATATACTTAACTCAGGCTAGGCGCGTTATATGTTGGATATAGATGACTATTGCAATTATTCACAATAAATCTGTCAAATTACAATTAAAATGTGTTGTATTCTTTAGATTTTAGCTTCCGCGAAAAGACGTTTTTTATCTATTGATTTTAGCAGTGGAGATTGCGGATAAATTATTATTATTATTATTATTATTATTATTATTATTATTATTATTATTATTATTATTATTATTATTATTATTATTATTATTATTATTAACAAACGAATTTCAGTCGAGCTTCCTCAAACCTAGATCCAGAGAGGAATAGCATAGAGTCTAGCAAATGAACATCAAATGTAACGGTTAAAATGCTGAAAATCCACAGTTGAAGATCGAATCCTTTATTTACTTTCAGCGTATACGGTTGGTGACAAACTGTAAATTATTCATTTGATCGAGCGCCACAGGATCGACATAGCCATACTCCTATTTCTCTACTTGTAAATCATCTCGTTAATGATTTTCGTTAAACCAATAACTGGTTTTCTAGACCAGTTATCGCTTAATGCAGATCAAAAGTATTGCAGAATGCTCCAAGGGGAGCATTCTGCAATACTTTCGACCTACATTAAGCTACCAGTTGTCATCCCGACCTTTGTTTTTGTCTAATTTTGAGTCGCCGTTTTACACAGGTTTTACTGTACACTGTATTTGTTTTTGAATCTTTTCATTTTACCAGCGGAGATTAGCATGAATAGTTTAAGAGAAAATGAACTTTCTCAATAAATAACACACGCTAAAACAATGATTATATCAAACTATATGTATACGGTTCTTTAAAATACCCAAAGCGGATCTTTAAATATGCGATCAGACTAATATATAAGTGAACTTTTGCACGGCGAGATTTCTCTTCTAGTTTCCATTAATTGAAATACGCATGCTCGAGACTGGTTCTCTGAAGAACTGCCATCACTCAATTATGATTATGGAAATGGTACCAGACTGTCAAGATAAACTTCATTAACCGATTCTCCTGGGACTTTATGTCAGAAAAAATGTAAATTAGTTTAATTTAAATACTAAACTACACGAGAATGATTTCATTTATTTCTTGTATTTCAGATTTAAAATAATTTCCTAAAATTGAAGAGAGAAATGGTCGGCGGGAATGATTCAGAGTGTCTGTCTATATGATTTTCGTATTCTATATCAGCAGCCTCGCGCACGATGAACTAGAACAAAGCTTAAATAAAAAGCGAATTTAAACGAGTATATTCAGCCTAGGAATAATAGAATGCTTTGGATATATAGTGTTTGAAAATTCAAGAAAAATATTTAAATGATCCACGAGTCGTGATTTTCCCCAAATACCGGTATTGATAATTTAACCCATATATGAGCGCCTAACGCCCTTTTTATGGGACAAAGGCAAGCAATGCAGAACCAGATCAGACGCCACAGAGCGATCAGAGTCTCCACAGTTTGCTCACAGAATGTTCTATTAAAATTTGAATAAAATTATAAAAATACAACCAATATCCCTTAAAACATAAATGGACTTGCCCAATATATAAGTGTGAAAAATTTTATTCGTCTTAAATGGGTTAAAGTACCTACAAAAGTGAGAGTAGGTTGAGAAAATGATATGGACCAGCCAACTTATTGCATAAACTCACGTTTTAAAAATGAAATGCACAGCTTTCTAGTGGAAATAATACCTACACGAGACCGTGTTTGAACTGACTCGTCTGAGCCTTCGCGATAAGTACCAACATCTAAACTGTCAACTTTTTTTTTCTAAAAGCAAGTTTGACCAGAAACTTTCACAATCACAGACCTTGGACCAACCCAAAGCACCGCGGGAAAGAGACACAGAACACAGGACAGAACACAATTAAATTAAAGCAACCAGCTCTCTTTTCCTCAGCAAGATGATTGCACAGAAAAGTTAAAAGTTTGTTTGCGAGTTTTGTTTATACCCGTTCCGATTTGCCTTCTGATTTAACTATTGTATAGTATAACAGAATGTGTAAACTGTTTTAATATGTGTATCAACTCCTTGGTTAAAACACTGTTGGCAGCAGCTTTAAGAATATATCAGCAGACAAAATAATTTCATTCTGAAACCGTCGGTTCCAGCCCGCCAAGCTTGTTTCATCACAAGCTCAACTCAGCAATCGTTTCAATCATTTTAATTAATGAAAAGATGTTCGGAGAGAACTTCATTTAGGATACGGTCAAATTAAATTACCGAATCAATCGGAAACGTCCAAAACTGTCAGCCAGAGATACGTGAACCGCCGATTCAACATGATGTGGTCGAAAATTAAATAACTATTGTCCCGATAAGTGAAATGGGAGAATAGAAATGTCTGTCTCCCTGACACTTTTGAAAACAGTGATAAATGTTTGTGTGCCGATTCTGAAGATTATTATAGTAAAGGCTATAAAGATATAAGACTGCCAGACTAACACGCTGAAAAACGTGACGTCATACAGTGTCAGAGAAAAGGATTTAATCCCTTTCATTCTGGATACAGAGAAACAGGTACTTTGGTAAATAGTGAAGACCCAGATGAAATCAGGGTCTGCACTTTTTCCTAAGATAAAACATTCTTCAGGGACAGAAATACATATTTTTTGGGGATTTCAACCAGCAACCCAATGAAGTATTCCATACGTCTTGTATCAATATGTATGAGATTATCCATCAAAATGAACAGGGGTAAGCACACAGATATAGTCAACAGTAGGGAATTTATAAATAGACCAACTCATGCGATTTGTTACTTATCGCATATGCGCATCCTTAAATGCAGATGCTTATGCATCAAACGGGTTTAGGTCCGAAATATCTCCATTTTCTATTTATTTCCATGTCAAGCTTGGCATAATAATATCGGGGCACCGAAAACTTATCTTACTAATATGACGTTGAATGACGTCACTGCAAAGCCACAGTAATACCAACACAAATAGAAAAAGTGCACCGAGAGGCACAATACTCTTACGCTAGATTTAGACACCTAGCCCAAAAAGTTAGTAAGTATGACCAGGAAATATTACAATCACAGTCTACAGACCAAGCCACAGCACCTTGAGCAAGAGACATAGAACACAGACAGCCACAACACAATTAAAGTGAAGCAACCAGCTCTCTCTCTCTTCTTCAGCAATGTGATTGCTAAACTAGAAAGGACACCTTGAACCACATCACAAAACACTAACAGTTGTGTTTGTCTGTGTTCTGTGGCTTTTGCTCACGGTATGTGGTCCCAAAATCACAGCCTAAACATTACCTGTGGTTCAAATACGATTGAGTCCATAAAGGAAAATCAGCTAAAAACTAAATATGAGCCATGGCATGTGATTTCAAACAATGTGGCATTTTGGCAAGTGTAGACTTAGACGAGCCTGTACAGCCTCCTTTTAAGCTAAGAAACTCTAAATGATGTTCGGTCAGTAGGTTAACAATTACAGATTATTCAAGCGACTAGCAAAGGCTCTGATCAGACTGCGCGAATGCGCAGGCTGATCTGAGGTTTTGCTGGTTGCACATACCACATTGGTGGAAATCTCCTGTCACGGCTCATTATTATGTCATAGATTATGTGACCTCTAGTCCCACCGTTTGGGCATGGACCTAAGTGTCTTTTAAAAGCCCGCCATAAATGGTACCAATTGTTCAAATACGAATGTTATCTACTGAAGGCTTGTAAGATGTCTGCATAAGTCATAAAATAGAATAGCACTTTTTAAAGGTGTCCTCGATGTTGTCTTTTAGCCCAACCCTAGGTCTGAAACATAAAGTTCGAAGTCAAAGAGAGAAAGTCAGTCCTAAATAGTACCTGTTGTTCAAAACGAATGCTTCTATAAAAGAAAAAATCTTAGATTTTGACCTCTAGCACCTGAACCCAAGTGTCTAAAGTCGTCAAGCGCATGGTACCAATGTTTAAATATGATTTCTTTCCAATAGATATTTGGTTAGATACATGTATCTGCATACCTCAGAAAACAGAATAACGCTTTTTAAATATGCCCTAGATTTTGCCCTCCAGCCAAACCCAGGGGTAGGGACCCTGGGGTATGGGGTCATGGTGTGAATGCTAACTATCCAGGGTAACTATGGTCAAAATATTAATGCTGTCTGTGGTTACTAAAATAAAGACAACTTGCGAAACTTCAACCAACACTTTGTCGAACATTTCACGAAGGTGGCGGAAGTAAGAACGAACGAAGGAATGAACAAACGAACACTATATTTTGAATCGGTGAACAGAAAGACAGAAACTGTATGCATCTTGGAACAATTGTCAAGTGTTAATTAAATGTCGGCGGTGGTTCTGTTGTTGTTGAATTGTTGTTTATCGTTGCTCCCATTGTTTGTCGTGGTTCTGTGTTTGGTGCATGTTTTGTTATTCAGTACTTTGTGTCAGTCTAGTTTTGCAATCATCTTGATTGGGAGGAGACAGCTGGTTGCTTTATTTTAACTGTCTTCCTGATGTATTGTTGTGTGACGGTCTGTGTTCTGTGGCTCTTCCTCACGGTGCCGTGGGTTGGTCTGCAGTGTGTGATTGTGGTATTCCCTGATCATACTCACTTGCTTTTTAGTCTTATTCTATGACCACGAAATACTGTTTTTTAAATATAAAACTACAAAAATCGTAAAGTGAAAAGCGGACATAGAACCCGTCTCTGTATTCACTAAGATGCTATTATTCCGTTTGCTGATACTGCAATTTATCAGGCTTAAGCGAAATTCTTGGAAAAACAATAGACGATGCTGCTGCTGATGCAGCTGAAGCGAAAACAAACAATAATTCTGACAAAGAAATACATCACACCCAACCATTTCACCGTCATGTTTACAAACGATTACATTGCTAAAACAAGGCTTACAAAGACATTAATTACAAATGGAAATTATACAGCTCAATGTAATGAGAAGTTGATCGTTTTTAACGGGGCATTTAGTTTCACTAACCCATTCGTTCGAAGAGCCTATTTATCACATTACGACTCACAGGACTTAAAGCAAGCAGCCCACACAAACCGAAAACTGGCCAACATCTATTTACCAAAAACGATCGCATCCCTGACAGAATTGAAATTCACTAAAGAAGGGCATGTATTTGTCCTTGGTTACACACAGAGTCATTGAAATCCTTTCTCGGATTTGAGGATCAAGCAATATGAAGTGCTCTGCAACACAAAAAGTAAAACAATAAACAAATTGTTATGACTAGGGAATGTCACAGTCATAGATCACAGACCAACCCTTGGTACTCAGGGTTAAGGAGTTTGAAGTTCGATCCTAATATCACTTCTATAGCCTCAAAACTGAAAGCTCTTAATGGTATTTTGAGCTTTCGGTAATTAGGCTATAGAAGTGATATAAGGATCGAACTTCAATCTCCTGTGCTCAGGGAAAGGGGCATGTTATGGCAAAGCGGTAAACAAACAAGAAGCATACAGAAGCAAAGCACAATAGCATCTATTTCACAACGACATACAGCCATACTAGAAAGTACATTAAACATTACATAAATAACGGAAAAAGTCACAAATACAAAGCGCAATATGAGTGACAAGACTATTGAACTAGCAACAGCAGAACTGACAGCAGGCGCAGCTCCATTTTTGGAGGGTTCTGTTTTTTTATCTTTGTTTTATATTATTCAGTACATGTACTTTGTGTCCGTCTAGTTTATTGTGCAATCATCTTGATGGGGAAGAGAGAGCTGGTTGTTTTGCTTTGACTGTCTCCTGATGTCTTGTGACAGTCATAGTCTGTGGAGCTCTTCACATAGTCGTGGGTTGGTCTGCAGTGTGTGGTTGTAATATTTCCTGATCATACTCATTTGCTAGTTTGTTAAGTTTCAAATCAACCTTACATGGGCGTCTTTTTCTGTTTGTGTAAAATATTTTTACTGACCGTTCCAAGGCGGTGCTTCTTTTGTGGATCATTTATGTTATTTCTGTCTTCTTTTTGTTATGCTTTCGTGTGCGTCTGTTTATTGATGCATTGTGGTCAGCTACTGGGAGAGGGCTGACCTCTTGGCTCTCGTTTGTGATGTCTAATGATGAAGTTGTCACTTTCCCAGTGATGTCCTGGGTCAGGTGTGGTGCTTGACTGTATCGATTCCTGATATTTGCCCTCTTTCTCACTTTGTAAGTATGTGATCTGTGAGTGTGGCATTTTCTGGTCATAATTCATGTTTTCTTATAGGCAAACCGAATATTTGAAATAGTATATCGTTGGATGGCACGATTTCCGAGAAAGTTATATCAAAACTATGATTTTTATGTTATTTTTTTCATACATTATATAGAAGTGGGATCTGCACATTTTATTAACCCTTTGTATTCGGGAAACCCCTAAACGAGCACTTTTGCAACCAGTGAAGCCCCAGATGAAATTCAGCATAATGCAATTGTTGGCATTTTGACATTTATTTCATGCTCAGTTGAGTTGAGCAAGAAAAAGGGTTTTATAACCTCGGGGCCTGATATACACTCTTCCTCATAATAAATGGGTATATTCATACTATAAGTCTTAAAAACAAGCTGACGAAAAATAATTCTAATGGCGACTTCTACGTTCAGGGCTTGCATTGATCTCAAATATCGATTCTGTTTCCACGTGCACATTGATATATGGTGCCTGTCTTTATGTAAATTTCACTGTATCTTCAGGCAGATCTCTTGTTCTCCAATATAATTACTAGAGCTTAAGTGGAATGGGGTGATAAAGCAACTTGCTCTTCCGGATATAATGCGTGGATAGGTCTCACAGCTCCCAACAATTACAAGGGAGTGACATTATGACATTGTGCATGCAATATTCTATACTCATGCAAGAGATACACGTATCTAATCATTGTTTCTTGTAAAAAAAAACAAGTGAGTATAGCCAGGAAATATTAGAATCTCAGACCGCAGACCACCCGATAGTACCGCGAGGAAGTGGCACAGAACACAAACAGTCCCACGACAGCAATAACACAAATAAAGTAAAGCAACCAATAAAAGCTGGAGTGAGATTTTGTTGAATACCGCATTTATCTGTTTATTATAAATATCCAGAAACCATTTTCGTCCTAGCATTGAAAATGTTTTACATGGTTGCATATCTAAAATGTATGTGTCATCACTGTAGAGCATTCTCTGTGTTTTCTTCGCAGGCCTTCAGACTGTCCTTTAGCATATATGAGTTTTAGCAATGTGATTAATAAGATAACATGGTAGTGTATCTCCGATTTCGTCGGAAATTTTATTATGGTTTTATTAACATAAATGCACGAGCCATAATTTAATAGGCACTTAAAATAAGTACTTTCATACAATTAAAGCACAGGCACGTGCGCAATGATGTGCGTGTGTGTTAGTGCGGACATGTGTTCGCGAATTAACGCACTGGTTACGCAAACAGCGTTAGAAGGCAGTACGCACGAATAAACAATAACTGAAGCAACCTAAAGTACATGCGCACGCATGGCTACGGAACCCTTCGAGATCACAATGTAGGAAGTTACTTTCTTTTATAACCGTCATTTCAAAGTTACACTGACGTTTGTTAGGCGTTTTCGCATGATGATATTCCTATTGGAATCTTACAAATGAGCACTTACATTGCTGCTAGATCAAAGACTAGCGTTTTATCAATAGTGAAAGCGCTGTTATCAAAACTGATGGTCAAAATGATAGGGTTACGTATGATGAGATGGAATACGACATAAATCTTGAGCATTTGGCTCCATCTAGCCTACACGTGTTTCTTGATAAGAACGAAGATGGACATTGGGCTACACTTGGCAAAAACAAAGACTGACCAGTCAAACATGATTAGAGCAACACCACGAAAAAATCTGCCATGGGTTTTATGCGAGCATGTAACACTCAAATCAAACTGCTCAGCCACAGAGACTATCTGAGCTAAATATATGAGCCGCGACATGAGATTTCCAACAATGTGGCATTTTGGCATATACAGATTCAGACGAGTCTGTGTAGCCTCCTGTTAAGCTTAGAAACTCCAAATGCTGTTCAGTCAGCAGAATATTCAAGCGACTAGCAAAGGCTCTGATCAGACTGCGCATATGCGCAGTCTGGTCTGAGCTTTGCTCATGTCACGGCTCAATTATGTAAATAAACTCAGTTTAAAATCCATATGTTAAGACATGGACTTGTTTCCTTAATACCGGCAAATAGTTAATTATAATAATAATAAAAATAATATGTTTGTATTATTCCTTCCAAAGGGGAATGATAAATTATGTGTCTGTCTTATAGGAAAAAGAGTTAAAAATGATATGCCTTTGGTGTTCTTTGCTAAAATAAGAACAGCTCTAGGACAAGGTATAAACAAATTCACAGAAAATAATTCAAAATTCATATATCCGGCCCTGCTTTGACATTTTCTGTCATTGTTGTCAGTGTTCATGGGTTCGTCTAGTTAACTTCGACTAAATCAGGTATATGGAGCTATCAGTAGTTGAGTAATCCAGATATCGCTGTAGCGATATCTGCTGGACAAGCATCTCATCTCAACTATTTGCCTGCTTGTGACTACTTTTGTCACTACAAACAGTTTGGATCCAGATCAGACCCGACGTTCTGTCGGGCCTGATCTGGATCCAATCTGTGTGACACACCAATAATATTCCTATTTTTATTATCTTTTTAAGTAATTTTTGGAAAATAAACGTAGACGACATAAATCATGACAAATTACCCAGCATGCAAAGAGTGAACCTATGGATAAAGTGCAATGATGCTGCTATTGGAAACAGATTGATTCCAATTCCCCAGAAACTTGGAATGGTTTATCGCGAGCCTTCAACTTTAAATTGCCATAATGATGGTTAATTAGACCAAACGATAAACAGAAATCACAAATAATAAGAGAGTTGAAACCTTGAGTAAATATCGAAACTTTCTAATTGGATGTAAAAGCAAAAAGCAGAATCATCTGATATGATGCCATGTTCCTAGTTATACGTCTGTTAAACACTGATTCCTGCGTGATAAGCGGTTCATTTACTTGATATGTTATGTTGTTAAACAAGTGTATAATTCAAAACAAACAAGAAAGAAAATAAATTACAGTTGGTAGAACGCACACGTACGAGTGACTGACAAAACAAGTATCATTTGGAGAAGAAAAAATCACAAGAAATGATGTTGCACGGAATATCAGGAGGCGTTATTTTGTATCATTACATCATATGAATGCGGTTTTGCGATTTGTTTAACCGATACTATTCAGTTAGCGCATACGCACTTCATTGGTTTTACATGTATAGTTAGATTCGGGAAAATGGTATCTTTCGGCGGTCAACGAAGACTCTGATCAGACTTGATAGGTACCCTGGTTGATCTGAGTATTCATTTAGCGCATACGTCACTTCATGAGGCAGCTTAAATTATTTTAGTGATTTACAAAGAATAGCAAGTGGGGTGTTTTGGCATTGTTTGCCAACTGTTTGTCAGCTAGTACAATGTCAAAAACTTGGCATCCAAGCCAGAAAGTTCAAAATTTGTGGGAAAAGCTTTAACCATTTTTCTTGTTGGGAGCGCAGTGGCTCAGTGGTAGAGTGCTTGACTCGAGACCGAAGGACCGCGGGTTCGAGCCTCACCGGCGTCACTGCGTTGTGGTCCTTGAGCAAGGCACATTTATCCTAGCTTAGTACTGGTTCAACCCAGGAAGACCCGTCCCTATATAACTCAAAGATTGTTGATGGGATCAAAAAAAAAAATCTTGTTTTTCATTTTTTGTAATCTTGAGTAACACTTTGCTCTATATTTTGGAGCTTCGAGAGAGGCTTGACAGTGTATAGACTATAGTCCTTCACAAGATGACTAAAGATGACGATGCCACATATAGAATTTAACCAGTTTTGGTGGTATTCGTCCGTCAATTTTTTTCCGATCAGACTTCAATCTACCAGTCCTCGGCCATAATTAATATTACCAATACATGGATTTACACTTTAGGCATAAAGTACATGTATGCATGACCAGCGTGTGGAGATACACATTAAGTTTCATGATAATGCCATCACTTGTGTACAGCATGTATTTTGCCCACAAGGTCATATAGGGAGACCCAGGACTTTGATAACGGAGTGACCGTCCACTCACTTCTCCGAAGTTGCCACAGTGAAATATCAATAACTCGAACCTTGATATCTCGAAGTACCTGCTTATGTCGACTACATTAGGGAAACATTGGTTTCAGATCTGAGGATGCCTTTTTTATCACTTTAATTATTTCCCATTACAATATATATTCGTGGTACTCTAACGAACCGGTTCATTGACTCATAACATATATCTCTTTTGAAATAAGAAAGAACACAGTTCTTTGTTTAATATTTGAGATGACACATGGTATTTTGGTATGTATCGCATTTTCGAGCAACAAAGGCTCAGACGAGAATGCGCCTTCACTGCTCGCATACACAGGGTATAGATGCAGATAAAAACTCAGATTAACGTTTAGACCTCTAGCCCAGCAGATGCAATTTTAATAGTTATCGCCCAGCTAGATACGTCAGAATGGGTTTTCAAAGGAGACCTGTGAGCATAATATGCGCAAAGGTCTCCTTTAATAGCCCTTGCTGATATAGCCAGCGGTGCAAAATATTTCATAAGTACTAAAATCGCATGTGCTGGCCCATTTTGTTATTATATTCCTTACATTTCAATAAATTTTAAGCTATTGACAACTCAAAGTGAAAACGCTGACAACGTGGATTTGAGTTTAGGGGAGTCGATAGTACTTAGTGGTTATCTGAATCACCGGTATAGGTAGGATAAGTACCTGCTTCCATCCACTTTTCTAAGGTACGGCATAGACAGGTATGGCAAGATGCTATCAAAGGTGATGATGGCTGATAACGGGCCCGCACAGGCAGTAAATACGTCGCTTCCGCTCTTGGAGAAACCTTAAATCAAGACATTATTATAAGTGCTTTCACTTTTTGAGCTACCAGAAACGTACTTTGGAAAGTCTTAAAATTTGACCCATTTATGAATGTGACATTATAGAAAGCAAATTAGACCCAGATGAGGTGCCACAAAATGTAGCATCCCATCAAAGTACATGTATGTACTGTTTTCTATCAAAAGCGTAAAATTAAGCAATCCAGAACCATTTGATAAAAATCGAACTACAGCGACCCTAGATTATAAACAAACATAAAGCCATGGGATTGGACCTTTCTTTTCTATACGACATATATACTCAGAAAAACTATTGAATGATATTAAAATTCTTTTGACTTTATAACATTTCGGAATATATTTTTCAAACAAATTATTTTTGTCATTGATAGAATTATCACTATGCAATTCACCAATATGCAAATTAAAATTCACGGGTCATTGGTTACGATACAGTACTACACCAAATGTACCGACCCTCTCTAACCAAAGTTCACAAGCAAAAAGTTTAGCGCTCTCATTTTTTGCGAAAACCTTTACCAGGTCATTGTTTATGTTCTAATTCCGATCACTGACAAAAGTTAACACCAATTTATCAGTCATTTCTCCTAATAATGGGACAACTTCTTCAACAAAAATACACGGATATCCCATATCCCGGCAAATTTGACCACAAATTTGTAATAAAACACTAATAACAGCATCAAAATTATGTGCCATTTTTTAGAGGGAGAACCAGCGATGATTTTGGAGCCAGTCATTATGAAATACAAACGATAAAATGGGTTTCAATCATTTGTGAACATTTGTGTCTTTTCAGTGTAGAGGGTTGAACCATTTGGATTTGCACTGTACTTAAACCATTGAAGCGTGACTAAAATAAAGCATCCATTTCGATTGCAAATGTCTGGAACTATGAAATGTATGCATAATTAGTAAAGTTTTATTGTATTGGATGTTAGAGATGTGACTGAATCTAAATATCCTTCAATTGTTTTTCTGAGTATAGATGAATTTTAAAAGTAAGAACATAAGCTCCCAAAAGAACAACTGCATTGCAACTGTACAGTTTATTCGTCGACGGTATACTAGATCTGTACGAAAGAAAAATCATTCAAGCATGGGGGACAGTAAATGAGGGTTTAGATCAGCATGTGCGTTCATCACTGTGAATAAGAAAATGGGAAACACTGATAATAACTGATAACATAATGGAATCTAAATGAATCATAAAATATAGGTCACAGTTACCTATATTTGGGGGTTAAACTGTGGCTCATACTAATTTCAAATGACCCAAATGGTGATGTTCAAATTTCAAATGTCTTCAAGATGTAATTAATTTTCGCTAAACCATGGATTTGGGTCGATGTGGTCTATGTTTGTTTTTTTTTTTGGTCAAGTGTCCAGTAGCATTATCTCAAACTATCATGTTCATACAAAATATAGGGCAAAATCACCGAACCGTGAATTATATGGCAAATATATGTACGTTTATTTTTAGGCCAACCCACCCGCTGTTACTTCAATCTGTCAGGATTAAAACAATTCAATCTTGGAATATAGTTCAAATTGATCCATTCAAACTGTTCATTTGAGAGGTATATCCGAATCGCAAATGGCCCGCTGTCTACTAGGATTGCCTTGATTGAACACAACATAACCGAATCAGATTTTAAGCGTTGTTGACGAAACATACAACGGGTCTCGCAGTCTCTTCTTCTCACTTTCTTGGTATGGCAGGTCTCCTAACATCTCAAATAGACAGTGAATACTGTGCTCAACCAAGGCTGTTGCATGTCCGGCTGGGCTGAGTGCTCATCGGTCCCATATATCATTTTAATTTTATTCGTTTTTTTTTTTCATTTCTAATGGCCTATCCACTTTTGCTTGGCTGGTCTCAATTAAAGGTAATTAATTAAGAACGGATATGTCCTGTCATTTTTATATTGATAAGTAGTGTTTTACGATATTGAATGTGCGTTTTCGCCATTGTAATAAGAGTTTTTACGTGTCTTAATCATTTAGTTTGTCAGGGAACTTTATATATTGCTTGTCACTCATGTTGTACAACATTAATACTAACGAAGTGTATACTCCTGACCTTAACCTTTGACCTGATAGTAAAAACTTAATCGCTAAGCAAGCCAGTAGAATTGTGATGCATATTTTTCATGAACCTTGTAAACTTAACATAAGGGATTATTGAAAAGGCAATTTTCAAACAGTAACTAGTATGTTTAAACCAACTAGTATGTTTAGACAATAATCCGTCCACGTATGATTGTATCGAGTATGTTTTATCATTTTAATACAGTTACAACCAGGCAACCACCAGTTTAGCCTTTTATTCCAATGAAACATCTTAAGATAAGCTGTCAATAATATAAAATCGGATATCTATGGTGCATACCAACTACATAAAAACTTGTTCATTTCTACATGCTTATTATACTGAAACATAAAAAGTAGTTGAGAAACTTGTGAAAACCCTGTTTTATGGTGATTAACACTCATTTATTGAATGGACATATGTTGTATGTGCACATTGGAATTGCCTCTATGAGGCAATTCCAATGTGTACCAACAACATATGTTTTTGAAATTAAGGAAACCTATTTTGAAATATACACTTAACAAGTTTCATGTCCACAGGCTTTGCCTCTTTTAAACATCTCAAACTGACAATCAGTACTAATATACCTGTCACTATATAGCAAATTGTTCATATATTTACATGACAGCTATATCACCAAATTTGATTTCATGAACTATGCTTTTGCTAATGCCCAGGTCACACATTCACGGATCACCTCGCCGTTTCTACTACGGATTAAATGTCACAGATGACCCCTGAAATGCCAATTTCCGTAGTCTCATACGTATGCACTATATACGTATGATTAAGTACTACTACGAATGGCAATGGATGCAATACGGAAAGCTACGGACCAATACGGATTGCCACGAATGATATCCGTGGCTAATACGGCGTCCAGTCCGTGAATGTGTGACCTGGGCATAAGCTGCTACTTGCGCGGTTGTAATCTTCGAAAACTCGAATTATAGGTGTTAAAAGTACCTTTGTGATATATTGGTTTCAAATTTAAAAAGGCGTATCTTCTAAATGTCCTATCAAAATATTCGTTTTGAGTACATATACATCACACAACATTTTTTGATAGTATATAAGGAAAATAATCTTTCTTTTATACAATTTCGCATATGCGCAAATGCCTATAATAAGCGTCAATGTTGACGTTTCCAGCGAAGCTAGTCTAAATTTTAGTCAAAGCATACTTTTTGTATGCAAACAACAACGATTTCGCCGTCTCGTGCACCAGCCCATATTCTTTTAGCTCTAACTATTAGTTACTCGAATTGAAACCTCTCGTCCCGTAGACTTCGCGTTAACGAGAATCCAGTGTATTTGATGACTATTTAGTCATTCGTTCTGACAATACTTAGAACTGCACCTTATAACATTGATACGCATTAGCGCCCGATATAATAGTGCTATACGTAGGGCTTTGAAATCCACATTAGCTTTGTCGAGCCTAACAATATCTTTAATTGAAACGTATCTGTCTTACTCTATCTTCCTAGCATAGTCACCTTTATTTAAGTGCCAGCAAAGCAGCTGTTAATAACAATTTTTTGTGGCCAGGATTCCACAACCCTCTACCAACGGTGAGAAAAAGAGAGCATTGAAATAAACTAGTAAGACAGAACTCAAAAGAACAATATTTATATTTTCTAAAGCACAAGTGAACAGTCAGCTGTATCCCTGGTTAAACATGTGTTTAATATTTGTAAAGAGCGTGTGTGCGAAACCAGAATCTTAAAATTGAATGAACTTTGTTGCTAGTTTCAAGTGTTTAATTATTTTAGTCAATACATTCGGTGACTAGATGTTAATACGTTGTTAACAAATAAAACATGGTCATATAAAAATGTTGTCGTCATTCCTATGATCTCTATGTATTAGCTATCATCTATTACAAGCAAATGATTGTCCAAACACCATCGTTTGATTGGCCACAAACTTCAATGCATTTAATATCAATGCGAGCAGAGAAGACCCACTCAGATTGGGCAATTGTGCTTGATCTCCGTCTATACTATACGTCGCGGTGACATTTCCCTGAGCGGGTTGACATATTTTTGGGCATTAAACTGTTTGCACACGTGTCGTTTCAGTTTGATCTTCGAATGTTTCTCCACAAAATGTTCAAAGTTAAATCATTTTCTTCATGCGAGTGGCGGCTCCAAGCTGGAATGTTCAAACAAGTTTGGAGGATGTTTTGTGATGATCAAAGGCTATAGATGACCTCAGTGGCTTGACATTTAACAACGTGTCAACTAGCAAAAAGGAAACTGGGGAAAATAAAAAGATGAATCACTGTCAGTATTTGAGCCGTGGCATGAGATTTCCAACAATTTGACATTTTGACAAGTGTAGACTCGGACGAGCCTCTGCAGCCTCCTTTTAAGCTTAGAAACTCCAAATGGTGTTCAGTCAGTAGATTAACAATCATAGAATACTCAAGCGACTAGCAAAGGCTCTGATCAGACTGCGCGTATGCGCAGGCTGATCTGAGGCTTTGCTGGTCGCACATACCACATTGTTGGAAATCTCATTCACTGGCTCATTTGATATGGCTTTTGGCTGGGCCCACCAGGTTTCTTTTGCTCTGTCTGTCTATGAGTTTAGATCTCTTTTATTTGTGGCATTATGATAGTTTAATTTGATCTGCTGTTTTCCTCTATAGAAGCATTCATTCTACCTAAACAGCTGAATTTAGAGCAAAGATTTTGTCAAAATATAGTCAAGCCATCCCCCTCCCCCACCCAGTTCTGAGGTGGTGATTCGTCTAAGGTTGTTTCTAATTAATATTTGTTGTTGCTCCCAATGTGTTGGGGTTACTAGTCCAGATGCCAATTTAGCTTACCTTGCACCCCAAGCACGATTTTTCATGTGTGCCAAATTGTTTGTCAATATCCCCTAGATGCGAAACAAGGACGTCTTCAAAAAATAGCATGTTTTATCATGTAAAAATGCATGGTTTCCATGGCAACCAATGATGGATTTGAGGATGAGGGTGTGCCAACAAATTTACTCGTATCTCATTTGTTACTTATCCTAGACTACTAACCTTAGTACAAAAGCAAAGTGCAGACACAGGTCTTTCATTCAATTTTGTCATAAATATTTATGAAAACATTATAAAATGCGATTATAGAATAGGGATATACCTACAAGATCAATAATACCTCAGCTGCTATTTAGTTTAAACTTTTATTTCATTTTTGTATAACAACATATCTACATATAACACAGTACGTTCACATATATATCATTTCGAAATTCAAAGAAGGGATTCAGAAGAAAGTCTATTGACTTTTGTAAACCTGTTTCCCTATTTGATATAGACTGCTAAAATCGGCACCATTTTAAAGTACAGACATATGCCTTTCATTCCGTAGTCAAATATGTGCATAATTTGCATATTCATGAATATTAATAAAGACGTTAAAAAATAAGGGAAAATGCATGTGTTCCATGGCAACGCATAACGGATTCGAAGATGGGATCAGTAATATCTCAGCTGCTACTTATCATACACTACTAAAACTGGCATCAATTTAAAGCGTAGCCACTGGCCTTTTATTCCATGGCCAAATATGCATATTTTCTTATTAGCATATTTGGGTATTCGTGAATTATAATAAAAACGTTAAAAATAAGGGAAACATTAAAAACATAAGCGGATTTCATCACCATATTATCACTGTTGCATGTTTTTTACCATCAGTAATACAATTTGACAAGTCCATTCATCTAGTAATCCTATATGAATATTATTATCTCATATATGTAAAAACTATAAACCCGGAGGAGGGGGTGAGCTGGTTGGTAATTAGATGTACCTTGCACTCCTAGGGTGTTTTACTAATGCATGCCAAATTATTTAGTGGTAGCCCCTGAATGCAAAAAGTTGTCCTAAAATAAATATGTTTTGGCTATGTGAAAATGCATGGTTTCCATGGCAACCCATAATGTGGGGTGTATACAAAAGCAATCATATCTCAGTTCCTACCTATCCTAGAAAGCTTAACTCGTTACCAAAGTAAAGATTAGACACAAAGCCATTTATGGAAAGTATCTTCTTTTTTGCATTATTTCATACTTGAGCCACGACATGTGATTTCCAACAACGTGGTATTTTGACAAGTGAATACTCAGACAAGCCTGTGCAGCCTCCTTCTAATCATAGAAATTCCAAATTATGTTCAGTCAGTAGCTCAACACTCATAAAATACTCAAGCGACTAGCAAAGGCTCTGATCAGACGGCGCGTATGCGCAGGCTGGTCTGAGCCTTTGCTGGTCGCACATACCACATTGTTGGGAATCCCATGTCACGGCTCATTTATGAATACGAATGTAAACGTTAAAAATTGACAAAATAACACAAAAACATAAATTAATAGACTTCAGTCCCAAACCATCATTGTTGCATGCTGGTGTATCATTCGTGATACGATATGCCAAGTTCTTTCATCCAGTGGTCCTTTATAAAAAGTATCGTATTTGCATATTAATGAGTATTAATGAAAGCTTTAAGAATGAGGGAAAAATACTCCCCCTGGGGGTAGTTAGACCTATCTTGCACCCGAATTTTATTTTGATGGAGACCTAATTGTTTAATGCAAAACAAATATATTGTCCTCAAAAATAAAGTCATTATGTAAAATCACATGGTTTCCATGGCAACCCATAATGCAATCCTAAAGAATGGGGGTTAGCTTACACAAATACTCTTATCTCACCAGCAACTCATTCTAGAATACAAAACTTTTTTAAATCAAACTAATGCTATGGCATTAAAGAGGCTAAGTCTGCAACTATGAACATTTTTCGAAAATTTTTATTTTCTTTTTAAATCATTTGTAAAAGCAGAATTCAGTTGAGTTTTCACAATAAATCTGTTCACTATAGCTGAAAACTGCATGGAAAAGTGAATTATCTTATTAAAACATGTGTTTTTTTCTTTTGTTGGTAATTATTTGCGTCCCTCCAATAATTATAGACAGTCAAGTTTTAACATAAATGCTGTTGTTTTGATACTGATCATTTGTAAAGATTTACGAATTTGGTAAAAAGTATACCTGAATTTTAGTTTTTTACTGTGTTCTTGAAAAATAGAAACGTTATTTCAAAAATTAAAAGATCAAAAGTTACAGACTATGCAGCTTTAAAGTTTTACCTGATGGACCTATATGCAAATTGTCTGCATATACATGAGTATTAATGAAAAAAGTAAGTGCTTGGATCAGGGAATACAGCAATCACACACTGCAGGTACCAAGTAGGGTACTCTAGGGCAATGAAAAACTTCACTAAGAAATTTCTAGGAACACCCCAATTTTTTTATCTACATTCTTTTATTTTCATTTTTACTCATGAATATAAGAATTAGATGATTTGCATATCAGGTTACTGGGTAGTTGTGCTATGACTTAGCATTAATTTGGTGCCAGGTTTTGTACTATAAGACAATTAGCAACGGAGATGTGATTTATTTTGAAGGTACACCCACGTATTTTTCTGCAGTTTTTATCTCATTTCAAATGTTTTCATTCATATTCATGAGATTAATCTAATAATCATATTCATGAATATTAATTAAAACATTAGAAATGAGAGAAAATCGTAGAAAAATTAATTGGAGTGTGTCTACAAAACTACTCATATCACAGCTGCCATCAATCATAAACTTCAAAACTTGATACCTAATCAAAGCTTAGGTATTTTTTCATGTATCCTTTTATTTGATTATCCAATTGAAATATTCATGCATATACCCGACAAAAAAAGAAACGCACTACGGAGAACTAATCAATTCTCAGGAAGATCACAAATGGTTGACCAGTTTCCTTTATATCGGTCGAGAGGTATGTCAGTTACCGAATCATTAGACATCTTTCGCAACCAGGGGCTAGAAATGTGTCAAAGAAAATTGGCCATTAACCAACTGGGGGTTACATTGTAAAGTCGCATAAAAAGCGTTTTTGTAATTCTCTCTTGAAAACTTATTTCAAGCAATGGGAGTCGTTTCAGTAGACAAAATGATACTCAGACACTTATTCTTGGCCAATTCTATCTTCAATGTCATCATATGCGGTTATTAGAGGCTTGGTTGCCCCTGAAGTGAAACAACCCGTTGGATACCAATTTCATAATGGAGATAAACCTAACACAACGCGAAAATGTTACAGCATTGTTTAAACAATTTTAACGATCAGCGCTGATAAAAACGGATCTTCGAATGCAAAAAAGAATTAATAAATGCATTAGATGTCCCAAATAACCAAAATGAACCGTTTACGAACTTTGCAATTGTAAAGCATACTCGAAATTTCACGTAGACAGTGTCATTGAATAAACGCATCATAGCCCTGCTTACCGACTACAATGACGTTTTTGTTTCTACATATTGATAGCAGAGATACTCATCTACGCCACATTTGAGTTTTAGTGAGATTAGATCAAAATTAAGTATTTTATGACAATTAGCATTTTCGCATTTAAAGGAGAACTTAACGGGAAAATCTAAGTGGTGCGTTTCTTTTTTTTTTGTCGGGTATATTAAGGAAAGCATTAGAAATGAGAGAGAAACTGCAGGAATAATAAGGGGGTGTACCTACAAAATTACTATTATCTCAGCTGCAAATTGTCATAGAGTACAAAATTTAGCTAAGAAATAGCTCATTAATCCAACTGTATAATATACAATGATCTAACTTGAATATTCATCAGTATTAATGAAAAGATGAGAAATTAGAGAAAATCATGGAAAAAATAGGGGATGTGCCTACAAAATTTCTTAAATTTTCAGTTGTCCATTGCCCTAGAGTACCAAATTTGGTACCGAAAATGCCCTTATACGTAATGATAAAATATTTGAATTATCTAATTATCATATTTATGTACATTCTTCTGTTTTAAAATGTGTGCGCAATATTAGGCACGTGTTTTAAAAACACTATAATGTAAACGTTTTATACGCTCCAAATGAATAATAATCATATATCTATTTTATGTCGCTGACCTGTCAGCATGGGCGTTAAATAGAGACTGTTGCGCATATGCAAAAAAGTACCAAAATCGTATCTGGCCAATACAAAACAACCCATATCATTAGCTTAGACTTGCACGTTGCACGTCATTGAAAACAGTCCACTCGAAAAGCACGAAACTGATTCTCTCTCTCTCTCTCTCTCACTCTCTCTCTCTCTTATATTTTAACCAGCCTTTAATTTCTCCATTAAAGACCCGCCATCAAAATAACTTGACCAAGAATAATAAATTTGACACTCGACAAAACAACTAAATTAGCTTAACTCCAATTTAATTACTCGTCACATATGTCCACGTCCAGCAAAAATCATGTACTTGACAAAAGTGATCACAACTTGTCAAACAAAAAACCAATATTTGACTAAAATATAATCAAAAAGGGATTTTGTTTAATCCAAAATTTATGGAAACTGCACGTTTAATGCTCTTTTCAATTATATTTTGTGAATAATGCCCACTGACCTCTAAATCTTCATAGAGTTATGTGGCTGTTTGATGTCTCGTTTTGTTTGTAAAATGACCAGATGAAAAGAGGTGTATGAAGATAATTTCAGAAAAACATCTTGAAGTGCGCCTGGGAACTACTGCGTTAAATGGTGCTTACTCTGCTATATCATAGTTTGTTACATGACTGGAGAGAATCCTGTCTCCTGATTGGCCCAATTTGTCTTCATAAATCTCTATGTCTACCTCAAAACTGGTCTAAACTGGCTCAGAAGGTGATATAGGATGAAATCCAGCTCAAACTAGTTTCCAGAAGTTAATTTTTTTGACACTTCTGCAATATCACCCTCTAGAGAGCTAAAAATAGCATGATGAGTATAAAACTAGCATGTGCTGCAAGAAATTGACATGATTTGCTGTTTCACATCCCAACAGGTAAACTAAAGACTTTCATGAATTTTAACAACTGTTTTGTTATGTTTAGTTTGTTCATTTATCTTTGTTTGAATAAACAAAATGTAAAAAAAGGTTTTATGATTAAATTTTACATTCCACATTTAGAGAATTGATATACATTTCAAATTGCAAAATACTACATTAAGATATTTTAATAACAGTTGATAAAACTTGTTAGAAAGTCCTTAGGTTGAAGGTTGACTTCAGCAACAAAAGTGAAAGTAGAACATTTTCATTCTAAGTTGAAAAGTCATATAACAAAACAGTTATTGACTTCAATTTCGGTAGACATGAGGATTTATCTACCCGTAAAAGTGATATTCACCTCGGCCTAGCGGCCTCTGTGAATTATCACTTTTTTGGGTAGATAAATCCTTATGTCTACCTCATTGTAGTCAATAATTGTATAATGTGTATGAACAACGTACGGTGACATAGTCTTACCAAATTTTTTGTCCAGAGACATGTCTACTATAGAATATAGTTTGGATGGTCTATTTGATATTACTTTTGGAATTTATAAATGTTGTCAACATAGTTTCTCCATGCAAATTAATGCTTGTATAAACTATACTGACGTAAAAACGCCTCAGCTACATGTGTACATGTAAATAGTGCATATTTTTTCTTCCTTTTCTCTTTATCTGCCATGCATTGATGTTGATATTACTTAGCGTACATTGATTGTCAGTGTCATTCTCATATATTTTTTGTAAGATCCACATTGTAACAGGAAATGACTTTAATATAAGGTAACCCTGTACCACTATACATTTGTATATGTATTGTATTATGCTAATAAAATATTGTTTAAACTAAATAGTGCATATTAACGTCTAATCAGTCTAGCGTATCTCTTGAAAAAAAACTATTCCTATAAAAAAAATTCAGATTCAGACAGCAATTTCGGTTTGAAATAGGATTCATTAATTTCATGTGACACAGGATTTTTAGCCACCTTTGCTCTGTATACAGACAGAACTCGTTGGCAATAATGACTTATTCAACCATTGTATAATCGTCTCTCTATACTATAGAAAATGAGTTTAACATGTTCAGACAATGTTTTATGCTTCTGCTGAACGCGAGGACTTATCCAACCCACTTTCCCACATGGCATTGGAGTAAAATTTGACTTGCATGGCTTTACAAAGTGCTTGAAACTATTGCAAGGGATCATTTGCAAAACTCTATATTATTGCCCATGTCTTTTCTTGTATGCAATGTTTATGTTTGTACCCAACCCCATCATTGCTGAGATAAATCAAAAGCTGTATGTGGGAGTCAAAACATCCACAACGGCGGGTTATAAATAAGGGTTTTTTTAACTTTCTGGATAAAAGTATGGCTTCTGATTTGATGGTGTTAAATGTGACTAGCCAATCATAGTCCCGAATTTGGCGGTGGCCAGAACCGTAGCTGATGTGTTCAAAAGTATGGGCGGAATTTTAATATTTTGAAATGACAATGCACATTTTGTTCTAAAGACACAACTTTGCCATCAAGATCTAAGCTAAGATGATAATATTTAATATACTT
Source organism: Loripinus fragilis (assembly GCA_964019695.1). Lineage (NCBI taxonomy): Eukaryota > Metazoa > Mollusca > Bivalvia > Lucinida > Lucinidae > Loripinus > Loripinus fragilis. The sequence goes on along the minus strand of OZ026523.1, from coordinate 81,954,354 downwards.
TGTCAAAACAAGTGAGTAAGACCAGGAAATGCATGATACCCAGCCACAGACCAATCTTAGTAGCAAGAAAAGCTTATTTCAACACGAAATGATTGTCACATGTTTACTTCTTCAACCTTGTGGAAAAGCATATTGACATCTATATTTCTAGATTATCAACTCACAATGTTATTATCTAACTGTAACTGTTACTTTTGTAAAGTTACTTCCAAGGTAACCTATGTCTCCGAGTTGTTAATACTATTTTACATTTTTAAGTAAAATTCTTCTATATACAAACTAAGCCATCTCGCGTATTTTCCCAATCTTTTGTCTGTCATTGAAAAGTCATCTTTAAATCTCTCCCTTCCCTTTATTGCTATAATCATGTTTAGTTGACAATCATTAAAGGCGAAGACAATATAACTTGGCTTAAACTGACCAATCTGTCTTGCCGGTGATAATCAATCAAATCCCGCAGATGGCTTTAAAGACGGCTAGGAAAGTTATCAATATCGCTGGCTAGAAAACAGTAAAAGCAACAGTTTCCCCATGGCGAACGGAGGGAATCCTGACCATTTTGTGCTTATGCACAAGCTGGTCAAGATCCTCTCTGTTCGCAATCACATAAGCCGATAGTTTTTTTATATTTTATATTCTACCCTGCTGACTGCGAGGAGGTACCGTCTAGAACAGAAAAATGCGAGTTCCTGGCTGAAGAAGTTGGTTTTTACCCAAATCTGGTCTCAGATCTTATCCAGGATATTGTATTACCGCCTTCTTTACAAGATTTTCACTTCTTTGACACCTGTTTGCAAACCCGTTGACAACTTAAACACGGGGGTTACATATCGGTTTACAAGGTTCTTCTGCGCAAACATGGCGGAACAAGATGTGGAAGATAGGTTTTATCGGTGATTGACGCCTAATAATGAAGCGTTTTATGAAGTTTTTTCACTCTTTATTAATGTGTCAATGTCGTGTCCGTGGGGTTACATTTTTATTACATTCTCAAGTTTATTTGCAAACTTTTCTAAGAAATCATTTTAGATGAGATTGCGATAGACAGTGTATACTTTATTTGAAGAAGTTTCCACATGTATTCTATAGACAGAACCCATACAAAAGTATTGAGAATCAAAGTTGACATTCCGGTAAAAAAAAAGAAGAAGCCAAGATAAACATAATTTATGGCTATCACTTTGGGGCCTTTTAAAAGCATGTACCGTATATGGACATGACATCGAACTTTGTCATTTAAAACAACACAAAATTTGACATAAATGAGTCATGTAGTTTAACATAAGAAAATGCAACTTTTTGCAAATGTTGACGAAACTCCAAACTAAGTTATCTTTGGCGGAAGGTCGAAGATTAATATTGACCTTTGGTATTTATTTGCATTTCAAATCTGATTAATAGTAATGTAAACATATGACTTGGGCTTCAACGGGTTTCTTTTAGAATCACGTCTTAAATAATGTGTAAGATGTCAAACTTGGTCTTTAAGAAAATTAGGTCAATGTCAACCTAGGATCACCCTGGGAAGATGCTTCGTAGTGTCCGCGTCCCTGGTGCTACATACCAAGGCACAATGTCATTTGGCATTTTGCTCTCGAGAAGAATGTGTGAAGAGTTTTCACTTTATATGAACATGACAGCCATTCTGATCATCGGCTTTTTAGTACTTTGTCTTCATTTTTATGCATATAATTCGACTTCATTTGCCCCAATGATTACGAGGGCTGTTCAAATATGAATGCAAGTAGCTTCATAACTTTCGTTACATATATGCTACGACAAAAATGTTAACCTTTCTGGAAAGAACTATATGTCGCCTTTAAATTGACACCAACCATAATGTAATACTCACTATATTTCTCGAGTTACAGACTCTTATGTAAAGGTCATTCCTGTATACTGAAGTTTCTTAAGCCAATTGCAATGCACGTTTTGGTACATGTGCGGATATAGTGTCATATCTTTGTAAGTTTTAGACATTTTGGCACCAAATTTTAGATGCAAGTTTAAGTAACAATCCAAAAGTTGCTTGTAGGAAAAAGATAATATTATAATCATGTTTCAATCTTGAGTAAACAGGTACGTTTGTGTCGTCATTAATTTTTTTATAAACGTCATTTTGAGTTATCTATTGGTGATGTAATAATAAACATCGCGGTGTCGTTTTCTTTGCGTTTTGCTGAAAACATGCTAAATATTCAATAAGGAAGTTTTCAAAACGTGCCGTCCTCTATTTACAGAGAAATCAAATTTATAGCATTTTTAAGCATTTTTTGCTTCTTAATGACGTGTTTACATTAATTAAAATGTGTTCAATCTGTCCAGTCCTCAAGACCAGGTGAGTAATTGTATTGTAAATATTGCCTATAGTGGTCAAACTTAAAGTTTACGGTCAAATTTAGAATACAGCCGCAATGTTATGACAAAAAAAAATAAGTATAAATTCTATAACCCTTCACTTAAGGCATTTTTGACACAATAAAAATGCTTTTCAGCGTTTAAAAATTACCCACTATCCATCAATAATTTGTAGCAACACCTCAGTATGAGCGATCAACATATTGTCTTTGAGATAAAACTAGTTTAAGTGTTGCTTCGTGCATTTTGTTAGAGATAAGTTTAACTGAAAACTGAAAGGTGTTGTTTTGTTTACAATTTATTTGCTAACATATGGAGACTTTAGTGAAAACGATTCGTTGTAATTTAACAAAAGCATGTCGGATTTTCGCAACTTTCACAGAATCATTATATATGAATATGGGGATACTTCCTTAAAAAATCAAAGAAATTTCACCTGTATATCGAAGAATTATACGCTCGTCTATATCACTGGTATATGTTCGAAACATTGAGTTTGTTAGTATACTAACATGACCCTCATTCAAAGGGCAATAACTCGATAAGTATACTGTATTTTTCTTTAGGTCTGGTGCCAGTTTAAAGGTGACATATAGTCCTTTATAGAAACGTTTACCATTTTGTCGTAGCATATATGTGAAAATATTTATGAAGCTACTTGCATTCATATTTGAACAGCCCTCGTATAAGAAAAAGATGGTTGCAAACATTGCATGGAAGTCCAAATATTAAAGGCCTTGGCTGAAATGTCAACCTTGACCTTTGGTACAAGTACTTAATTTTAGTCATTGCCGCATACGTTTAAACATATCCGGTTAGTATAGTGACTTTGTTTTAAACAGGTTCCGAAAAATTAACGTTTCAAGACTTCTCATATAACTGCATCTGTTTTAAAACGAGCTAAAACATGATTGCTTGAACAATCCTCCATTCTGTATGTAAATATCGTTTTAAATATACTTCTAAGGCTTAACAGCTGGGCTTTATTCAATTTATCCTTGCCAGTAGAATTTGTGTCATTATGACCTCATTTGAGATTGGCATCAAAATCCCTCTGAAATGACAAACCAAATACAGTTTTACAAGATTTTCCCATATCTATCTACAGCAAATCAAATACAGTTTCACAAGATTTCCCATACGTATCTATAAACATCTCCATACAACACTATTTCTGTTGACAGAGATAACAATGTTAAAGCCTGTGGTATTTAAGATGCTTAAAAACCATTACACAGGGGAAAAAGCGATTCCTTGCACAATCCCTGATTCTTTAAGTAATTCATTTTTTTTCAGCACCAGGTGTCCTTTTGCAAATCGAATTCATCCATTTGCTGCAAAATGACTTTTATATACATTATTTACATTGTATGCAACAACGTCTGGTCAAGAAGGAATAACCCAAAGACTCAGAAGCAGAATTTTTTATGCTGAGTATAGCTTGTTCAAATGTTGACCATTAGACTGATTGTCTGTCGCTTAATTTATGTTTGAATTAGATTTGCTTAAAAAAAAGTATAAACTAGGACCACATGTCAGCTGAGCATCTACAAAACCGTTGGCTCTAATGTGTCATTTTTTTCATTTCTCTTCTGTCGCCTTTTAAACCATATGGGCGACATCACAGAGGTATTTTGGTATATGCACCAATTTTGCATATATCTGCTACTTCCCAGTCTGCAAATAATCAATTCTTGAAAACACAGGTAACCAGAACCCCCTTTCAAATATTGATTTTTAAAAATCAATAGTTGGAGCGGATTCTGCTCACAGGTTTTTTCAAATATTGACAATGTTAATGCTGACAACCAACAATTAAAGCAAAAACGGTGAAAATTAATTGCTGAAACGGTTAGCCGAAACAAAGTGAAAGAAAAAGAAGGTGAAATTTGGTTTATACAAAGCGAGTAGAGGTATGTTTTTGTAACCTATTAAAATTGTTGGAACATCATGTATAGGCATACACTCTACTTAAACAATCATTGTTGTTCGAATTGTAATTCTTCCTTAGCCGTACTCGGGTCCGTACACATAGATTTCTAGGGAAAGGGAATATACATGCATCCTGGTAGAAGTATTCGATGTAGGTTCAAGATAAACCCCTCGCGAATTAAAACTGACGGTAGCACGCAGTGGCCAGCCAGTAATGCGGCCTTGCTTTTGATATCATAATTAATGTCTACATCATGTCTACAAGAATTCCGTATCAATTATAACAAGCAAAGATAACGTTATACACTTTGTCAGGCACGAGGCCTGATCGCGGTCAATAGATGTACAACAGCGATAGCAGAGGCTATCTGACATGAAATAACAACGATAGCCAAGGTTATCCGACATGTAGTAACATGGCGTCCATGTCAATGTGAAGCAAATGAGCCAGCTCACGAGATTTTTATAGACTGGTTCCCGTTGTCAAACTTGGTAATTCAAACTCGAAAATATTTTTTCGTTGATTTCTCAATCTAATGATGGCTGAGTACAGTAAACCTGTGTAAAACGGCCACTCTCAAAAAGACGGAAAATCGGTTTCCAAGACCAATTATCGCTTATGGCAGGTCTGAAAGGTATTACAGAATGCTGCAATACTTTCGACCCTCATTAAGCCACCATTTGTCAAGATCTTTGTTTTGTCTATTTTTGAGTAGCAGTTTTACACAGGTTTTACTGTATGTTCTAAGCGATGGAAGACAAGACAACTCTGATGGGAAAACAATGATTGGATTATTTCTCTTGATCAGTGTTACAAACATCTATATGAATCTATGAACATACGAAGGGGAGCCAGTCTAGCGCGCATTGTCAAGCAACGAAGGCCCAGGCAAGTCTGCGCTTATGCGCAGACTCGCCTGAGCCTTTGCTGCTCGCATATACAAAGTTTAGATGTAGATGAAGACTTAATGCAAAAGATGGACGTGCATTAAGAGGTAAATTTGGCCCCCTCTGGAGCCAAAAACTGAAAGTTGCTTTTCACCAATTTCACCCAATTGGTTTATTAGAAGAATGGTCCAAGTGTAAAATTCTGGCATTTATTTTACTTTTTCCGTTGTAATGGTAACAAAAATGGCCGACAAAATAGGCTTAAAATTTAGAAATTGTCATTTTGAGCCGCATTTAAGGCTGTTTCAGACCGATTTTTAAAGAATTAGATATCAGCACAAGCGAATACCAAAAAACCCGTTTAATATATTGTGTGCCATGATAATTCTCACCCTCTGTTAAAATATCTTTTTGGTATTTGCTTGTGCTCTATGTTAATTTCTCTGTCAAATGTCTTAAATTTGCTCCAAAATGGTCACTTTCTTATTTTCAGCCTATTTTGGCAGCCATTTTTGTTACCATAGCAACGGTAAAAATAGATTCAATCCCAGACTTTTACACTTGGGCTATTGTTCTAATAAACTAATAAGAAGACACTTGTGAAAAGGAATTTTCATTTTTTGGCCTCATAGGGGGCGGGGGGGGGGGCAAATAGCCTCTTAATACACGTACCCGTTTTGTACCCCTATCACTACTGGATACGTCAGCATAGGTGTTTAAATGAGTCTTTTGCGCATATGCGATAAGAACCAAAATCTCAATAGCTCTTGTTCCCACAATTATTTCCATGCTTCTGTTGAATCGGGAGGTGATAAGAATATGGCGTAGATTAGCCGTATTTTGTGTAGTTTTTCTCCTGTTTTATGACTTATTAAAAAGATTTGATAAGGAACTTTGATCTTCCAAATTGTTACATATGTTATTACATAATAAGTGCTGATTTATACAGCTTTCGTCATACTACACCTGTTTCACGCCTCACACATAGCAATGAACACCTCGTAAATCGAAAAACAGATTCTTTGGCTGTTCGTCTATCCCAAATTTAACATTATCATATCAAAAATTAATGAATAATAAATCAAACTGTGAACTATGTTTTACGGCGGAGTAAGTCACATCTGTCGGTAAAGCGTTCCATCAATCACTCAAAGACAATATCATGCTAATCTTCGTGGTGCTGATTCTGTTCAAAGGGAACCTCAACATAATTACAAAACGAGATTCCACCAAAAATGCGATATCAGTTGAAAGATTTGTTAGAATTATAAGTATGTATCGTATAAGAATGAAATTGCAGACATGAGGTCCTTGGGGCCTTGAGCAAATACCGATGGCGGAAACGTGTGCCAATCTCTCTTGTTCAGGTATTGCACTTTTCAATATATAAACCTACGACACACAGAAAATGTAAACTTGTTCAAACCAGGTTTATTAGATGAACTGTTACCAGTGGCGGATCCAGAGGGGTTCAGAGGGTCGCTCGAACGCTTCCCCCCCCCCCCCGTTTTTAAATAGCCTATAGAAATGAAATAATTTGGTTTCATTCAGACCAAATTATTTCATTTTCATGGGATATTTAACAAAAATTAGATAAAATCAGCAAAGCGACCCCCACACCTTTATGCATATGAAATCCTGGAACCGTCACACTGTGCTTTTTATACTGTAAATGTTCTAAAATTTCGAACACTGGTTGTCTACTAAAAGGGCATAGAAAAACAGCGCAAACCAAGATATAACGAGTCTGTCTGACAAGGGTCTTCCCTGTTTGATATTCTGACAAGCAGCCCTAAAACCAACTTTTCATTTGAGATCAGAAAGAGAAAAGTGTTCGCAATTTAAGAATATTTACTGTAAAAAAAGTCGGTGGATATGATCAGGAAATACCACAAATTACACACTGCAGACCAACCCATGGCACCGTGAGGAAGAGTCACAGAACACTAACAATCGAAATGCATCAGGAAAACAATTAAGTAAAGCAACCAGCTCTCTCCTCCCCATCAAGATGATTGCAAAACTAGAAAGGATACTAAGTATTACACAGCAAAACAAGGACCAAAAAACAGAACCCCAACAATAAACCAAACATTCGCCCTAGATTCTGCTGTTGTTAAAACACAAAATTGGTCCGCTATCATGGAGGCTCCCTAACTTCAGCAAAGTATCATCCCAGGGAAACAATCTAGTCAAATTAATACACTGATGATCAAACAAAGAAAGAGTCTGACGATTCACAGATAGTCAGAGCTAAAGAAAACCCCAAGTTGAGCCACGGCGGGACCAGCCAAAGACGAGCATCAGACACCAGACACCAATCCACGGATTAAAGCTTTACGGCAATGCCGTCAATGAAGCTTAGGTACCTACCGATGTTCAATTAAAGAGGAAACCATATGCTTTGGTTAGCAACCAAACAGGCAGCCTGTCTCATGATATCTATGTTATATCCAACTGTATAACGTTTGGTTATCTTTTTTAATTGATCATTAAAATCAGGATTTCCAACAAATCTTTTTAATTCAAAAAGTAAATCACCACAAAATACCGACCCCGATGTGTCTTGATGCAAAAGAGTCTTTAATTTAACAATCAGCTCTGAGTGGCTTTGACTCTAAAGACTTTGTCTTTTTTCAGACCTATAATATGAGTCCGTTAAATTCACTTGAGTTTTGACTGCTGATAATGTCAACACAACGCTTAAAACACACATGATTTTTGTCTTAGCTTCTGTTTTTGTAACTACTCTTTCATAAGATGCATTATATTCCCTTTTATCAGTCACCGCTAATATTAACTGAATTGTTTCAACATAACCTAATAAACGTATCCTATCTCACGGCATGTTACCTTTATCAGGTCATGATGACGTTGCACTTTTTGAATGACGTCGCTAATGACGCTGAATCAACACAAAAGTCAAAAATTACGTCATAATCGCTAGTTTGAAGAGTGTTCAACAATGGGCAAACTGATAAATAGAATACCAGGTTCGCGTCTTTTGATATCAAGTTTACCAGGCTCGGCTTTGAGAACGCATGTTGAATCGCTCGGCAAGCCTCGCGATATCACCATGCGTTCTCAAAGCCTTGCCTGGTAAACTTGATATCAAAAGACACTCACCTAGTATTCTCTATTTACAGCTCTTCATATGTCTGCACTGCGAATGATACAACCTGTTAATGTAATCAAAGTAACATGAGACTATGCTTTTCCTGCATATGATCTTAATTGTGTGCATAATATTAATTTATTTTTTGAACAAAAAGTATTTGATTTTGACAAATAGCAATGTAAAGGTATATGACTAAAACAATGATATTATCTCACTTTTGTAGAGATAACTTAATTATTTCAAGATAAATTTGTGGTTAGGGCACTTTATCCATAGACTGTGTGGTAGAATTTAGAAAATGTTTTGAGAATTTTATGACTTTTAATAACTAAACAGTCAATAGTTAGTTTCTGTTACATTGGAGCATACTTTCGCAAAACGAATAAGCTGCGAAATATATACACCATAGGAAGGGGAAAGAGGACCATCTCCATCAAGAAATGGGAAAACTATTTCAAGATTAAAATCATCCAGTTTATTTTAAATTTTAGATGGAACTATGCCATTCGTTGTGGACAAGTCCAAGTCAAAACCAGTAAATAGAAGCTGGGAGTCGTGAACATTCTTCTCAGCTAAATTACGTTACGAGTTTCTTGGGCAATATGTGTGTTACTCAACCAGCCTAATGCATTGTAAGTACGCAAAACCTTTTACCAAAATGATGTCTGGTTTCAGAAATGCAAAAAATGAAAACTAGTGCTAACATATATGAGCCACTGCATGAGATTTCCAACAATGTGGTACGTGCGACCAGCAAAGGCTCAGACCAGCCTGCGCATACGCGCAGTCTGTTCAGAGCCTTTGCTAGTCGCTTGAATATTCTATGAGGGCTAAGCTACTGACCGAACATCATTTGGAGTTTCTTAGCTTAAAAGTAGACTGCACAGGCTCGTCTGAGTCTACATATGTCAAATGCCACATTGTTTGAAATCGCATGTCGCGGCTCATATTCAGACACGTCCAATACAAAGACTAATGCGTGCATGTTTCTAGAGGAAAAGGAATAAAACGAAGGCACTCAAGACACATAGTCGTAATTGCTTCACGTGACTCTTGTTTTCACCTATCAACATCTCAATTCTGACAATCATTGGAATCTAATTCTCTCAGATAGGGTGAGTAAATATCAAGATGAAAGTATAATCTTCATATCTCCAACTGCACGTCTGCCATAAAGTAGATGGGCATTGATTAAAGTCCAGTGTCTGCTCTCGAAATTTGTGAGGTTAACACGTTTTATACTGATGGATTTTCCCCTACATATTGATAACAATGACTTTGGGATTGTCCATTTAGCATTTTAAGGACCAAAAGTCTACATTTCTATACATCGATGCATTTCTGTCCCTCTCAAGATTGTTTTTGTTATTGCAGACCCTGGTGAAATGACGCATAATATTTCATCTAGGCCACTTCTACGGTATTCAGTATTTCAGGTTTAACCCAAATATGCATTATTAAACCACCATTTTATCCTCATTTTTACTTTATTATTTTTCGAATGAAATTTGCTAAGAAAACAAATGTGGGATAATGAAATTCACTATTTTTACGGATTACAGAAACAATTCAATTGAAGAAAAATGACTTCATTTGATTGCCTCTTGTATATCATTGCCTGACAATGCTGTTGCCTACTGGTCGCGGTCACTTCGATTGGCAACATACGCGGATCAAGAGGGGGACAGGGGGTACAAACCCTTATTTTTTATATTTAACAAACCGTTTTCAATAGCAATGCAAGGATTGCATTGCAAAGTTGCAAAGTTGTCAAATATGTTTGATATATGCATTTTACGGTTAAAAACTTGGTCTAAAGACTGAATATCTCAAAAAAAACTTTTTGTGGCTTTTCCATGGGTAGTAACCAGTACTGGGCCGGGAGGGTTTATGATTTGTGCGTGTATTTTATGACGGGAACTCCCGAAGGCTCAACCGAAAGTGGTTTTATGGAGAAGCCGGGAATCGAACCTGCGACCCCTGGTTTACAAGACATAGGTTTATCCCCTACACCACGTCGGCTCAGTGGCGGATCCAGGGGGGGGGGGGTTCACGTGGTTCGTTCGAACCCCATCCCCGTCCCCCATTTTTAAATAACCCATGAAAATGAAATAATTTGGTCTCAATGAGACCAAATTACTTCTCATTTTCATGGGATAATTAAGAAAAATTAGATAAAATCAGCAAAGCGAACCCCCACATTTATACAAATGAACCTCCTTTTCAGAAATCCTGGACCCCCTTGTCTCTGTTAGGCACCCCCCCCCCTCCCCCCCCCCCCCCAAAAAAAAAAAAAACACTCGCTTCACAACAACGACACCTTCTATTCTGTCTCTCATTTACCAAAAGAAAGCAATATTTGTCTAAATATTTTCATTCAAATGGCACAAAATCATCTGATACAAGATGTGGATATAATGCATGTAGTTGATGCTTGTACCTGGAACCGGATAACAAGGCACACTAACTTAAAACGCTGATGATAAAAATTCGATCAATATATGATTACCGTGATACATTTTCTAACTTCCAGCCGAATCTATGTTTTATGAGTGATCGTCAGCGATTATCGGAGCAATTCCAATCAGATAATAAATTAAATGATTCGACATTAACCAGGAGCTGATGCTTTCACCGCCCTTATAATGGCATCGTAATTATCAGAAAGTACTGGCACCGCTCTCTACAGATGATAGCCAGATGAAAACACCAATTTCTTAGAATCATGATACGATGGACTATCGTTCACTCAAATTCAGCAGGGCCACACTGTGAGCCAACAAGTGTACCGTTACCTGTGTAAAACGGCCACTCAAAAGTAGACAAAACAAACATCTTAACGAAAAATAATAGGTCGAAAGTATTGCAGAATGCAATACTTTTGACCTGCATGCATTTATAAAGCGATAATTTGTCTTGAAAACCAATTTGTTGTCTTTTTGAGAGTGACCATTTTACACAGGTTTACTTGTTGTTTATTGTTACTCCCATTATTGTTCTATGTTTTGTTGTACGTTACTTTATGTCCTTCTAGTTTTGCTATCATCTTGATAGGGAAGAGAGAGCTGGTTGCTTTGCTTAGTTTGTCTACCTGGTGTCTCGTGATTGTTGTGTGGCTCTTCCTCGCGGTGCCATGGGTTTGTCTGCAGTTTGTGATTGTGGTATTTCCTGATCATACTCACTTACTATTTTACTGTACATTTGGTGGCAGCTGAACTGCCTCTGGTCTTGTGTAACCTTTCAACTACTTTAAAGATATGTTCTATTCTATCGTGTTGATCCGGAGAATAACTACAACAATAACAGAAAGAAATGCTTAACATTTATCACTGGAAAAATGTTGGCTTCAAGTTGTTTTAGTAGGAAAGTAAGTGTGGGTTTATTATAAAATGGGCGGCAGCTCTCCCATTTTGGTATTAACTCATATAAGCCTAGCATCCCTTTTGTGGGACATAGGCAAACAGCGCAGACCCAGATCAGACGCCGCAGAACGCGGCGTCCGATCAGGGTCTCCACTGTTAGCTCGCACAATGTTCTATTAGAATTTGAATAAAAATGAAAATTACCACCAACACCCATAAAATATGAAATAGACTCGTCCTACTGACAGAGATAGGAAAGTTCATTCGCCTTAAATTGGTTAAGTTACGCGTTATTTAGAGTGCAGCGACTTCGCCACAACATAGGCGAGTTGCCCTGCAAAACATTACAAAAAAAATCCCTGAGATTTTGATTCTTAGAGGTTTGTATAGGGGTGTTATTGTGATGTCGCATAAGGGATACAGGATATTCGTCATTTTACTTCCAGGGATATAGGATACTATTCATTTTACTTTCAGGGATATGGGAACCTGTTTCAATATTTTGGTTACTTTCAGGGATATTGAATATTCAGGAGGGATATTTGCCAGTTTATAACGGATTCTTGCCTGTTTACTTCAAGGGGTACCCCCTATACAAGCCTCTTCTTATCCCATGTCCAAAAGTAATTCTTAAAGATACATGCGCATCTATCTAGTCGTACTAGAGAACTTATTTTTATCTTGAGAATTTATCTTTTTTCATTCTTTGTGAATGGAAGCAGGAAAGGTTGCGGCGAGGTCGTACGGATGCACAGGCCAGAGCCTATGCTGCTAACTTCGCAATTATGGAAAGCCCTAGACTGGCTCCCATACTGAATCAACTTTTTTTGCTCAAACTCCATTTTCTTTTCATTGACTCCTTAATCTAATGATGGCTGAGTACAACTCCGATGGGGAAAATGCTTGGGTTATTTTTCTTGATCTGTTTTTGAGCCATCTATATAAATCTATGAATATAGGACAGGGGTCATTCTGGGGGAACCTTCATTTTATACTTTTATACTCATATTTCTTATATTGATGAAACAGGAAGAGATTTCGGTACGTGCCAGTCATTTGCAATGAACGGCTAATATATCTATTTTTTTATCAGTTCCCATGCTGAAAATCTACGACGTAGGCGATATGATAGGCCATTTTACTATTAACAACTGTACCGCAATATACAGGCACTGTATAAAAAAAAATACGTGTAAGTCAACACCAATAGCGGTGGCAGCTGAGGTGTCACCCATTTTGGTGTAAACAGATAATTTTCGTATATTCTTACTTTCATTTTCGGCATGATTTGGGCTTGATATGGCAGATATAGTTTTATTTATGTAACGAATTCTGCACATCTGAAATTCCTATTAACGATTATAAATAATCCAAATGCAAAAACCGAATGCCAAGCCGTTCTCTTTTATTATGTATTGACAAGGCGCATTGTGTTCGTTTTTGCTTGCTTTGAAAGACGTGCGCAAGGTGTATTGCTTAAGCTCTACTCGTAACTCTGTAAAAGGGGTGGGTGCATATTGTTTATCCATGCATACTGGCCCCGAGGTTGTAAAAGTTTTTCCACGCTCAACTCAGCTGAGCACGAAATTTATCTTGCTCTTAAATGTTATGATAAATACAACATCTGAGAGACTTAAGGCAGTTAACTTCTTCAGTTGTCGGTATTTTAGTTTTTATGAGAAATTGAAATTTCGTGCTCAGTTGAGTTGAGCACGAAAAAAGTTTTATAACCTTGGGGCCAGGACTCTCTTAGTTTTACTGTATATATGGGTTCCTCATGAAAAATACATTTGCCCATCATTTTTATTCAATAATATAAACAGCAAGGCATATATACCCCATAACGTAGCTGAGCAGTATTAAGTTTCATATTTTGATCGCGGGTAATTGGTGTATTATTTGGGCACAATTGTAATGTTTGAAAGTCCTTTGAAATAATTTTTAAATCAGATTTAATGCTGTCCGTAAACCTTCCTTAATAAAAGCACTGGAGCTTTGGTACTTATACTACAAATGCGCAATACAGATAACCCTGGGTTTCATGGGTATATATGGATTTTCTAATAAATAAATTGTATCTTGTATCTTGTATAAACATGTATATATGAATACTTTTTTTCAGTTCTAAAACGAAATAGATTTGCCAGACATTCGCAGTTCTTGTCACGCGAGTCACGACTTTTGACGTCTGCTCCTTTCGTCTGCTTATGTTCTTAGGTAGCCTATATTGCAAAGAATATGGACCCAAGTCAGACTGCTCCCACTGCTTCATTGCGAGCAGTCTGATCATTGTTCATATTGTTTGCTTCCATGAAAAAATCTAGCGAAGACCCAGATGAAATGCTGCATCATGAACGCGACATTTCATCAGGGTATACACTGTTCGCAGAGATTAAAACAACTCTTCATGGCAGAAATGCATCAGAATTTAATACAAATGGTCATTCTATTACATGTAAGGGAGGCAACGCTGATAAAATCTTCTGAATTTTCTTTTATTATTTAGCTACCATTAAAGTCGATGGGAAGTTTCAACATATGGGGTAAAGTCGGGTATATTCGGACAGACAGCTAAATTCGGACAGCGACCTTGTTTGTTGCATATTTCAAATATTGGAGTAAAAAACAAATTAACTAATCAAGCAGTAAAAATCCTGATGAGACGGCTCATTAGGAGCCGTCTCGTCTGGATTTACACTGTTCGCAAATGTGTGTCCGAATTTACCTGATGTCCGAATTTACCCGACTTTGCCCCAACGACGGACAATTATATTCCTGATATGTAAATTGTGAAAATAGACAACAAACGTGTAAAAGTACCCATCATTTACAGAGTTAACTTCATCTTCTTCAGGTCTATCGAGCTGAATGGCTTTAGGTGAAAGTGAAAACTACAGTGCCGATCCGGGTCCTAGTCATCATGAAACGGGGCCTGAAATCTACTTTCTAGCCGAACATAAATTCTGATTGTGTCTGATTTTCTTGGTTGACTTTCACGAGCAACCTTGTAAACCACATAAAATATTGCTCGCTTTTTCGTTAAAAAAATGTACAAAGGTTCATTTAAACGGGCCAATAAGCGTCAATGTTTTTCACTGCCTGGTCAGCAAAATAGCTCACTATTATAGCGTTGATCAGTTTAACTTTTTAGCTAGAGCCATGCCTGAAAGCAGAATACAGGTTCTGACGAGGTGTCTCATAAAATATAATAATAATAATAATACGTAAGCAATAAAATAGCATGCGTGCAAACCATTCAGAAATCAGCCTGGGCATATGTTCAGTATTGTAAGAGTATTTACGATGCGCCTAAAGATGCAGAGCGTCTTCCGTCAACCACAACGAATGCCCTGATCAGACAAGGCAGGAGGTCAGGCTGGCATAAGTCTTACTGTGCATACACGCTACTTTGTTGGTTCTGCCTTGAAACATGTGAGACGGCTCTTGTTATGATCCAGTCATTACATTAGACAAAAAAGTAAAGAAAATCTCCTTTAAGACCGGAATATGCATGGGTAATAAATTCTTGTTAACTTACAAAATAAGTGCTAAACAACAATAACACGTGTTTGTTGTGAATTGAATTTGCGTGTCAGAGCAATTGTAAACGGGGAAATGTCGATCGTAATATTTCTAATTGAGACCAGCTTTCGTGTTAGATGCACATTACCCAATATGATGATTTTATGACGTGCTAATTCAGTTAAAAACGTCATCAATTTATTTTATTTCCACCACATTTCATATTATGTGTCCATGTATATTTCTCCGCTAGAGAAGACATAATACTAGTCGAGCCACGATGGATCCAGCCAGAGACAAGCACCATGTACCAACCCACTGATGAACGTTTTAGGACAGGGCCATCACCATCGTGTAAATAAATAGGAAAAAATAGCTATAGACTATAGCCAGGCATACAATCCATCTTATATTCCACTCTTTTATATATATATATAGTTTGATTATCTTTTTGAAAGTTTATTAAAAATAGAGATAATGTTTATTGGAAGACGAGATAGAATTTCGGGTCTGCACTATATCTGGGGTTTACACGTGTCCGTCGTTACACGTGTTCGTCCATCTTTGGTTCTTGGTACAATATTTTGTTTATTATTAGCAGTCTTATATGCAGGTGCTAACACAAACTTCCTACGAAATCCAAGAAACTTTTCTTCAAATGTCTTCATAATATTTGTTGATGTCTATTGGTGATAGAATCCTGTATAATTTATGCCCTTTACAGATAATAGGCTCAATTCTAGAATCAGTTATATTGTTTAAATCACCGGTAACTCTATATGACCAGCAGGTTGATAACCGTCTTTAAAGTCCTTACATTCTCAGGAATTAGGAGTAGTAATTACAATATCAAGTTCAGTTAATAATTTATTAAATTAAATGTAGTACTATGAAAAGGATTATTGTACTTATAACAAACAGATAGGATATATTCATTGGAGTATATTACGTGCATGTCAACCGATGGGTGGCAGCTTTGATGTCTGTTGACAAATTCATGATTTCGTTGTGTACCCCACCGAATCATGCAGGTACAAGAATTCTGAATTTGAGTTATAAAGTTTATGTTACATGTTCTTTGTGAAACGCTGACAATACGGTGTTTGAACATTTAGTTGAAAAGTTGTGTTTACATGTTTTTGTGAAACGTTTACAATACGATGTTTGAACATTTAGTTGCAAAGTTGTGTTTCAAACATTGAATACAGAAAAGTTGACTAGAGTTGTAAAATGTGTGATGTTGAAACGTTGAGTTGAAATAGCCATAAATAATACATCGACTTCTTTAATTAATAATTTTAACAATATAACAAACTGACCGTCATGGGTAATTTTAAGCGAACATTGAATTATATCAGTAAAAATTAGTTCATTTTGTTTTTGTTTAGTTAAGGTTCTCTGAAGGGAATCTCTATTGCTTCCGCTTGGTTCGTTCATCTACAATAATAAAATTTAATTCCATTCAGTAATTATATCATTAATAAAACTTCATTTGTTTTGTTTTTGTTCAGTTAAGGTTCTCTGAAGGGAATCTCTATTGCTTCTATAATAAAACAAATAATATGTGAATCCTTATTTGGGAGAGATAACAGACTTATCTATAAGTGTACTAGTTTTACAATCATCTTGATGGCGAAGAGAGAGTTGGTTGCTTTACTTTTTTGTCTTCCTGGTTTGGTTTTGGTTTTGTTTGATTCTTTACGTCTCAGCCAACAGCTGTGGTCACGTCCGGATGGTAAGTTCATCTAACCACACTTTTTTCCTGGACAAGCTTGACTAAGCTTTTAACCAGTACTTCGTGCACATACTTTCGTTTGCAACTGACAAAACCCCTTCTTGAATCAGCGGAAGGGATGAGAATGACCGAAGAAATTATTTCATGACCAATCTCCACCAAAGTATGGGACAGGGCTAGGATCGAACTCTCGCCACCTGTATCTGCAGTCAGACTTGTTACTGTTACTGACTGCATTGTCTTCCTGGTGTCTTGTGACTGTTTATGATTTGTGGCTCTTCCTCATTGTGCCATGGGTTGGTCTGCTATATGTGATTGTGGTATTTCCTAATCATACTCACTTCCTTTTTTTATTTATGAATTCAATCCCTTTGTTGACAAAATGAATTTTAATAAATGTCTAATATCTATCTATCTGTCTATCCATTCTGCAGCACCCTCATTATGAGTATTACGTGCAGTTGCGCTGTCAGTGCAAGAATTAAAAGGAAAGATTGTAGAAGATGAAAAGTGCGATAGTGAGACTTGATAAAAAGATATAGCGTTAGTGCAGAAGAGGTGCAGATAAAAGAGGTTAAAAACAGTGAATTTAAATTAAGGTGACCGATGGATGATCTTGCAGACTCTTTCCCTGAATGAGTCAAAATCTTCCAAAAGGACAACTTCAGAGGGAAGTCTGTCCCATAGAACTACTGATGCAGGATAAAAGGAATATTGGTAATAGGTGGCAGCAGTGTGTATCTGCCTAAATGAAAGAGGGTGCATGTGGCAAGTATATCTTAGGGGTTTATCAAAGTATGGACAATTTTGTAAAACATTATCAGCCAGGCATCAATCCGTCGGTCTTCCAGTGACCTCCAACCAAGCTCACTCAGCATGTTAGTGATACTTTCATATGGGAAGAATTGGTTTTTGACCCATCTAGCTGCCCTTCTTTGGGTCATTTCAATTTTATTTATGTTATGCTTTGTGTGGGGGACCAGACTGGAGAGGCATACTCATTTTGAGGACGAACTAATGTTTTGTAGGCCAGCTCTTTTACCTTTTCGTTGATTGGTCCTCACTTTTCGTTTTACAAAACACAGGGTCCTGTTTGCTTTCGCAGTTATTGAGCTGATGTGGTCGTTCCAGTTAAGATCCTTAGCGATACTTGCACCAAAATATTTTGCTGTGTCTGTTGCTTCATGTACATGTCCATGAAGGGAGTACTGGGTGTTCAATGGATGTATTTACCTTGTAATGTGGAGCACCTGGATTTGCTTGGGTTAAATGCCATGTCCCACGCCAGTTCCCATTCATGTAAGGTATTGAGGTCTGCTTGGAGGGTGTCCCTATCGTCTGAGGATCCAACTGTTAGATAGACAGTCGTGTCATCGGCAAAAAGGATGGCTGACTTTGTCAAAAGCCTTACTGAAGTCTAGCAGAATAAGGTCAACTTGTTTACCTGTTACTTGTTGCCTGCCCAGGTCTTCAACAAGCTGAATAAGTTGGGTTTCTCATGATCTCTTTGCTCTAAAACCATGCTGGAGATCATAGAGTATATTATGTTAGTTGAGATGCTTAGTTGCAATTGTATGCTTCATCACGTTGCATAATATACATGTTAAGGAGATGGGTCTATAATTGACTGGATCATTTTTATTTCCCTTCTTGAAAACCGGGCTAACATTGGCTTTTGTCCAGTCTGACGGAATCTTACCCGTAGATATTTACTTTTGGAAGAGTAGTTGAATGACTGGTGCGATTTCCTCGCTAAGTTCTTTCAGGATAATAGGTCTAATACCATCTGGGCCTGGTGCTTTGTCTGGTTTGAGTTTTGAGAGTATTTGGAGAATACCTTTCAGGTAAATGTTGATTTCAGGCATTTTAGGATAGCAGTTACTCATGTTTGGTGCAAAACTTTAGATCAGTTAAGTTAGTAGATTTACATATGTATCAATCCGAATGCATTGTATATGCGTGTACTGCAATATAATGTTATTGAAGAAAATTTGTATTTCAACGCATTTTCTAAGTAAATATTAACATTAAGGGGCAATAACTCATATTTGAAAAAAAATATGGCGGAAGCATTTTTAATCTACAGTTTGACATACTCATGGTTCAGAACAGCTTTCATCCAATTTAGAAAATAAGTTTTCAAGTTATGGAGCCTTTACTCACTTTACTACAGTTGTCCCATATAAAACAATGTTAAAACAATAAACAGGGACAGTAACTCTTGCTGAAATATATAGATAGTTTCATGCATTATAATTGTGTCGTAAGTTTTGGGTAAATACGGTAACAAATATTGAATTTATAAGGCAATATGTGTAATGCAAGAGTTATGGTGCCCGGAGAGCTCAGGTGGGCGCCTGGATAAGCTCAGTTGGTAGCGTGTTTAGCTCTTACTAGCTAGATACCTCTGCCACACAGGATCGATTCTCGCTAGCGTCGCAAGCAAAAAAGCAATCATCAAAATAGTTCCCGCAGTGGTATGCATCAATGGTTCAACTGTCAGCTTCCGGGTTTCGGTGGTTTCACACGGTATTTCCCGTCCAAACGTCAAAAACTGCACTGGCTTTCCTCCACCACTAGACAGTTTGCACCTTAGAAGCAGAATTGCTTAAGTCTGACGTCTATATTATCCACAGTAAGTCCAGTAAGTTATTGGTGTCGGTAGTGACCTTAAATCTGAAGGTGACAAGACATGTCTATTTTGACGTTTCAGATTTACATTTTTACGTATACCACGTGATCGTTTCCTACGTTTACGAATATCTAAGAGAGAAAAATGGCTATCTTGAAATATTACTTTCTTGGTAATTTCTATCATTAAAATCAAGTGGGTGTTGAGTTTCTCATAACTTTATCCATTTTAATTCTAATTCATGTCTGAGAATGTTTGTCTCCAATTAGTATCATATCATAGTGATCCAATGATGGAATAGAAATACAGCTAGGAGAATTATTTGTATATTTGAAATGTCTGTAAACAAAACTTTCAATTTTACAAGCCGTTTTGATTTGACTATAGTCCTCAGTAAATCTAGTTTAAAAAAGAGCACAAAGTAAGGAAGAAGGCAAAGATCAGGAATCGATACAACTAAGTACCACACCTGACCCAGGACACCATATAGGAAAGTGACAAAATCACAAGAAAACATCACACACAAGAGAACCAAGAGGTCAGTCCTTTCCCAGCATACCACAAGGCTGCAAGGAACAGACAAGACAATGTGACAAAGAAAAACACGAAACACAAATAAAACAGATCCTGAATACAGATTTACAAAAGTCACTAGCCTTTCTTCAGAATCCTTTTTTTTGTATTTCGAAATGATCTGTATGTGAACTTATCCTATTATATGTACACCTGTTGTTATAAAAAATGAAATAAAAAGTTAAACTTAACACAAATAACAATATACTCGAGGGCTTTAACAAGTTTGACGGTACCATCCTCACCCTTATTTCTGAAGCATACCACAATCTATCTCGTCTCATGTTTAAACATAAATCTTCAATCGACATCAGAAAAAGTAGCTACCGAGACTTGTCTACCAATTTAAAAGATTTAATTGTGGATCTACAATATACATGCTTAAAACTAATACTACACCTCTTGGCGTTGCACATTGAAATAGAAGGATACAGTGTGCTTCTTAATTCTTCGGCGAAATGTGATTTTACCGATACTTAAAATGGCAGAGTCAGAAATACCATGCAAATTAGTTGTTGTTTTTGTAGCAGAGTGAAGTTTCAAAGGAGGAACATAAACTGAAAGTGACATTGAAATATATCTATTAGTGGATTGAGGGATCTGTATAGAAGAAGCAGAGTGGCCGAAGAAACATAGAGTAAGCAATAGTTATAAACGAGATACGAACGCTGATCTACAGGTATACATTGCTCCTTAAATGTGGTATGTAAATGGCACTAATAGGTAAGTAAATGCAATAAATGAGTGGAAATGGCACCAATAGGAAAGTGAATGCAACAACTGATTGTCAAGTGCAAATCCTGACTAATATAGTAATAATGACGACATTAAATGCATTTAGGGGGGGGGGGGTGGGGTTGGGGGGCTTTTAAGGTAACCACGTAGAACAAACACACAAGTCGACACAAAAGTCGTGACATCAAAAAGCAAGTGATTGTGACCAGGAATATAATGCTACAATCATATACCGCAGACCAACCTTAGGCGGTGATTCTGTTGTTGTTGGTTAATTGTTTGTTGTTTCTTCCATTGTGTGTGAGGGTTGTGTAAGCCCTTGTTTTATCATACAGTTCTTTGTATTCTTTCTAGTTTCAACATCAGCTCGCTGTGTGTGTTTGTTTGTCTGTGTATTAATGTTCTCTTCCTCGCAGTACGACATGTCTTTTATCTCTGATTGTGGCACTTCCTGGTCAAAATTACTTCTTTTAAGAATATCTTCTCATGCTGGCACCTTTCATATATTTCATCAATATCTAAACATGTCTCGTCGCGAGAAAACCTGTCTTCGAGGTTTCCGACAAAGCGAGTATCAAACCAGTCTCCTCAGCTACATAGACTAGCTAGAAAATTGAAATTTCACATGCAGCAAGTTTACATATGGTACTTTCTAAAACGCGAATAACAAAGGCGCTGATCAGACTGCGCGGATGCGCAGGCTGGTCTGCGCCTGTGTTATTCGTAACACCCCGAAGACAGGTTTTCTCGCGTCGAGTCCCAAATGTTTGTGTGTGTGTGTGTGTGTGTGTGCGTGCGTGCGTGCGTGCGTATATGTGTGTTTATTAATAGATATGCCAGTTTGCTATTTAGTTTATATATTGTGTTTTTATTGTCAACTGAGGAATTGCTCTCCTTGAAATGGCAATTGGTCAGACTTTCTAAACTGCTTTAATATCATCTATGGACATATTAAATTCAGTCTTTCATCATAAATCGTTTACACTACTTCGATTAAATATGAATACAAAAGTTAACGACGATAAACAACATCTTGAACATGCAGGCATTTCTACAGTCTGCTAGTGGAATTGCGTGTATTGAGCAATGGAGGCAGAAATTTACATGCAAATGAGAGTTTTTCAACTGACTAAAGTTGATTTATTGTCCGATTAAGGTTCAAATTGTCATGTTGCATTTTGTTCAACAAAATCGAAAACCCATTTGAACATATTAAAGTCCCAACTCGAGAAAGTCTACCTTTGAGCATGTGCGAACTTTAATGCTTTTAATAAGCAGATGAAGTGATATAAATGTCTTAATGTTATGGATACAAAATCGAAAGTCAGGTGTGGAAAACGAGGGGTTGGGGTCAGTAAGCCCCGAACTGTCCTTTAATATGTAAATGTACAGGTTTAATTAAGTAGTTGTGGTCTTGAAAAGATATTTTCTTGCTTTGTAGCTACATATTGTATAGTATGCTTATACTACCATTCTAATTCCAACTCATTTAAAGTACATTGTAGTAAGCTAAATGAATATAAATAGTGAAATTCTGTATCAGAATATCGTTATGAATATTTAGCAACTGTATAAATTTTTTAAGTGATTTAGTCATCAACATCCATACTTTGTATAGGCGATCAGAGAGGGCCCTGGCGAGTCTGCGCTTTTGTGCAGACTGGCATGAGTTTTCATTGCTCGACAATGCGATGAGTACCAAAATCACACGTACTTACCAATTTGTCTTCGCCAACTCTTTTCTTGTTTACATGGAGACCCATTACCTGAATATCACCCAATTGTAAGATTTCCAGCGTGAAATAGGTACTGAAGATTCCAGTTTAAATCGAAATGCATAGAAGGAACAGTGTGGAGACGGTCGCTTCGATGAGCAGACGGGTAGTGGTGGAGTAGCCGAACTACGGAACAATACGGCTATGATATACGCTGGAGCAGATGGGAGTCGACGTGATTGAGCCAGAAATGTGAACCTAGAGACTCAACAACAGAGCGTACAACCTCACAGAACGCTAGATGTAATATATCGCATAACTACAGTTAAATATGAATTAACCATATGTTACTTAAACTAACTCTCACAAACTTTGAACTTGGCAGACATTTGGAACTCGTTCGTGTCAACACAATAGTTCATCACATTGCAATTTGGCCTATATGCAAAAGTTGCCTGTTAGAAGGGGAATTGGCACGTGCAACAGAGGTTTTACATTGACTCATACAAGCTACACAATTGGCTTATTACGAAAGAAGTATGGCCAAAAACATAAAATCATTTAATCAACTATGTAAGCATTACTCAAACTTCCCGCAACCAGGCGCAATCTGCACAACCTCCAATATGGAGACGACGATACACAAGCTGCAATCCCTTGTTAAGGCACAGGAGTACTATGGCAGCGTGCTCATGCTGATCATGCTTGAAAGCTACCTGGTGACATTATAAAACATCTGGCTAGGCAACGTGGTGACGATGACTGGTTGTTTAGTTATCTACGTTACACAATATTTAAGAAAATTAACATTAAAGAATCTGGTGCGCCAAACATGATCTGATTGGAAGCTTTATGTAATGTAACTTTATGCGGCCCCAAAAATGTCGTGAACTAGCTTAAGCGCATACGTGCACACTACACAGGAATAACGTAACGTTGTATGTATTTTATGAAGAAAATGTAGACGTATGCTGAAGACACAACCCAACGTTTTATCCACTTATATCAATTGTTACGATAGCATGTTCCTGGAAAGATCTAGCATTCCGTTTAAGTACTGTAGTATGGCAAATGCCAAGATCATGCAGTTTTAAGGTGAAATACATCACTCGGTACTTCATGGGCATACACACTAGTACCAATTTGAAAGTATATGCCATTGCTTTACAGTAATATATGGCGTTGCTTGACGACGTTTAAAGGCAGACACATTTCCAGTTATGAAAGGCAAATTTTGCTTACAAATTACCATAACACTTCCTTCTGGTGTTGTACAGTAGTTGAAACGTGGTCATGCTCCACTTAAGGAGTGTACAGGACTCTCTCTCTCTCTCTCTCTGTGTGTGTGTGTGTGTGTGTGTGTGTGTGTGTGTGTGTGTGTGTGTGTGTGTGTGTGTGTGTGTGTGTGTGTGTGTGTGTGCTTTCTAATATATCTTACTCTGGTATAAGACCAGTTATTTAGCATTTCCTGGAATTCTCTTTTGTTTTTACCGTTCTCTTGGGAACTGTTTAGACTTATGTTGAAGATGCTCTCTATTAATCTCTAAAATATCAGGAGTAGTTATGGGTGGCGCTTATCCCAGAGTCCCAGAGTGCCGCCAATTACTACTGTCAGGACACATAAAAAGATTGTCTTAATATTCAATTCAATTCGACAATCCTTAATTAATCGCCTTGTTTACTATAAACATTTTTAGGATGTAATATTTTATTATCCGTCAACAGGAAAGTATATAGATGACAATACTTAAAAGTCAGCTTATATGAAAATGGCTCTTTTATTTTATACTTTCTCTACTTTCATGATTTTAGAATGTGCATGGCGATGTCTCTGATCAACACTATTCACATACTTAACCTATGGCTGTAGACAAACCAAAACATAGAAATGTAATCTCACTGGATTGAAGTATAAATTGGCTTATGGGTCACTGTCTAGCCACAGCCTCAACTGATTCCTATCTCCTTAAGCTTTTCAAGATACCAGGATATTGTATACAACGTGGCGATACTATATACACTCCTACAACTAGGGTAAATAAATAGATCAGATCTGATCAGGTTTTCTTAGTAGCCTAATGGAGTTCTATGAAAAGCACAGACCCTAGTCGTAGGAGTGTTTAATAATATGTGCATTTAACGTGTTTAAATACAACAAAAAGTACAATTATCTCACGAGATTTCTCCTATAAATGAGTATCATATTTGTTTTCTTTTTTGTCAGGTTACCCATATAAGCCTAGCGTCCTTTCTGTGTGACATTTGCAAACAGTGCATACCCAGGCCAGACGCCGCAAAATGCGGCGTCGGATCAGGGTCTCCATTGTTTGCTTACAGAATGTTTTATTAAAATTTGAATATTTTTTTTAAAAAAACTACCATCCCTAAAAACGGAAAATAACTGGTCAAATTGAGAAGAATGGGAAATTCCAATCGGCTTAAATGATTTTATACAAGTTTGCCCATTCATGTACATCTGTCACTGAAGTATATTTCTATTATGTTACATTTAGTCTGCTACATTAAACCATTTATGTTGGAAAGAATGTTCCAGTTTGATTGACAATTTTATTTTGATAATTCAGTATAACAATTTGCTGGCTGAAAATTCAAAATTATCTCCACTGCTAAATATAGCTATTGCTGTAGAAAACAGTGAGGATCTGGATGAGAATACCTGAATTCCACGCATTCGGTCCTCATTTACACTGTTCACCAATGTCAAATTGTTTTGAGCGCTAGGGATAAATGGGTTAACTTCCACAATCAAAATCTTGCTGAATCCTAAATATCAGCAGTTCATTTTGATCCTCACAACCAACTATCAGTGTCCCATCACATGGTCTGAACCCCACACACATGGGCTTGATAACACCATTATCTTTATATGAGAGCAATACTTTGTGACGATCTCCAGCAGCCGTTATAACTGGAACAGAATGACCAGCGTGACTACACACAATGGCATTGCCTTTAGAGTCCACGTATAACCCACGTGCTTTCTTTAGAGTACCACTATATTGGTAAATGACATCCCCAGCAAGGTTAAGACAAGTTACTATGTTAGTTCCATTGTCAGACACAAAGATAAAATTTCCATCGCATGTCGTTGTGACATACAAAGGCTTATCAAACAAGCGCATTCCATCCACAGTGACGTCAAAACGTTTCTTCTCCCAACCAAAGAGATCCATCATTCGAATTTCTCCCTTCACTATTCCCTGCTCATCATAACATGATACAAACATTAATTTTCCTACTACGTGGATGCCGTAACATCTCTTGTCCAATGTAATGATACGTCCAGTAATCATGAGTTGTGGCTTTATATACACATATTGTAGCTTCATCTCTGAAGGCAGACTGATTATGGCGTATACTTCGTCTACAAGAGATACGTCATGTATACTCCCTGTGTTTACACTGTCTATAACTGTAAAATTAACATCTAAATGCTTAAGATTTTTATTCCAAGAATCACAAACAAGTAATTCTCCACTTGGCAAAAATAAACAGCTCGTAATGATAGGTTCCCATTGGTCACGTGGCAATTTAATATCTATTTTCAGTGATGCTGTAACTTTCAGATTCAGTACTTGGTCAAACATCATCAAAGCTGATGTGGATGACTGGCTGAAATCAGTGTAATAAGGAAGCATTGGACCAGATATCACTTGGTGTTTCCGCAAGTCGCTCAACGCTGAATGATCGTTCCTACATGTGACACACAAATATGCTGTACATTGATTGCAGTACTGCCAAAAGTGTTCATTACAATCACCAGATCTACAAACACCACAATAATAAGTGTAGTCTTTCTTGCCAAATATATAACAAGCTGAAGAAGACATTCTTATTTGTTGTTCTACGTGTAGTCCAGCCATCAGATTCTTAGTAAGACCAGACATCAGAACCGTCAAAGGAACACCTACAAATAGCATAACCACAATGATAATTGAATTACATCAAAGATAAACTAGCCAAATGAATAAAGTTCCATATCAACATTTTTCTCAATATTTGCAATGGTAATGTGTCAAAGTTGAGTCGTTTATAACATGTGAAATTTAACACTCGTTACAGCTGAACTAGATTTTTACAAAAGTTTAGTTTAAACGTTCCATCTGCTTTTAACATGTGTTGAAATTTCCAGGAGTAGTTATATGTCAGAATAAACAAACTCGTTGAGGCGGCTCTTTTGAGTATAGGCCTCCAGATAAGAGTGCATAATTGAAAAGTATTATTTTCATTTCGGCCCACGGTGGCTCAGTGGTAGAGTGCTGGACTTGAGATCGAGAGGTTGCGGGTTCAACACTTACCGGAGGCATTGTGTTGTGTCCTTGAGCAACACACTTTATCCTCTTACTGGTCCAACCCAGGAAGATCCTCCTGACATAACTGGAAAATTGTTGACTGGGACGTTAAGAATTAACACAAACAAACAAGTCATTTTTACTTCTATTTCAGCACAAATGTTATAAGAAAATTAGGTTTATATGTTTATATTGCACACTCTTATCTGGTCATATTTGCAATAAAATTACAGGGAATGAAATGGAACTTCAGTGCAGTTCATTAAAATAATTTCCCATTATAAAAAGATTGGCTATAACATTGACGTAATGCAACAGACTGCATGCTTGGTGGTCAACCCAATCACGGTTGGCAACTTTGCTTTCCTCTTTAATTGCATGCCGATGGGTCGGACTTCAGACTCTATGATGGTTCCGACTTAAAGACATATCTATTGGTGAGATGGTAGGGGCCTGATGCTTTGGCTGTTTGTCAGGCTCACAGGGGTTTACCTGATGGATTTCTTTTGCTCCGTTATTCAGTTTTATTTACAGTTGAGTCCTTATCTTTTTATTATCTCCTTGTTATATCTTGATTTATATGTTTTAGGAGATGATGCATTGATAAGTTAGGGGTCTTTCATGCAAACCAAATATCTATGTGTCTTGATCCACATCTGAATTAAGGGTGAGGTTGGCGCCGTTAAACCGGTTTAAGCCCTGCAGTAAAATTTTTACTGACCATTCCAAGGCAGTACTTCTTTTGTGGATCTTTTATGTTTTTTTCTGTCTTGTGTCTGCTATGTCTTTGTGCGCGTCTGTTTATATGTGCTTTGTGGTCACCTGCTGGGAAAGGGCTGACCTCCAGGCTTTCGTTTGTGGTGTCTGGCTGTGAGTTTGTCAGTTTCCCATTGGTATCCTGGGTCATGTGTTGTTCTTGATTGTATCAATTCCTGATCTTTGCACCCTTACTTACTTCTAACCAAATTTGTAGACTACATCAGAAAATGAATCGGCTAACGAGACAGCTAGCATGTGTCGAGAAGATATGTTGCTGCTTATTGTCTGAGCATATTGTGTGAAAGTAATAATTTAGTAAACGTTGCAGTGAAGAAGATGAAAGAGACCAAGAGACAAACCAACAAGCCATACACAAACAGAATCAAGAACAAATAAGCAGAGCAACAAGCTCTCTCCACGTCAACGAGAGATACTTGACAAACTACAAAGGGCACAAGCACTACATCACAAAACCTGGGAAACAACACTACACACCAATACACGCATAGAAACCCGAAGATATCGCGGTATCAATGACATTGTGAGATTTCAGTTTTGACGCCATAGAAGTATTCAAGGACCAAAGTACAATGCACCACATTAGAATGTATAGTGCGTCCAGCTAATAGAGACTGGGCGTGTCAGAAAGAGCGCTGTCATACACTGTCAAATAAGACTAGTCTACAGTAAATCGGGTGTAATAGCCTATGTACGCTTTACTCGTGCAACCAACTGAAGCGCAGACGACAAGGGTGACCAACTTCATACGTTAGCATGCCTGGTAAACGTTTATCTTTAGTATGCTGCTGGGGACCTGCTGCATTTCATTTTCCGGGATGGATATGTTGTGAAAGTTTTGGGGGAAGGTAGATTTGCACTTTCTTCAAATTCTGTCTGTATGGCAATACTGGTTTGATTTTTAAGCCTGATACAATAATAAATCACCAATTAGAATTAAGCGGGACAAGGGTTTAGTATCTGGATTATGAGAAAAGGGCATACAAACATGAGATTTGGTCTAAAATTTGGTTATAATCGCTTATTCTGGCGTGTTCAGAGGGATTAGATGTCTTAAAGTTGTTCGGAGTCTTATTCAACTTGCATATTTTGTTTATGCGAGAAGCAAAAGCCCTGGCGAGGTCATGCGTACATGCAGGCTCGTCGGAGCCTTCGCCACACACCGATGTAACATCATCTCGTGTGCTGACCAATTTATAGTATTAATTTTCCATTGCGGACCATTATTTTGTTTTTTTCTTATTCAGTATTATAATTTAAATAGTTAAAATTTTGAAACATTGTCAGAGTGCATATATCTAGGCTAGTCAGTCTCCTTGTTATCCAAATTTTTATCCTTTTCTCACAAAACTACAACAAGTATATACAGGTGTAAAGCAGTAAAGCGTTTCACAGGTGGATAAATACACCCTGTCTTACCGATTTTGATATGGAAATGTCCATAGGTGTGTCTTTGCTAAGAACCGCCCAGTCTCTCTTAACTGGTCGGACTATACAGCAGCCACAACGATAGGAATTTCAATATATTGGATTCCGTTGCTGCTGATGTTCAATACGTAGATGCTTCAATGCTTATTCAGTCTATCCTTACAGACTGTCCCAATACCAAAATAAATAAATATGATGAAACAAGTGGCTCATTTCAACTAATGTACCCACTGTAAGCATGAGCTAGGCAATAATTATACTACGGTTTGTCCGCTTGTACGAGGATCTAATCTTCAGTTTCGGGTGTACATCCATGGTATTACTATTTTATATCACATACAACAGTGAAAAACTTGCATATTACACGAGATATCGTGCTAAAATTGGTAAGGGTTGTATAATTTAAGAAAACCTCCAGTTGGACCACATTGGCAAAGTTTGATGTGATGTTAGTTTTGACTGCAACAATAGAGAGAAATATATATATTTATTGATCGATGCGATATTTATTTGGGTATTGAAAGATATGATTTTTAGAGTTGATACTTGTTTTCTGTAATAACTTTCATTACAGCAAATATGGTAACTATTCACTTGTTAGTCACGAGCAATTCGCTGAATTTGGTTAAAAAAGGTTATATAAGAGCATGATGCGCTGTAATAGTGCAGAAAGACTATAAGTATTCTTGGTAGAAGATTTATAGTCATTCGAGGCTAGATAGACCATACAGAAATTTTGTTGGTTTATGTGACTTTTACCACCCACCCACCCATTTCTTGATTCATAAAATTGGAAAGCCCAAAGAGATATCGCAAAGGTTAAAATATTCAAGAGTTATTCAAAGATATGATCTTTAAATTTATCATTAGTTTCTTTCAGATAAATGCTTCAAACATTGTGAGGTAGAATGTGTTGAGTATGTGATTTTTCGGAACTTTGAACTGCATTGTTTAGCCTTACGGGATAAAGTGAGATCAAATGTTTGTGTTAGGTGACATTCCACTTCATATTCTATGCGGATCAGGAACTACATCGGGATGGATGGATGCTGGCTAGAAAATTGATTGTTGTGTAATTTTATATTGAATAAAAGAGCGCGCTTCAGGTCTGTGCTGGCCATCACACACGTATATGTTGTTGAGTTTGGTATTTTAGGTTTTAAGATATAATACAAAGAAATATAGAGGGTAATGATGTACATGTAAGACGCAAAATACTGATGTTGGGGCATAGACATGTACATCATAACAGTTGATAATTCGAGGTACTATATCTGGTTTCCCAGAATAAGAAGTCTAGATAATAAATATTTTATGTTTCGGCTGAATGAAATGAAAGAGAACATAAAGATAGGCTAGAAATAGAAAGTAAATTAAATCCAACTCAATCACATGAATCAACATTACCTCTAGCACATGCTACAAGTTCATCGTGTCACAATATTGCATTATTCCATATAAATACAAAAATGGTCAGAATTCAATTTTATACATGTTTTCTCAAAACTTAAATAACTCTTCTCAAAACTTAGTACAGTGATAAATGTGATAGCAAATTGTTGATAACTTATATGTTGTGTCGTCATCCGTACAAAGGAAATGTAAACCTTGTCCCGCTGAATAAGTTGATATGCCATATCTGTTTCCCGCCAGTACAGTCGCGAACCTCATGATATAACAATGGATTCAAGAATGGTCATGAAAGGCGTGTGCATTAGACTATACAGCTGCTTCAGAAGCCACCTGAATAGGAAACGCTCTATTTACAACGGTGGGTAATTCGGGGCTCGGTAGGACAAGGTTTAAGGAAGTACAACTTCCTTGATTGTCGGCTTAAAAATAAAGTGGGGGTATTTACTGGATTTGCTTTG
This sequence comes from Loripinus fragilis, assembly GCA_964019695.1. NCBI lineage: Eukaryota > Metazoa > Mollusca > Bivalvia > Lucinida > Lucinidae > Loripinus > Loripinus fragilis. Next base: position 81,923,395 of record OZ026523.1, on the reverse strand, counting down.
TTTTACGGCAAAAATAATACATTTCAAAGCGTCATTTAAAATTTGCAGCAAATTTTCATTCGTTGCCAATTAGATGCCAGCAGACGACTCGCAGTAATGATAATGGTGAAAGTTTGTCGCCCGCTGCAGTCGTGATTGATTCATTAACCCATTTGTGCCTAATGGAATTTCCCGCACTTACCAATTGGACGAATCCATTTCGAATTTAAGGGGTTTTGGGGTATTCATTTACAATTTCATCAAAATTTTAGAAGTATATTCTGTGAGCAAAATGTGCATAACCTGGTCAGATGTCCCATAAAAAAAGACGCTAAACTTAAATGATTTTAAAGGGTAAAAATTTATCTGATTTATTTAGGGGACCCTATACATATGAGACATGAAATCGCTAAACTTAAATGTTTTTTAAAGGGTAAAGGTTTTATCAGATTTGTTTAGGGGACCTTTACATATGAGACATGAAACATTTTGAACTAAGTAGTGGGTAGGTGCGTCGTGTGATGTATCTCTTATTCGAATCTTCATATCTTCATTTCGTCTTCATATCAGGGAGCCTTATTCTTGTTTTTATTTTTATTTTCAGAAAGGTTTGGTTCGTGCAATCAAAAAAAACAGAAATACATAAACATTACTTTTTTAAAATTTTTCTGTGAAAACCTTATCACCTAATGATCCAAGGTTTTGATAATTGCATGTATAATAATTACTTGACTATGCATGTTTAAAGCTGCAGCTGTCCAACTCCTTTCTTTATTGACACACGTTGCTTTCAAGTACACTGCAATATGATATGAAACAGTGTTTTCAAAAACACAAAACTACATGAACTAAGGATGTTTTCAGCCTGATTCTTCGTGCGATGAATATCTATAGACTGCAAATATCTTGATGTTGCTTTATATTCTACGAAATAATATAAGGCTGTCATTTTTGTTTAAAATTATCCTTGATGCCACATTCTCTGGCATTCATTTCACATAGTCGTTTTTGCGTGAACGATTTTATAGCAAAAATGTATATGAAAATCGCGTGTAATATTTTTTCTGGTCGCTTTGTTTTTTGTTTGGAAGTACGTTTTTGAAATTTTAATATTTTTTTTCTCACTCAAAAAGTAACTCTGAATACGTCATTTCAATTAAGAAAATCTCTTAAAAGAATGCCATCTACAACGAAATTAATAAAACACCGTTGTTCATCGATATTTGCATTCGTATGCATTGTTTGGACATTGTTACACATACACTGAAGGACTTTAAAAACGCAAAAAATGAGCATTATTATTTTTTGAACCCAGAACATTTTTAGTCTTCTTTAACAAGTCAAGCCGGCTGGAAACGACACTCTGCCTCTATCTATACCTAAAACGGGTGTTTTTATAGACAATGGCCACCACCAGCTTTGCATCCATGATTTACTATTTTTTGCACGTGGTGTCCCCACGAATCAATGAAGCAAACTTTTTTATCATTTCACATATGGCTTGTAGGTATACATGTATAAAAAGCACAGTAGCTTTAGTTTTATAGCTTTATTATTCGTGCCACGTTTGTCTCCACATAAACGACCTGGCGCAATTGGAATGTTAAAAGCCGGGGTGCGTGTTTCTGACGTCGCCAGATATTATAATTGCCATCCGTCAGCTATACAGCACCTCAGAGATAGTTACCAGGCAATTAGGACAGTTAAAGGTTGACTCAGGCCTGGCCAACTAAGAATGGCGACCGACATTAGACGGCAATAAACATCGATTATATCGACGATATTTACATCAACGGTATCTGTTGAGGCTGGTTACCAACACTGCCAGACGAATAGCAGCGCTCCAAGGGTAATTTGTTTCTTGTTTTTAAATAAAAAAAATATTTTATTACAATAACTTTAAATCATGCCCAATTTCAAGACAAATTTCAAATTGTAGCTTTAGAATCTAAGGGTATTGTCTTTTGATAGACTGGTGCTCTAAAATAATTTATCATTTTGATGCGAAATATAAATCATGTTTTCTTGACATATTGATGTTTATTTTTGCCAAATCTCAATAAAATTGATACATTAAAAAGTTGTAAATGTTATGAATTTCAATTTTTGCGTTTTTAAAGTCCTTCGGTGTATTGACATGTAAATAGCCTGGCTGGCCAACTTCAGACTATACAATTATAGGAAACGAAAACGGCATACCACTCAGATGAGATACCCAAATATATGTTTCAGCTTATCTGTTCTGCTGCCTATGCTTTGTGTGTATTCAAACTTCGATACAATAAACATTGTCCTTTCCTGACACAAAGCCAAAATTTCGATTCTCAAGAACCGTGCATATGTTAGTGCTACAGCTATTGCTTTTTACGACGTCAACGTAAGAAGGGGTAACCGCCACACGGGAATCGGTCAAAAGTTGACAATGAGAGAATTGAGTCCAAAAACGCATGCTTGTTAGATGCTTGTTTTAGAAAATACAGCATACCTTCCTACCTTTATTAAAATGTATCTTTGCAATCCGGAGGAAAATATAATATACAGTGTATATGAGTTTGTTTTTATAAATAAGCCAGAATGATAAATAAGGTTTTATGTACCATCTGAAAGAGACAGGCTTTGATATTTTGTTTGGCATTTAGTATAAAATCATATCGCGTTTGTGGATGGAGATATGAATGCGTTTCCATTACATATTGACCCCCCCCCCCTCCCTCGTAGTATGGTTTTGTCTTTTCAAAGTCTTCTATAACAACTAAATGCCACAATCACAGCCTACCTAAGCCATAATGGAAATAGGGGAAGAGGAACATTTACATAGTTCAGTTCCAATTACAAGTAAGTGGAGGCTTGAAGAAGATGTTTTTGCCGGTTTAAAACGTGTCCTGTCTGGACCTTAAAATGCATCTGGAAATGTTATCTGCTGAAGTCGTCTGCTGCATGTAAATGTTCGCGTCAATTGCTAATTTCGGCATACAGACAAACAGTGTACACCAGACCAGATGGCTCCTAGGAGCAGTCTGATCGGGAGCCACACTGTTTGATACAATAATGGAGACGACAGACGACACAACAGACTATATTTATACGAGTAATTAAATGAAATGATCCCTCACAGCCATCAGAGTGGCCAGTCCAGTTTAGCATTATGTCAAACTCACTTAGTGGCATACTGTAAAGACTGGACTTACTCTGCGTAACACATTCATTCTACGTTAAATGGTTCAAATATGAAAATACACTGTCCCACGCTTGTAAAATATTCTTATTGCATGATATGTCAACGCATTGTGTTTTGTATAACTCATCTAATACCTGAAGTTTCTTACATTAAAAAAAGTTTAGATTATGAATAGAAAAATGTAATTTTTGAATAGACTATGCATCTAAATCTACTAAATCCTCGTGTCCCTGGTTTACGTTCTTCAAAAGTAGTTATTTTATAGGCCCATGTACATGTATTTTATCAAAAAAAGAGTTTTAAGTGTAAACCTAAGATACGATTAAATAGAATGTCCATACTCTTTACCTGTTTCAGATATAGAAATTTTTATGAAAAATAATAACGACTTGCCCCGATTTTTAAGTGAGATACGTTACAGTCTATTTCTAGGTCTTAGCATTTCCGAATTCTGTTTATTTTTAGTATGCAACTGATTATTTTAGATGCAAATATATCAGTATAAAAGATTTAAACCACAAAACTGTACTGTGATCTATCTTAATTAAAACAAATACAAAGGTTTCATCCAGAATACAAAAACACCACATTTTGGTAAGATACGTGACAGTATTTTTCTAGTGCATTTCAGTCTTTTATAAAGCTCTACCCTAACCCTTGCTCGCACGATACTGCCGAATGTTTACCTAAGGGTCAGTAATATAGCATTCGTGGAATACTAGTTAAACCTGGCTAAAATGGACTTAAACATTTTATTGGAATAAGATACGTTAAAGTAAAATACATGACGCTAGATTAGAAGGCTGCATCTCTATGCTAATAAATCAAGTGTATCCCTGTATTCACACGTGTCATGTTATTTATATTGTCAGTGGAAGCACTGGGCGCTATTTTTACTCATAGCTTAAGGTTATAGCGGAAAAGTTTGGAACTTTCGAATTTTTCAAAATCACAGATCTTTGAGAAACAAAGGTACAATATGGTTGAAAATATTATTTTGTACAATATGAAGCATTTGAAACTATTTGAAATATGAAATTCTAAAAATCTATCAGCCAAACAAATGACCTTTTGGTCAATTTGAAAAAAGAAAACATTTCCTACAACAGATCCTTTCAGCGTAACGTATTTTATGAAAAGTCACGTATCTTATTGAAAACAAAAATGAAATATTTTGCCATAGCAAGAATAAATCAGTCATATTTTGTTATAAAATTGAATTAACAGCACATGTGAATATTTTTTTTAAACAAATAGTATACTGGGCTCTTTGAGTTCAGATTATTTTGCATAACGTATCTTATGTTTTGTAATGTATATTATGAAATCAGTGCTTCCTGTCATCTGAAGTCCCAACTTAGGAAAATATTGACGCAAAAGATGTCATGGCTGGTTAAAAGTGATGTTGTCTTTTGTCACAATATTTCCTTGTCAGTGAAATGAAAATAACCCAATTTCTTCATATGAATCTTTTTACTTCATGTTAGTTTTTAAAAAGTGTAAAATAGGCTATTCAAATGTAATTGCAAATGTAACTCAACGTCTGATTAGATAATGTCCTTAATTTGCGGCTCATGGTGAATTTCTGTGAAGCATTGTCAAATATGTTGCAACTAAAAGTGTCAGCGTCAGTTTAGTGTATCAAAATCTGATATTGAAATAATCAAAGCGACATTTCAGTTGAAAGCATAAGATACGTTACAATCCCTTTGTAGACACTAGATGGAATGACCGTTGGAATGATTGGTTCAATTGTTGGATTTTGGATAGTTTAATAACTGATTATGAATTAGTTTGTGTTTGTTCTGATTCACAAGGATAACTGATAATATTTTACATCATTTTCTATAAATACCGCTTTAACTCTGCAATTATGCACCCTATCTGTACTGTGTGCTCTGCTGGTTTTGAATTGATTATTTTAATATATATAGGATAAACATTTCTCATAAGTTATTGTACTAGACTCACTTCTAGTCAATTTACTCAAACAGGATGATTCAGGGTATGTCATAAAGTGGATGAACATTGTATAAACAGATGAGACTCCATATGTGTAAGATACGTTACAAAATGGTCTGTTTTTCAGTATGCTTATTGTGGTTATATAGAATACATAGTGTGTATGAAACCAAATTGATATAATCATATAACATTGCAACTTAGAAATTATACGAAAATGTCATGTGTTAAAAGGGACATTTGGTTTTTATCGATTAAAAAAAGAGATAATGTTAATAAAAAAATCATTTCTTTCAATTTGACATTGTATCTTCTTGCACAGTACCACATAATGAAGACCACTATTGTTAAACACTTATTATATAGCTATACATTATTCCTGAGTGTATTTAAAATACATAGTTTGCATTCTCTAATATTTAACTACACTGAGTATTTTGTCCTTATATATATATATTGTAACGTATCTTACGTTGTGTAGATAGCACACCTGTTTACGTCAATATTTTTCTATCAAAAAAGTTTTATTTGGGTACACTGAGGTTTGTTTCCGTATATTAAAACGTTATTTTATCAGATAAAAACTTCATACATCAAATCTAAAGTATTCGATTTTCAACTTTTCTGATTTCACAATTGGCCAATTTAACGTAGAATGAATGAACAGACGATATCTTAGGGCCTGATGGTGTGTCTGTAGTCTGGCCCACCGGGGTTCAACTGTTGGATTTCTTTTACTCCAGTATTCAGTTGTTTATACTGTTGTATCCTTATCTTTGGTCCGTCTCCTTTATATATCATCTCGATTTGTATGTATTTACTGGGAGATGATACATCGATAAGTTAGGGATCTTCATGCGAACCAAACATCAGAAATAAGGGTGAGGTTGGCGCCGTCAAACATGTTTAAGCCCTCCAGTAAATATTTTACTGACCGTTGTGGATCCTTTTTGTTATTTGTGTTTCGTGTCTGTCATGCTTTTGTGTCTGTTCCTTGCGACCTTGTGGTCACCTGCTGGGAAAGGGCTAACCTCTTGGCTATTTTGTGTATCATGTTTTATTGTGTTTTTGTCACTTTACAATATGGTGTCCTGGGTCGGGTGTGTTATTTGATTGAATCGATTCCTGATCGTTGCCTTTTTTCCTTGCTTTTTATAAGAAATGATAGTGCGTGTGAATTCACATGAAATATCAATTTTTATTTTCATGAAAACCCTCCACGACATTAAAAAATACGTCTGCTGCTGTCGTGTTTAGGCGCTTTGGGGTTAAATCGACACCGAAACAACGATTATTCAGCTGCACGATATTGAAACAACGATTATTCAGCGGTACGATATTGAAACAACGATTATTCAGCGGCACGATTGTACGACGTTCAGGTTTGGAGCCCCCCAGGAGTTTTGGGGATCTGGGAAGAATGGCTATTTATTTTCAGGGAGCTGGGGAGCACTGGTAATTATTTTAGGGGAGCTAGGGAGCAAGCTCATAATTTTGGGGATTTAGGGAGCCTTGCCAAAAAGAAAAAAAAAGGAAAAGCCTCCATTTTGTTAGATTTTTTTAAAAAAAATATCTTCTGCTTGTAGATTCTAAATGTATTTATTTTCGTACTAACATTCTCATCAAGATTGATCTCAGAGAGAAATATGGCAAATGGTTTTCTTGTTGATTTTTCCCTTAAAATCGTTGATTTCTAGGTTGGTAATAACATACTTTGGGACGCCCCCAGGTTGCAACAGATCACACCATTTTGTCATTTTTTTTCCGGACCCCCTAGCAACAGTGTCCCTACACAATGTTACGGGACCACCTATACACCTGCTGTGTTATTTTCTTTTTAGGTAATTAGCCCTTTTGAAGGATTTTTTTTTTTGAAGAATTCTTAGTAGATATATACTTACTTGATTTAACTGAAGTTAAACAAGCATATAGGCACTGATAAGCAATTGTAGAAAAGACTTTTTATACAGTGTAGTTAAATGCTTTAACTAAAGTGTCTAGAAAAATCTTGTTTAAGCTGTTGGTAAAAATCAGCCCCTGTTCCCAAAAAGAAAACCGAATGGTATGTCTCTAAACCTCCAAGCCTACTCTACCAGGTACAGCAACAACATTTTAAGAATGGCCTCATACTTTGAGCCATATATAAATGCATTTCATTGAAATTAATGATGGCATGCATTCCATGGCTTTTATATGCCTTGCATTCCATGGCAAAGGTATAAATCAAAATATTAAGTGATCATTAAGTCATGCGCACTTATATATCTTCATAGTTTTTAAGTATGTGATTTTTAATTCTACGGAAAGATAAATACATTTTAGGGAATATCGGCTTATATTTTGGGGGATTTGGGGAGAATCTGAACTATTTTTAGGGATTTGGGGAGCGAAGGCAAATACTTTTAGGGAGACAAGGACATTAATTGCAGGGAGACGGGGAGATCAATGCATTATTTTCAGGGATCAAGGGAGCACAGACCCCCCTCCCCCTGGGGGCCTCAGGTTTTGTGCTACTGTTCACATAGAAAAATTCCCGTATAAAGCCTATATGCAATTTATGTCAAAGGCGTGTTTATAATTCTATGCATAATTTAACTACTGTGGCTTTTAAAAGCTGTTAAGCATATGTTGGTTTGACAACCAAAGCGTTGACCTTTAACTAATCGGTTCAGTTACTAACCAACTAAACACGACAAATAGTGTGAACTATACAGAGCATATGTGTGTATAATTATAAGTTTATAATAAACAGACAGTCGGACAAAGCATTTCTTGGGAAAATGGCTACTATCGGGAAATCCGAGGTGAGTTAGAATATAAAATAATCATATTCTAAGCGATTTTGTAAAGTACAAAATAATGAGAATGACATATATAAAATAGATATAATCTATATTAATATATAGCAAAACACGTTTCATGCAAAAAAATAGGTATGATTCATATGTTAGACGTGTACTTGAAAAGGTAATAAAGCTGATTAAAGCTACCTCAAATACAATATACTGCGACAATCCTGCACAGTATCGCCAGATCTGTCGCTGAACGTATATAAGACCCAGATAAGCCGATGCAGTCTCACCAGATCCTACTTGTTTTGTATGAAAGACTGTTGGTTAACCTTTAGCAAGCAGTGAAGATCATGCTGATTTGCCGCAAAAGACGCCATCTCATATGGCCTTCACTATTAATCAGAGATCAAATTTATCATTTGCTAGCTTGTAAAATGCTAGTAGTTGTTGTTTGTTTGTCTTCTTCTTCTTCTTCTTCTTCTTCTTCTTCTTCAACTTCAGAAAGCAGGTAGAAATTACCATTACTTGCTATTAAGCAAGTAAATTCAAGTCTCTTTCACAACAATCTAATCGTGCAGCATATCATAAATTGGGTAAACAGTGCAGATCCTGATTAGCCAGCTTCTTAAACCAAGTTGCGATGCTAAACATTGCAAAATTGTTAATTTATACAAAATGGCCCAATAAGAAAATAGATTTCGTTGCGAGTTTCAGGAAACATTTGTTGTTGAAGTGTCGGGTCGCGCACATAAATGTCTTATAATCTGTTCTCTGTCTACAAAGAATCTACTCTAATCGATATTATTCATTCGAACATGCGTTAGGCACGAAATAATTATTCGGAGCCCGTGGTTTTGATGTAACAACACGTGTAAAATCCCGGGGTGTTTTGTGCTGTGACCGATTGAGACATGCAATATTTTGTTGATTAATCCAGACATTCCACATTTGAGCTGGCTCATATGTAAATGGAACTTGTAACTCTAGCGAACGGCGATGACTCGGCGAGCCTGTGCATCCGCGCTATCTTGCAAGAGCAATCGCTGTTCTTACACGCAAATTACGGATGCAGAGTCATATATTCCTACTGGATATCTGCAGAATGACTTTACGGAGGACATAAGAGCCACCTATTCGTCACATGGCACAACATACTGGTTTTCAGTACTCTCTGCTTGGTGCTTTTCTGATTTATCCTTCATTCTAGGTTTTTCTTTTTGTATTACACCATGCCTTTCAGTGTATATGTAATATGGTCGATGTAGGTTCGATGTTAAAGGCAATGACGGCATAGCTAGGACACTCAATTAACAACGTACACCCCATCCCCTCAAAAAAATACATACAAACAAACACTCTAGTCTCATGCACATTGTATTACAGATTATCATGCTTTCCTAAAATAAAAAACTGTCATAAACCTTCCGCTTCCGGTCGGCGAGAAGCATGGAAAAAAAGAGAAATTGTTTCTAATAGAAATCCATCTGAATCGTCGATGCTTGTTAAAATCATCAAGCCATAATTAAGATTATCATTCCATAGACCATTGTATATTACTGTAATTGGTGAATATTTTAAGAATATAAATATGCCCCCAAAGAGGTCGTATATCGGTGCTAAATTGCAGCTTGCAAAGTACAAATGCAGAAGTGTCACAAAATGAGCAAAGTGAAGATTTCACTGAATGCAAAGTAAAGTTGAGAGATTCTGAAAGGGTACTGCAATGTAACTTTGGGATAATACATTTTGTTATAAATGTACAAGAGTATCGGCCAAATCTTATGATGGCATTTGTAAACGTAGCCAAGAAGGTATGCAATGGCTTTGCAAACATGTTAATACGTTCCAATGGTGAAACCAAAATGACTAAAATGTAAACAAAATTGAACAAACTCAGACAGAGATTCTTGTGTCAGTTGAAGAGCTGAAAAATAAAGTTTAAGGTGTAACAACTGGTGCTTCCAGGAAAGAAATTGAAGAGATGGTAAGGGAGGAGTCTGAGGAAAAACAGCGCATAGAAGAAATGAACGAAGTTTAATGTAGTGTGTTTTTGGCTTGAAGAAAGTAGCACCCTTAACATTGAATGAAAAAAGAAGGAGAACGAAACTACAGTGACCAATATACATGTAATTCAAGAGGTTCTAGGAGATGATGAGGATTTCAGGACATGTATAGGTTAGATGATAAAAATTGGGCGACCAGTACTGCAAGAAAGTCAAGACAAAACAGTCGATGCATTAAGAGGTGCTGCAATTGTAATTGATGTTGTTCTTGATGACAAAATAAGCCGCAACATAAGATTTCCAACTTCAATGTGGTATGTGCGACCAGCAAAGGCTAAGACCATCCTACGCATACACGCAGTCTGATCAGAGCCTTTGCTAGTTGCATAAATATTCTTTGACTGTTAAACTACTGACCGAACATCATTTGAAGTTTCTAAGCTTAAAAGAAGGCTGCACATGCTCGTCTTAGTCTACACTTTTCAAAATGCCACATTGTTGGAAACCACATGTCATGGCTCAAATGGTCAAGAAACAAGGAAGTTAATAAGGCCTATGAGAATACACTTACTGATGCTGATCAAAACAAAAAGAGCCTCGCTGAACTCAGAGAAACCATTCATGAATCCAGATAGGGCAAATGTAAATACATTTTCTTCCAGCAGGATTTAACATGGAAACAAAGAAAAATTGCTAAGGAAAAAATAGCTTCTATAGCTGCAGCCAGTGAGACTGAAAAAGAGCAGTGAGCCATGATAGCCCAACAGGGCTCATGGGACAGTCTATTTCATAATTAAAGTTTCAGTGAAATGCATATACATGTACGTTAATTTGTTTAATGTTAACAATTCGTTTTAAATTTGTTACAAATTACAAAAAAATGTTCAGTAAAAACTCTTGGAAGTGCTAATGAAAATTATGATGTGGTTTATAACAATGCAAATTCACTTGAAGATATATTTGAAAGATTTTTCAAACACAGTTGTACATTTTCAGTTTCATGTCTAGTAAAATTCAAAAATAGTATGTGAGTATGATAAGGATAGCAATTTGCAATTTCAAGGTATATTTATGCCGTCCGGTACATAAAAACTTTAGAGTAGATTTCAATGAAGAAGTAGACAAGCCCAAATTCGCTTACACCACTTTGACAAAATGGCATGAAGGTATGAAGATATAAATTATCCAAAACTCATAGGATCTCCTCACAAAATCAGCTCATATTCGTATTCTCTTTGAGAAAATATACCAGAAGATAGATACAATATTGTGAAAGTCGACGAGCGAGAAACAGCAATTCTACTTTCTGGTACGTATTGATCAGTCGGTCGGTCGACTAGTTTCAATTCGTGTCTGCCATGTGTTTTCTCCAAACACGCCGTGTTTTAATGCAGTCAAACAAAAGTGATGCTTTGTTAGAGCAGATGAGAAAATCGCATGACCAACTACAAAACAACAATTACTGTAACCAATAATTTCAAAATAATCACCAGAGTTGCAAATCTTATTAGTACGATCATACTTTCATGCAAAGAAATTAGATGTCACCCGTAAAATTAATCAGTCTCACTATGGAAGGATGGATGAGTGTTATGCAAGCATGTTGACTTTCCGTCTTTTAATTGATCTATGTGCGGTTGGAGTCAGATCTATCGTACCCTCATGACCCTTGCAGTGAGTACATACAGATCAGTTAGCTCCAACCAGGATTCACTTGTCAATATAGCTGCACACCCAAAGAAACCGGTCAAAATAAGTCAAGTCCCAGCTGTAATTTTCTCCTACAGTCAATGCAAAAACTGTCTCATTCGTTTTATCATAACTTTTTGACGAATTAAGATGTTCGCATGTAATTTTCAGCAAAGTAGCATCAACGTTTCTTTTCAACGTGTGCTAGACATCACTCTTTATTTTTGAGCAAATATCTTGTTTTATTCCCAAACATTCCTATATTAAAATTGACAAACATATGGGTATACGTACGCAATGAAATTCAGCACATGTCAAAAGGCAATCGATATATTAAATGCATGTATTGTAGTATAACTTGAGCTGATCAGTTTCAGTTGTCCATCGTTTTGCTTATATTTGAAATTAACTCTCTAAACTTTGGAAAATTTACATTAGACCTTTGTAAAAATGACATGGGGCTTAAAATATTTTGTCCAGTTTACTAACTTAAAGCTAACCTGTCAAATAGACTATTCACTATTCAGTACTTCAGGAGGTGCTCTCCTTACACCAGTAGGTACAATAACTTACATCAGTGATTTTAAGCTCAACTGAGCCAGTATTGCAATTGTTTGTTGTCGTCATCCGTTCACATTTTCAAAAAGGTATATCTCTAAGCTAGCCGGCCAATTGCAAGTACAGAATAAGGCAAAGATTAGGAATCGATACAATCAAGTACCACACCTGACCCAACATATGGGTTAGTGACAAAAATACTAAGAAAAGAGCCAAGAGGCCAGGCTTTTCCAAGCAGGTGATCACAGGATTGCAATGAATAGACAAGGCAGCATAACAGAGACAAACATGAAACATAAATAACAAAAAGGATCCACAAAAGAAGTACCGTCTTGGAACGGTCAGTAAAAAGAATACTGTAGGGCTTAGACATGTTAAACGGTGCCAACTGCACCCTTAGTTCTAATGTGGATCAAGACACAAATGGGAAGTGACCCAAAACACAAGAAAACACAACACACATTAGAGTCAATAGGTCAGTCACCCAGCAGGCGACCACAAGGCCTTTAGAAATCAAATTTCATGTAAAGTATTATCATGTAGAGGGAAAGGCTGCATAATGTTTAGTCAGATCGGAATGGATCTCTGATTGCCACAGCAACATAAAGCTCCCATAGACTTATAATGGGAATTTAAAAATAATCATCTTGAACCATGAGGTCCACAGTCCGCAGCTCAAAACTGGCTAGTAAAGCCCAGAAAATTTGCCCGCCCTTTACTTTCAGTTCTTCAATGTAGTTGTTGCATCCAAATGATAACCTTTTAAGAACATATTATATACATTTAATACGTATCAATGCATCATGGTTGTATATGTAAATTCTACCAACCATGCCCCTTAGACCCAAAGAGGCCACACCTTGGGGTCATTTGCTCCCATAAATTCGTTATATTAAAACAATCAAAAAGCTTCTGTGAAATCATGAAGTAAACAGCTCAGGTGAGCAGTTTAAGCTCATTTAGCCTCGTATTGTTTTCCATGTCTACTCCAACACATATTCAAGTGGATTTCGAACTGGAGTATCTTGACCAACTGCATGCTTCCACACAAATGTATACTTTGTAAATGTACTCTCTTTGCGTTAATTTACCACAGAAGATGCTTATGTTTATGGGGGGTCTGAGTTTGGTGCTTGTTTTGTTGTGCAGTATTAAGTGCCCTTTCTAGTTTTGCAATCATCTCGTTGTGGAAAAGAGAGCTTGTTGCTTTACTTTAATTGTCTTTCATGAGAACCAAACATATGTTTGTCTTGATCGGCATCAGAAATACGGGTGAGGTTGGTACCGTCAAAATGTTTTAGCCTTCCAGTATTTTTCTTACTGACCGTTCCAAGGCGGTTCAACTTTTGTGGATCGTTTTTGTTATTGTGTTTCGTGTTTGTCTATCATACTGGCTTGTCTGATCCTTATAGCCTTGTGGTCACCTGCGGGGAAAGGGCTGGCTTATTGGCTCTCTTGTACGTTATGTTTCCTTGTGTTTTTGTCGCTTTCCCATATGGTGTCCTGGATCAGGTGTGGTACTGTCGTGTCAACCATGAGTGGCATTGACGTAATACTTTTGTTTACAATAGCTAAGTTAAACACTAACGTGTACACTTCACTTGAGCGAACGCAAATCGATAGATCACTTGTGTATTAATCCTATCCTGTGGATAGGATTAATACACAAGTGATATATCGATTATAAGTCCCTGATAACATTGTAAACAAATCATGAATTCACTGTCACTCTTGGCTGGCAGGACAGTACTTGATTGTATCGATTCTTGATCTTTGCATTCTTCCTTAAATTTCTTGACGTCGTGTGGCTGTTAGTATTCAATGTCTTTTCCTCACAGTACCGTGGGTGGTCTGCAGTGTGTGATTGTGACATTTCTTGGTAATGCTCACTTAATTACTTTTGACGAGTGTCCAAACTCAGTGTTGGAAGTCAACAATTACTGCAAGACAACAAGTCAAAACTACTATTTTTCCATACATGTATATTCTTTTTATCATTATTTTATGACCTGAGCCAGTCGGTAAATGAGCGACAGAAAAACAGTGTTATTTTGGTGAAATCTAAATTGATTGCTTCCCTTACAATGATATACTGCAATGATATACAACAGTGTATGCTGACATAGCGATACTTTTTTTTTAATTTAAAGATACCTACATTTATTAAGGATAAAAAAGCACAGTCGGGATATTATAAAGTAGATAACTATTCAAAACAAGATTCGATAAAGACCACGGTAAATGAATCAGTCATTCTTAGTTCAGGTAATTGCAGACCCCGTCTGAATTCAAGACAGGTATAGGTAAATAAACATTAAAGAATAAGACAATTGAAGTAGGGAATAAGGCACAGATCAGGAATCGATGCAAATAAATACCACACCTGGCCTAGGACACCATGTGGGAAAGTGACAAAAACAGAATAAATCTCATACAAAAGAGTCAAGAGGGAAGCCCTTTCCCAGCATGTGATTACATGACTGCAAGGAACAGACAAATCAGAAAACACTTGTGAATCTGAAATAATATAATAAAATGAATATGGGTCTGCACTCTTACTTCATGAGGAGCAAAATACAATGTAGATCAAAGCAGATCAAAATTCAAGATGAAAAAGTGTATTGAACTCTCAGAATTAATGTGGGATATGATATTCAAAATACAAGATAGAATACAATAGATGAATACACAACCCTAAAATTTTGGAAGAATAATGCTAATTAACACACATACCTAGATTCGGAATAGAATAAAAGCTGATATACAAGCATTACTTCTGAATTTGATAATGCAAATGAATGTTAGGTGCTTGTTCAGGAAAGTATAAATCGACTGAATAAGTGGCCCTTAATGCAGAGTAATAGAACAAGATAAGCAAATCTGCATATCGCCATTCAGTACAGAATAAAATAAAGTAATGAATCAGTCATCCTGAGTTTCAATGACCAAATTATTTCATTTTCATGGGACATTTAGGAAAAATTAGATAAAATCTGCAAAGCGAACCCCACGCCTTTATACATATGAATTTCCTTTCCAGAAATCCTGGATCCGCCCCTGGAATTCACAGTCCTGAATATAGGATCAATTAGGGTAAATGAACTATATGAACGTTCAACGTAGCCTTGTCCAAGTCTAGTGTTTCATTAGAACAAAAAAAGGTCGTTAAGGACGGGGCATTCAAATTCATATTATATGTGATATAGTGGTATATACATGAGGGAATGACCATAAATCATATTCCAAGGGACCTTTAAGATGTCCTGTCGCAATACTAACATGACAGCAAAGAATAACATCTCTTTTCAACTTCAAAGATGGGAGAATCTGCTTAATTGTTCACGTTAGAAAATATGATATCCTAGATCGAGTTCAGTTCACAACACTGAACATTGTGTATGACTTACCGTAAAATATCTAATCAATGCATTAGAGATTAATGAGAGAACAGAGTAGACGATGTATACCTAACAATGGTAGTTAGTAGTCCACCATATACTACCCAGAATTAGTTTGGTAATAACCTATGAATCAAGTTATTCTAATGAATGTTTATGGTAGGGTGTTTAATTTGTGTCCCCGTAATTAAACATCTACGGTTCGTGTATATTTCTAAAT
Source organism: Loripinus fragilis (assembly GCA_964019695.1). NCBI lineage: Eukaryota > Metazoa > Mollusca > Bivalvia > Lucinida > Lucinidae > Loripinus > Loripinus fragilis. The sequence goes on along the minus strand of OZ026523.1, from coordinate 81,907,616 downwards.
TGGATACTGTATAAGTTGAGAGATATGGATTTATATTAGTGATTTCGTTGAAAAAATTAAAATGTTTTTAGTTTTCAGAAGCACTAACTACTGAACACGAGGTATCTACTTCAATTTGAAAGCGAGCTCCCATCTCGCCCCTTGGGCAGTAACTAAATTGAGCCCATTTTCGAATTTATAACCCATACAGGAAATATGTATGATACCCAGCTATATCAATTTATACCCAGTACGTGTAATGATAGTGGAAGATCCTGGTGGGATTGGTGTGAATTTTGTTAATTAAAGCTAAATGCACTGTAGAACCTCACTTGCTCGTAACTGCCCCTTCATATTTTAGTAAAACAAACAAGTCTCAATGATCCATGTGGTCCTCTGGTTCATTTGACGTTTAGCTTTCTCGCTGGAATGATCGTATGTATATGGTCGATATGCTTTGACTATCCTTTAGGAATCTTCTATCGCATACAGTAAACAATTTGCTACAAAATCCTTATTATGATTAACAATTTCAATATTCTGTTGTTATACAAAAATTCAATATAATGCACATCATTTGTGAAAATTTCAAAACAATAGCTTGGGTATTATGCAAAATACAGCTTATTTAATTTGAAAGGATCGTAATCGAAAGTCACAAAAATGGAATTTAGGCTTAAGTCTGTATTTCAGTGACGTTATTTTAATTTCATTTGTTATGCTGAACAGTGTAAACAAAACGTCATTCGGCATAAGAAATGCATGAAATTCACGATGGGTCAGACTTCAGACTCCATGACGACTGTGGCATATCACCTCCATCGGTGGGTTAGCGTCTGGTGTTCAGTGTCTTTAGCTGGGCCCACTCTGGCTCAATTGGGGGTTTTCTTAAGCTCTTGACTGTCAGTGAGTGGAGAACCATTTTCTTTGTTATACCCCCCGCAAACTTTGTTTGTAGGGGGTATACTGTTTTCACGTTGTCCGTGCGTCCGTCCGTCCGTGCGTGCGTCCGTCCGTCCGTAACGCTTTGTTTCCTTAATAACTCGAAGAGTCATTGCTGGATTTTCATCAAACCTTGCAAACATGTTCATATATGCAAGACAAATACTTTAGACAAAAAAGTAAGGGCTAGGGGCCAATTCTATTAGAGTTATTTCCCTTTGTAGTTCTAAATGGCTTTTAATATAGTGCTTTTTCCTTAATAACTCGAAGAGTCATTGCTGGATTTTCATCAAACCTTGCAAACATGTTCATATATGCAAGACAAATACTTGAGACAAAAAAGTAAGGGCTAGGGGCCAATTCTATTAGAGTTATTTCCCTTTGTAGTTCTAAATGGCTTTTAATATAGTGCTTTGTGCTTATGCTATTATGGGCCATATACGGGCCAATCAACTTCTACCACAGCTTTCGATGGAACAATTTGATACTTTTCCTATACAATGTAGACACATTGAACATATGCATGAAGGAGTTTAGTTCAGAAAAGATAATTTTTGACAAAATGACAGCTGTGAGAACTTAGACAATTTTTCCCTTATAAGGTGTTTGTATATGCATAGACAGTGCCTTTATGGGCCGATCAACTCCTACCACAGCTTTTTATGGAGCAATTTGATACTTTGCCTATACAATGTAGACACATTTAACATATGCATGAAGAAGTTTGGTTTAGAAAAAATATTTTTTGACAAAATGACAGCTGTGAGAACTTAGACAATTCTCCCTAATAAGGCTTTTGTATATGCATAGATGGTGCCTTCATGGGCCGATCAACTCCTACCACAGCTTTTGATGGAACAATTTGAGACTTTGCCAATACAATTTAAACACATTGAACATATGCATGAAGGAGTTTTGTTCAGAAAAAATAATTTTTGACGAAATGACAGCTGTGAGAACTTAGACAATTTTTCCCTTATTAGGCTTTTGTATATGCATAGATGGTGCCTTCATGGGCTGATCAACTCCTACTACAGCTTTTGATGGAACAATTTGATACTTTGCCGATACAATGCAGACACATTGAACATATGCATGAAGGAGTTTGGTTCACAAGAAATAATTTTGACAAAATGACAACTGTGAGAACTTAGACAATTATTCCCTTATATGGCTTTTGTATATGCATGGATAGTGCTTTTATGGGCCGATCAACTCCTACTACAGCTTTTGATGGAGCAATTTGATACTTTGCGGATACAATGTAGACACATTGAACATATGCATGAAGGAGTTTATAATTTTTGTTTGCACAGATTCTACTGAAATCTTATCAAAACTAAGGTCTTCTTGTTCGAACTATAACTTGCCAAGTTTTTTCACTGACTCTTACTGTGCGGGGGGTATCTAATAAGCATTGCTTATTGACTTTTTTTCATTTCATCACAGTATGTTTATATATTTGATTATTTCCCCGCGGTGATACATTGGATAAGTAAGGAAGCCTCCGCGCGAGCTTAACTTTTTTTCTTGTTTGACAACAGCAGAATCTGGGACGAATAATGGGCAGTACAATTAATTTAAGCCCTAGTGTCTCCGGCTGAGCATTCTAAGGCGGTGGTTTTGAACTGTTGTTGATTCATTGTTTATTGTTGCCTCCATTGTTTTGTGGGGGGTTATGGTTGGTCCTTGTTTTATTGTGCACTACTTAGTTTCGAGTTTTGCAATCATCTAGCTGGGAAAGAAAGATAGCTGGTTGCTTGACTTAGATTACCTTTTAATGTCATTTGACAGTTATGGTTCTGTGTCTCTTCCTCACGGTGCTGTGGGTTGGTCTACAATGTGTGATTGTGGCGTTTCCTAGTCATACTCACTTACTTTTTTATGTGACTTGCTGAGTTCAATTTTTAAAATCCTCACTGTAAACACCATCGGCACGGCTTTGCTGTAAGATAGCAGGATAAATGGTTTACCATGGCCATCCTGCTACACTGATCGAAACCCAATCGAGCGTATATGAGGTGCGATTGGCAGGAATTATCTGCACATTGTCCTTATAATTTTATAGACAACGAAGATAGAAATTGGAAGATCTTTCTTTATTTTATGAATAATGGAAAGCAAACTGACTTTCGTTTGAAAATGATTCAGAATCATATCTCATAAAAATGGAATACAGTGACAAATTGCTATTCTGTTTTCCATATTGATTTGTTTAAAAAAAACGTAAATTTGCGACTTTCGTTTTTTGAAGTTTTCAACTCAAACTTCTATATTTTAAAAGTTCTGAGTCAGATGTCTCTGAAAATAATCATGTATTACCGGAAAACATTGTTCTAATGTATTCCAAAATATTTTAAATTCAAAATTCAAGTTTTCAAGAAAATGCCAAAACAAAAGTGTATGCGTTAGAAGATTCTTTAGGTGTAGGTGTTAGCTGTTGATCGGAACATCTTTTATTTTGGTGGCATGCACTTCTGTCTGGCCCAACAGGTCCACTTTATTTACTTAATTTTCAGGTGGTACTACATTTGCAACTATAAAGTAAAATTCTCTGAACAACAATCATGGAGTGACTCTTAACCAGCAAATGTAATATTTTTCTTGATTTAGTTTGGGACGCTTTTGAAGAGTACCCACAACCTTTGTCTTAAGACGCCCCTAATAAGAACCCATAACCTATAACTCGACTCATCTCACCCAGACAATTTAGCTTTGTTCTAGCTATTGGTGCCTGTAACACCATTTTAATATGAAGTTTTAATTTGAAAGTGTCCGTCATTGCCTAGAGCAGAATTATTGTACTCCAACGAGTTTTTTTTTTCTTTTAGCAATATGACATTCTCATTCTTGCCTTAAGTGTTCTGGCCTAACGATGGTATGTACATGTACATCAAACTTAAAATAGAAATGCAACATGTATTTAACCCGTCAATTTTCAAAAAAAACATGTGATGAGACAACTTCGTTTATATTGGTTCAAATACATGTTAGAAACTGTTGCTTTGCACATCTTTCGCAAACAGGGATCAAAACTGTGTTCAAGAAAATCAGCCATAAACCAGATGAGGGTCACGGTAAAGTCACATAAAATCTGCATCTTTATTATGTTTGTTGATGTAAATGGAACTGTCCCAGTAGACCTAAATGTACTCAGGCGCTCATTCTTTGCGCCATTTTGTTATCTGCTTTTTGGTCATACGTTTTTATTTACCGAGTGGTAGCCTTTGTCTTATTAACAATTACATTACTGGAGATAAACCTTACAATTAGTGTTGTCCAATCAATTGTAATAGACATATCTTATGAAAACTGGTTTCAGAAAGATAAAAAGCATGTGTAAACTGCGGATATGTGTCAATCAGCGAAACAAATATCGCTTTTGCTGTTTGAAATTGTGTGCCATGCAGACAGTACCTCGAATAAACGCATCCAAACCATGATCATCGATTGCAATAGTGTATTCTTAGGCGCCACGTATGGCTTTTAGTTAGATTGATCAGAAATAAGAATTTTATTACATTTAGTGATTTCGCAATAAAAGAGATCTTTAATAACGTGAAAATCTGACTGTTTATTTTTATTTTATACTAAGCAGTGAAATCAATGCATATAAAAAACAAATAAAAGTGATATCAATTTAATGCAGCTCACTTCGAAAGTTCAAACGCCTATAACTGTCTTATTTGTGAACAAAAACATCAAGTATGGGTAGGCATTTTCTTAGTTAGAACATGAGGGACATTTTGGTACCGAAATAATTAAAATTTGCTGAAATTTTTCGATTTGGCATTTTTCAATACCTCCCACTTCAGTGAGTGAGGCAATGCATGTAAGCTATGCTACGCAACGTCATCAACAAATCATGACGTCGCTTATGACGTCACTTGTCTCGCACTTTGACGCTGAATAAATTCATTTTTATCTGTAAGTTCTGATGACTATAGATCATGTAGATTGATCCAGGTATTCTGTCATAAATACTCCTTTGTCTTCTTTCACATTATTGTGATTCGGCTTGAAGCATGGTTAACAAATTGATAAATTGAAAATCTTCTAAAAAGTATAAAATAAAAAGAAAGTTTACTTTTTTGAGGTGAATACCAAATATTTTTCATCTCGTGAGTTGAAAACATCGAAATTTTCATTCGTGCTGCGCACTCATGAAAATTCTGATGTTTTCAACACACTCGATGAAATATATTTGGTATTCACCTCAAAAAAGTAAATATCCTCTATATATTTATTTTAATTTTTATTTTTTGGAGGGGTGGGGTTAAAGTGTTGTAAGTACATTGATGAACAGCCTTCATACACTCTTATTGCTTCTTCATGGCCCCCTGTACCATCCACCGGATATAAATAGGTGTAGTTTGTGGTGTACACTATTTCGGCCAACTAAACCAAGATGTGATCCTGCATTTATAATCAAACTTCTCGCTCATTATATTTGCAATTTATACACTGTCATTATTTGGATACATCGTTGATTCTTGCTAGTTTCAACTAGTGACTATTCAAATATCGTGTGTTGTTTGGACTTATAAACACAGTAATGCTCTTTATTTCCGAGGTATAGCGAATTGTTTCATGCCAGACCATATTTATTATTATTCATTTTTTTGTCAATTCTTTCGCCCGGTCGCCTCTCATTGTCTTGACCCATATGCCAAAAAATGAGTTTAATATCGGCATAGGCTGGATAGATTGCATGTTTAAACATTTAGCTCATGTAAGAACCACGTGAGACCTTTGTATATGGAGATTTTGAAAGGTCACTATTTGAATCCAAGCCAAAACACATGTAGGTTCCATTTAGGCCTTATTGCAAAATTATATATTTTGTTTGAAAAGGAGGATAAAATGGTAAGGACTTCAGACAGCCTCCTATTCAATCTGTCCAAATTTTGACAGCCTGTGATTAGGATAATGCATAATTGACAACTAAGTTTGTGCTTAAATCCAACCCTTACATTTAGTGCACCTAGCAAACTAGAAATATTTTGAAAATATTGCATAATTATGCCAGGACACCAAGGTTAAGGGGTAGGGTATTTTTGTGACCAAATTTTATTTCACAGAAATTCAAAGTTTCGCCTTGTATTCGCCTAAAGACATGGAAATATAATGTTTGCGGCATAAAACTCGAGATGAAAGTGATGCGTTTGCATAAAATACATGTTGAGTAGATTTCATCGATTCTTCTAAATAAGTTTGTTGTCCATGACTTTTGACTTTTACTTGTTAGGTTTCAAGTTCAGCCAGTTTGACTTGTTCACTGAGGTGTATCATAACTACATACTGTATACATCAGGGCATAGATAAACACAGTTTTTAGTGTAAAATAGTAAATATTCTCTTACCTATCAGATTTAACCTATAATTCGGTGTTTAAAAGAACCGTGTCGTTGCGGCGATTCTTTTGAGTACCCACAACATATATTTTGGTTGAGAATTAAGAAAGTTAATTACTTAGTACACAATCATAACAAAAGCCCTGATAAATTGAAATTTACCTACAGGTTTGTACAAAATTAGTTCCAAAAAGTTTTTATGATATTTTGTTTTGAGCATTTTGACAGTCCCCCCCCCCACCCCCGTGACCAATCATGCCATTTTTATATGATGTGTGAAATGTAAAACTATAACTGTATGCAAAAGGATTAGTTCGGTCACGGGGGGAAAGCACTTCAGTAAAACTTTTTTTTCTATTTTCTATGTGTTAAATAGCAAAAACAGAGTTTTCAACCCATACTTGTCATATGAGAAAAACACTTTTGCGGATAATTTGAGGGTAGAACCTACTATCCTTTTCATGGAAAAACTATCGTTTTCTTTGAAACTGTTCTCTGGCCATTTTTATGGGCAATCGATCATTAAGACTGTCCGAGGTCCTATGTCCGCAGCATTACAATATGAGTCCCATATAGGTCCCATGTTAAAATTTAAATAATTTCGGGCACACGTGGAACTATAATAAAATTTATCTTTTTATTTCACAAGAAAGTGTACCATAAAAGATAATTGGTACCATTACTATCATGTTGGTGAACCGTCAATATGTCCAGAATACTAAAGAGAAAGCGTTGCTCGTTTAGCTCCTCCATTTATGTTGCTGAAAATGATTTTAATAAGTTCAATACTGTATTATATTTTCGCATTGATAAGTTAAATCTTATTTCATAAAATGCTCAATCAAAATTCAAAACCAATCTGAAATTACATTTTTTCTAAATTTATTTCGATGATAAAAATCATGTAAATACGTTTGCTTTCGCTAAGTCTTTTCGTTTGCTGTTGTTGTTTTGCATGTTCAAAATCGAACCATCCTAAGTCGTGTAATCTGTTGTTACTATTCTATAACTTTAAATTGCTGTTCTCGTGGTAACATTTTTATCGTTGAGTTTGAATTTTAATAAAAACGCTGGATACGTAAGAATGGGTGTATAAAGGAGGTGTTTGCGTATACGATATGATTACCAAATTTTCATGTGCTGACCATATATTTAATGGCCAAATATTCGGGCTATGGTTCCTTTCTTACTCAATATGCATATATATGATCAAAGAGAAACAACCAAAACCAACTTTTTTCTACGACGAAACTAAGAAAATGACTCAAACCCCAGTGTACAACCAAAGCTTAAGAAATCGCTAGTTGAGTCGCGGAGGGTCCAGCCAGTGACCTATATTGCAATAAGTCACTGGTCAAACCATGCAAAGACACCACCCCACTGATGAATGGTTTATGTCAGGGTCGTCATTGTGTCTGTGCCCATCGTGCAATTAAAGAGAAGCGTTCTTGGACTTGTGTATAAACCAACTTGTTCTTTTGAAAATATGCAATATTTTGACACCTGATACGAAATTTTGTTTGTTTTGTTGCTTTACGTCCCAAGTCAACAGCTATGGTCATTGCGGGACGGCCAGTTCACCTAACCACACTTTTTCCTGGGCAGGCTTGAATAAGCGGTTAACCAGTATTTCGTGCACATACTTTCGCTTGTAACTGACAACAACCCTTCTTGAATAAATCAGCGGAAGGGAGGAGAATGACCGTAGAAATTATTTCATGATCAATCTCCACGAAAGTATGGGACCGGACCGGGATCGAACTCGCGACCCCTGGATTTGCAGTCAGACACGCATCTGTAGCCAGACACGTTACCGACTGCGCTACGCGGCCCGGTACGAAATTTTACCCACGCCATTTCAATAGTATTCGAGTTGCATGCTGTTGAACGTATTCGTTACGGAGGAGCGATTCAGTGTTTGAGCTGTTTACTCTGTGACATAAACCTGTCTACACTTAAACACTTAGTGTATTTACGATATGCAGGTGATTGTAATTGCAAATGAACTGTCACATGGTGCAGAAAAATCCCAACAGCCCGAGGTGGGATTCGAACCTGGGCCGCAGGGTCTACAGTATTCTTGGAGGCAGGCAAACACTCTACCACGTCGCTGTAAAAGCCGTTTCTACTGCAAGGCAGTAGAAGTGTGTTATTTATATACATATCCGTACTACAGAACAATAAATTTATTACGCTACCAATCATCTTTCTGAGTAATTCATACTACTCTCTTCCGTAACGATTCATCTCACTTGCGTAACATTTCCTCCGTAACAACAAAATTATACACTTAAACTGAAAGCAAATGTTAAATGTTGACGTATTTGAAGAAAGGGGTATGATTTGCAGATTATGTACCCATAAATGTTGCAATATATACAATGGTTCTAGAGTAGTAATGGGGGGCACTCTGGGGTCATTTTTTTTAAGCCTGAAAAGAACTTAGAATTTTTCAGGCTAAAAAATGACCCCAGAGATGCCGCTTGAGTGACTAGCTGTGAATAACTTAGTTTATTTTAGGGGTATTTTGGTTGGGTCTATGATTGTGATAGTTTCCTGGTCATATTTACTGGTTGGGTTGTGATTATGATACTTTCCTGGGCTGTTGGGAAATAACTTTGAGGGGGATAAAGGTTCTGCTGTGGTGATATATAAAATAACTTAGTTAAATTCAGCTTTGAAGATAACTTAGTCATTTTTGAGGGGGATAAAGGTTCTGCTGTGGTGATATATAAAATAACTTAGTTAAATTCAGCTTTGAAGATAACTTAGTCATTTTAGGGGGTATAGTATGTGGTGATATATGGTGTGTGTAATAGTCAAGGCTACTAAAAACCATGCGTCTTAGAGTCTCTTGGTCAATCAAGACCTCAACTCCTAGAGGCATCACTCTGTAGCATTAACTAGTGTATATTATTTAGCAAGTTTAGTGGTATTCTTTCTAGGGAAGTGGTAGCCCTGAAAAGGGCTGTTTGTTGATTGTCTAGGTGATTTTTAGCATTTCCTCTTAGTAATTCTAATTTTCTTAGTTGCTTTTCCAACTCCTATGTTTTGACTGGTGTCTTGATCATTTGTCGTAATGTCAAGTCTAATGGGAATCTGGATGGATGGCATCTCTAAAGGTTGCTGCTGTGCACGTTGCTGAGACAATTCTTCTAAATTCTTCACTCTAGATCTTAACTCATTTAGTTCTTTGAGTAAGACTTCAATGACTTGAGTCTTTGACTGTTGTTTTTGCAGCATCTGTTGAACAGGTTGAGGTATATACGCTGAGGGTGTTTGCGGCGTATAATACTGTTGTGTCGTATCGCTAGCAAATGTCTCATTCACTGCTGATAGCAAAAGGTCAGGGTTGTTGATCATATCATCTATTGTCAGTGATGGCTCCATGATTATGAATGGTGAAAGTGTAGTGTGTTCAAGCCTTTTATACTTGTCAAGCGGATTGACCTAGTTTAAAGTTCCCGCGTTTCAAGAAATCAAGTCAACTCTGATTGGGTGAAAATAAATGAACTGACCAATCAGTGTATTGTTGCTCTCTCTAGCGTAGGAGTTCAATGTAGGTCAATCCCTTTGAAAACTATAAAAGCTCGTTTCAAAACTCAAATTTGTATTCTGTTTTTGTGTTACACAACAACAACAAAATGGCTTGCAATTTGGATTCGCGTTTGGAGCATTTAGAGGAGCAGGGCAAGGCTATGGTTGATGCTACTAGGAGGTTACTGGAGACAGTGAATGCTGTTAAGGATACGGGTGAAGTTCTATTACAGATGATTGAGAATCATCAAAAGATGTTGGAGATGAGTCGAAAAGTGGAAAATTTGATTAATGATGCGAAAATGGAAGTGAAGGTTGAAACTATCAGTGACGAGGAGGAAGATTGGGGAGATAATTCTTCTCCCACACCTCAACCTTCTGAGGATTGGGATGCGGAGGCAGACCATCCACCCTTCTACATCCCAGTGAGAAGAACTATAACAGTAGAACAGTGGGCTGTGCGATGCCCTGCCTGTGGTGGTCGCCCCAGTAGATGCCCCTGCTCCTAAAAAAATGTCTCTGTGGTAATATAACCACCAAACCGGCCCTTTTCAGGGCCACCCATTTCTTCAAGAAAGAATAACTTAATATGTTGCACTTAGTTTTGTATGTAAGACTATGCCTAAGATATGTGTGATTGTAGTATTTCCTAACCATGTTCACAGTAATGGGGTGATTATGGCGTGATCTTTAAATGGACCAATCAGATTAAAGTTGCTCTCTCTAGCGGAGGAGTAGAATATAGGTCAATCCACTTATCCAACTATATAACCCAACGTACTTTGTGTCTCTCTTAAAAAATGAAGTTCTTTGAAAAATTCAGCTTGACTAAGTTGTGTGCTGCTTTGCAGCGAAAAGATTGGAAAGAGGTGGAGAGACAGCAAAATAAGTTGGGATTAGAGCAATTTCTTGCTCGTAGAGGGATTGGTTCCAGAAAACCTGTAGCCATTGTTCAACCTATTTTAAAATCTTCTAAGTAAGAAATATTTTGTTACTTAGGAGACTTTAAAAAACAAACAGTCCTTTTCAGGGCTACTCAATTAGTTTCGTTAAAGAATAACCTCAAAATAAAAACAAACACAATTTCAACACCGTAATTTTATTTACAACTTACATGTATCTTAAATACAGAACTGATCGTCACTATAAATCCTTTTAGTCCAGTCTTTAATGAATATGCACTATAGAGTCACTGTCTGGTTCATCACTAGAAATTGGTTTATCCCAGTTCTCTGCCACCATCTCTGTACAGGATCGAGGTGTGTGAGAATCTGATTTACAAATAAAACAATAAGGCTTCTTCCCTGTCTTTGTACGGATGGCTGTCTTCTTTGAACGAGTATCCAAGCGTCTTCTCTCAGGACTGATATCAGATATATCTGGTTCAGGAGCCTTTCGTTTCCTTGAAGGCTTCGCTGTAGATACTGAAGACTCAGTCTGTTGCTTCTCTGTAGATATAGAAGACTGTTGAGATGTAAAATCCTCTTCTCTCTTAGGACAATTTGGAGCCCAATGATCTGCAAGTCCACAGATAAAACATTGTCCATATGCAGGCTTCTTCTTATCTGTAGACATCTGTTGCTCTCTTGATTTCTTAGCCTCTGGACAATCTCCAATCCAAAGCCCCGTATCATGACAATAATGACATTCTCCATAAGGTGGCCTCAACTTGTCTTGTTGTCTCAAACTATCTTCTAATGGTTGCATCAAAGCTTGTTCCTCTTGAGATAGAAGTTTCTTCAATGATACACAATGATAGTAGATGCTCTTCTTATCATAGACTTTAGCCATCCTTGGATCTCTACTGTTTGCCATCTTTACTCTTTGAAAGTCAGAAGTGAAATGATTCTCTCTCACTGGTGTCCACCTTTTTATAGTCCAGAAATAGTTTTGTCTCTTCTATGATTGTAGAGAAATTCGATCACACTAGGATTGTCAGCGACACATCTTTTCCAATTCTCAAATGTAATCAGTGTCTCTTTTTCCATCAAATAACTGATACTGATCCACCAAAGTTTCTTGAAATCTTCAAAAGTTTCAGGACTATTGAGTTTCTGTTGAATCTCTTCCAAAGTGATCTCATCATGAGAAAATAAGATGTAAATGCAGAACAATAATCTTCTATAAGGTTTGAACTTCAATATCTTGGAAAGTGGAATTTCCAAATATTTCTTCTCTCTTGCTTCTTCCATGATGTTGAACTCAGATATGATGATCAAAATGACTTGATCATTCTTTTTATATCGTGATCAAGCTATCTATGTTTGAAATGAGATCTTCATAATCCATATCTTCTTCTTCTGAGGCTTGTTGAATTTCTTTCAATACTGCTTCGATGTGAGAAATCACACTTTCGCTGTTTGCCACATAAGTTAACCAATCCATATAGGTGACAGGAGTGTCATCAATGATTCTCAACATCTTTCGAGCATTACGTTTAGTCCAAAATCTGAATGTATCAAATGTCTCAAATCGGTTTAACCAGTTCTTGATTCCTGCTCTCGTTTTCAAACACTCGGCACTGGATGGTTCTAATGATAAGATGTGGTCTAAAGTTATTTTGTAGACATCAAAATGTAAAATTTGATCTAAGCACACTGGTAGACTTTTGGTGATTGTATACATATTCAGTTATTCAGCAGATAATCAGATTCACGACTTGGAAACTTCAAAATAATTTGTGGTTCTATCTGTCTTGGAGTATAATGTCCAATGGCAACGTTATATGAATCTGATCTGTTTATATACCTAATCAGTTCACTGGTTATAAAGTGGTTAATCCCTGCAGCTGTTAAAGATGCCACAGATAAAGATACATCTTGAGTATTCCATGCAGACAATAACCATTGGACCTGATGCTTAGGAGTTTCTTCCTTTAAGTACAAGCATCCATAAAACTTATTACTGTCATAGATAATTCCATTCAAAAAATACTTGATATCTGTGTCACGAGTACGAATAGAGTTAAGTTTATCCATTGTCAAATTCTTCATTCTAACAACCCAAACACGAGCTTTATCAATACTGTGAAATTTGGAGTAATGTATCTTGAGCATCTCTGTATGAAATCTTAAGCGCATCTCGCCAGGAAGATTTAGTAATTCGTCCATGCTTAGAAGTAGTTGGCCTAGTTCTTGGTGATAGATGTCCTGAGATTTAGTCTCTAAAGCATTTGACAAGCGTCTCAACCTAAGTTTAAACCATCCTTCTTGAATTTGCTTCCTGAATCCTAACCCTTTAGCTGAATTGTACATCGAATAAGTCCATATCATATGTTGTATTTCTGTCGGTAGTTGATATGCCATAACTGATTTGCTCCCTTTATGTGTTACCTGCAGATGAATTATTTCTAATGTGATAAGATAGCACTTGTTCTCAGCTTTTATAGGGTGCAAAAATTTTGAAAATCGGTCCAGGCAAACTCAAGTTATTGGGAAAATATGATTTTACTTTTTAGAAATCCGGTTCTTGCTTTTTTCATGCCAATAAATTATCTCCCTTTAATAAGAAAATTTTAACGGTAAAAAATATGCAAAATTTTGTCAAATTTGTAATATCTCGGGTATTTTTTATCCGATTGACTTCAAATTTTTACCATAAGATAGCTCTTATATTCAAGTTATCGATTTTACATACTATAAAGGCATGATAACTATTATGGGATGGTGTATGCAAATTTGAGACACCATTTCAAACTCATTTTGTTATAGGATTACTTTATATATGAATCGCAAATAATTGCTTATTAAGTCAGTAGAGATATATACTGACCACTGGTACTCTATAGTCCGCCAAGGCCCGTAGAGAAGCTTTGTGCTTCAGAAACTGTTGAATATGCATTTAAAAAGGTAGAGCAGCTTCGGCTGTTTAAGGGCGCCAACCTTCGGGTTGGAGTGGCTCCGCCTCAAATTCTCTGGTCCATAGAGACATGCAGGAATTTGACTTGTATTTGAGACAGTTTCAATCGCCAGGGATTCCGAGGTTAGGATAGTACTGGGGGAGTAATGGTGCTGTTTATACAGTGCCTGATACTTCTTGCAAATTTTCAAAAATTGTAGTCTCGCCTGCACTTTAGGCCTAGCTAAAAATATGTAGTCTCGCCTGCACTTTAGACCTAGTAAAATAATATGTAGTCTCGCCTGACACTTTAGGTCTAACAAGCTAAATGTGATCTAGCCTGCCAGCTTAGACCTAGCTAAAATATGTAGTCTCGCCTGCACTTTAGACCTAGTAAAATAATATGTAGTCTCGCCTGCAAATCTGAGTCCTGTAAAAATCATGTAGTCTCGCCTGACACAATGTGAAAAATTCAGGTACTGAGTCTCAACTGTGAAATTTCAACTGATGATTGCAGAAAAATCTGGGTTTTTCCAGTATAAATTGAGCTCGCATTCCCATTCCAGCATCATTTCACTGCAGAACTTCGAACAGTCAAGATGGTTAAACGACAGAGAGATAATACCCCATCCACTTCTGATGATAAAGACCCTCAACCAAAGTTGGTAGATTATTCAGACACAGAGAGCTCAGATGATGAAGATGATATTAGACCACCACCAAGGAAAAGAAGAGCTAAGACTATGTATTCAGACGATGAAGATGATGAAGATTTGACTTCTTATTATACTATCAAGGCAGTCAACGAGAAGAAGTCTAGATTATTTCGAGCTCAAGGGAAAGAATTTCAACTCAACATTAAGACTTTCCCTGACAATGTTTCGCCATATCAGTTCATATCAAGATTGTTTGATCAGCTGGTTGGAGACATCAAAGAAAGATGCCAGATGGAATCCAATGATAAGATGCGGATGACTATTCTTCATCCTGGATTGAAACTGGGTGTCTTTGTGACATGGAGAGATGTCTCAGCTATGACTGGAGAAGCTGTGTTAGAAGAGATTATGAAAGTGCTCCAGTCCAATGAGAATTTTCGCATCAATGATGGACAGATGACCATTCAAGTCACAGTGGTGAGACTTCCGGTAGGCAGTGGACGTAAACCATTACATGCTGGTCTCTATTTTGAGTCAGAACATATGAGAAAGAATAAACAGAGTATTATACAGATCAACAATACCAAAGATGTGATGTGTATGGCGAGAGCTGTGGTGGTGGCGAAATGTAACGCGGACAAAGATGACTCAGAGTCTTGGAAGAAGAATTGGGGATACATGAGACAATCAGATCGACCTATGCAGACCAGAGAAGCGATGAAGTTACTGGATCAAGCCAAGATTCCTCATACCAAGCCTTGTGGTATTGAGAAATACAAGAAGATCCAATCTGTACTTGCTCCCAAGTACTTGATCAAAGTCCATTCTCAGTATCCTAAAGATGGACTAATATTCCCACTTCAGTTCAAGAAGAAGCCTGAGACGAAGGTGATCCATATTTACTTTAATGGAGTAGATCACTATGATGCGATTACAAAGGTGACAGGATTTCTGGGTGCCAGCTATTACTGCGAGTAATGTGATGTTGGGTATAAACAAAGAGGAGACCATAGATGTGCTGATGGATGTGAAGATTGCTATAGTGACATTCCTTGTATTCCTGGACAAAAGATACGTTGTATGGACTGTAAAAGGACTTTTCGTAGTAGAGACTGTTTTGCAAAGCATAAGGCAATAAAATCTAAGCTGCAAAAATCTATTTGTCAACTTGTGTATAATTGTGGTAAATGTAATTTTAGGATTGTGGGCAATAAGAAAAATCATGTATGTCCAGGACAGAGAAAATGTAGGAATTGTAAAGAAATTGTAGGACCCAATCATCAATGCTATATTCAAAGTTATGAATGTAAATCTGAGATGACTGAAAATGAAGGAGAAGAAGAGGTTTCTCAACCTATGAAATCTCGTTTCATCTTCTTTGATTTCGAGTCAAATCAAGAAACTGGCACACATCAAGTGAATTTCTGTGTTGCTCATAAAGCGTGTGATGATTGCATGGATTTGCCCATAGATACATTTTGTCAAACTTGTTCAACACAAACAGGTCTGAGAGAATTTATCTTTGAAGGCATAGATACTTTACCACAATTTTGCAATTGGATTTTAGGAGATGAGAATAAAGGAGTGACATGTATTGCACATAATTTTGGAGGATATGATGGTCAGTTCATCTTACACTATATCTTAGAATATGGTACAGTGAAACCTGAAGTGATCATGAATGGAAATACTATACTTAGAATGAAAGTAGGACGTGTCACATTCCTTGATTCTTATCAGTTTTTGCATATGAGACTGGCTAATTTCCCAGATACCTTTGGCTTGACAGAGATGAAGAAAGGTTACTTTCCTCATCTTGCAAATACACTGGCAAACCAAAAGTATGTGGGACCTTACTTTCCTGTGGACATGTACAATCCTGGTCAGATGTCTGTCAAGGATCGTGAAGTATTTTTAGCTTGGCATAAAGGGAAAATTGAGAGTGGTGCTATATTTGACTTCAGACAGGAGATGGAAGAATACTGTCGTAGTGATGTTGATATTCTAAGACGAGGATGTGCTTGTTTCAGACGAGAATTGATCAACATTAGTGGACTCGATCCTTTGTCTGAAGCTTGCACTATCGCTCAAGCTTGTTCAAAAGTATGGAGAAAAAATCATATGCCTGAAAACAGTATTGCCATCATCCCACCTGAAGGCTATCCTAATCAAAAGAACTACTCTATCAAAGCTGTAAGATGGATTCAAAGTGAAGCTAAGACACGTGGTATTGAGATCAAACATGCATTGAATGGTGGTGAGCAAAGAATCAATGGACATTATGTGGATGGCTACCATGAAGAATCTCGAACTGTATTTGAATTCTATGGATGTTACTGGCATGGATGTCCTACTCATTTTCCAGACAGAAACAGAGTTCAACATCATCAGTGTTTGACCATGCATCAGTTGTATATTTTGACTGTTGGCAAGAGTGAAGAGTTACAAAAAGCTGGATATCAGGTGGTGGAACTTTGGGAATGTGACTATGACAAGAGATACAAAGAAGATCCAGACTTTAGATCTTTGGTGGACTCAGAATTTACAAACTTAGACCCTTTGAGACCAAGAGATGCTTTATTTGGTGGAAGAACTAACTCGACCAAACTCTATCAGGAAATCGATGAATCCTCTAGTGAAGAAATCAAGTACATCGATGTGTGTTCACTCTACCCATATGTTTGCAAGTACGGACTGTTTCCACTTGGACATCCCACCATCTATTCTCAAGAGAATATTGACAAAGACAATATCAGACAGTACTGTGGATTGATCAAGTGTAAAGTGTTACCACCCACCAATTTGTACCATCCAGTACTTCCTCAGAAATGCAGTCAGAAATTGATGTTTCCATTGTGTAGAAGTTGTGCTGAAAAGACAGATCCTCATATGAGATGTACTCATTTACAGGAAGAAGATAGAAGTTTTACAGGGACTTGGGTTACCATCGAATTGTTTGAGGCTTTGGACAGGGGTTACAAGTTATTGGACGTGTATGAAGTCTGGCATTTCTCAGAGACAGCTCAATATGATAAAGCATCTGGAGAAGGAGGGATTTTTGCTGGCTATATCGATACATTTCTGAGAATCAAACAAGAATCAAGTGGCTATCCTGATTGGTGCAAGACAGAGCAAGATAAGATCAAGTTCAAGCAAGATTATTTTGAAGCTGAAGGAATCAGATTGGAGAATGTGGAGAAGAATAAAGGAATGAGAGCTATTGCCAAGATCATGTTAAACAGTCTCTGGGGAAAATTGGCACAGCGAGACAATATGACCAAGACAGAATATTTCTCAGAACCTTCCAAGTTCTTTGATCTGGTGACGAATCCAAACAAGATTGTCAAGAATGTGGACATTTGCAGAGAAAATCTTCTACTGGTCAACTGGGAGGATACAGAATCTAGTGTGGAGCCACATGCTTGCAGTAATGTGATTGTCGCAGCCTTCGTCACTGCTCAAGCCAGATTGAAGCTCTATGGAATCTTGGAAAAGCTGAATGAACGTGTACTCTACTTTGATACAGACTCTATCATCTAACATCACAAACCCCATTTATGGAATCCTACTATTGTCAACAACAGACTTGGAGAATGGACAGATGAAGTACCCAATGCTAGAATTGTGAAATTTGTTGGCATGGGACCGAAGAACTATGGCTATGAATTTGTGGACAAAGATGGAAAGAGGAAATCAACTTGCAAAGTGAAAGGACTCACTCTAGATTACAATACATCTCAAGTCATTCACTTTAATCGAATGCTGAACTTGGTGAAGGAAGATACAAAAGACTTTAGAGAAACTGTCAACTACCATCGGATCAGAAAACATAAAGACAAGACTGTGACCACTGAATTGCAATCCAAGACGTATCGGTTCACTTATACTAAACGTGTCATTGTTGGAGATGGATATACTGTTCCTTATGGGTATTTGGCATAGAGTAGTTCTGATGATCATGTATTATTTCTGATAAACATGTATTGAACTGTGACTGGTGAATGTACAGGTGTTTTTATGTATTAAACTGTTTCAATTATGTATTAAACTGTTTTTTTAATAATGTATTAAACTGTTTTTTAATTATGTATTAAACTGTTGGTTCATGTTCATTAAAATTTGAGTATAAATAAAGTTGTCTTTGTAATTTTTTCACAGTTAACCATGGCCCTTTCTACGCACCAGTTGGACTCAAATCAAGATATTGGAAGTTTGTTTTTTAAACATCCTTCTAATATTTTTATTTCTGGCCCAAGTGGATCGGGTAAAACTGAATTTGTTAAAAAGATGATTGAGTTTAAAGAAGATTTATTTGATATTTTACCCCAACGTATTGTTTGGTGTTACAAGGAATGGCAAAAATCTTATAATATCTTACAAGAACGTGAGGGGTCAAACATCAAATTTATTCAAGGTATTCCTGATGATGAAGATGAGATTGTCACCGATCCCAGTGCAACGCACTTGGTGATTTTTGATGACATGTTAGGAGATAAAGATGAAGAAAAAATTAAGTTATGGTTTACAAGAAAAGGACATCATAGAAACGCAAGTGTGGTGTACATCACTCAAAATTTATTTCAACAAAGTAAATCTTCTCGCACCATCAGTTTGAATGCTCATTATTTAGTTTTATTTCAAAGTCCAAGAGATAAGATGCAAATTAAAGTATTAGCAAATCAACTTCAAGCTCCCCATATGATTCATGCGTTTAATGATGCCACATCTATACCTCACGGATACTTATTGGTCGATTTGAAACCAAATACACCTGATTATCTCAGATTCAGAACACAAATTTTTCAAAACTGGTTTACATAATCAGATCAACAAGGACCTGTTGTCTATTTTCCAGGAGTATAAAAAGGTGTGTTTGAGTTTAAATCCATCATTTGTGTCAAAATGGCTCAACGAACATCAGCTAATCTGATACGTGCTCTGTATAATTTAAGCAGAGAACATGATAGTCATAAAAGAAAATCACTCTTAAATGCTGGTTTAATTGAAATGATCAAATGGTTTTCTTTGGCAGCTCGAAAAATTGTTCAGGGTAAGATGAAATTACCTAAACAAACTCAAAAATTTATGGATAGACATCAGGATGATGTTCGAAAATTAGCAAGTGCAATTGTTGACCCTGAAGTCAAACGCAGTATCATTTTAAAACCTGGAGGTGGTGGATTCTTTGGTGGTGTGATCATTCGAAGTCTGATTCGATGGGATGGAAATAAGTTGATGAGAAAATTTAATAAGAAAACTAAAAAACCTAAGAAAAAATCAGTGAAAAAACCAAGAAAACAGAAAAAAAGAAAGGTTGATGATCGTTTTGTAACAAAACGTAAAAGTAAAAGTCCTGCCTCATGGCAAAATTTAGGTCTTGATTCTCCAAACACAAATGCAAGACAATCGTCCATAAATTTAGCAAGATTTACTCCTTTGAGAGCACAAGATTTGTTAAAAAGACATGGATTTGGTGCTACCATGCACATGTTAAATCCAAACAAATATCCATCGCCACCTCATTCTGAACGTCGACGACTTCATTTTTTAAAAAAACAATAAAAGGATTGTACATTTAAATTATAAACACACTCATAAACATGGCTGTAACAACAACACGTCGTAGAAAATTGCAAAAAAAATGAGAAAAAAATCTCTGATTAAAACTTATGGTACATTTTTGGAAGGATTGACTCATTTATCCAATAAATGTCGTAAGAAAATGATTCAAGAATCTCCAAAAGAAGTCATTGATTGTGTAGGGGAATGTTGCATCAATCTTATAAAAGGCAATGTACGTCTGACAAATGCTCAAAAGAATCAGTTACGAGCTAGAAAGCAGCATATACGCTTACTGAGTTCTAAGCAAGTTCCACTTGACACAAAAAAGAAAATTATTAATCAGAAAGGTGGAGCCTTGTTAGGATTATTGTTAAAACCATTAATTGCTCCTATCATAGGTTCTGTCTTGGGTGAAATTATCAAAAAATAAAAAATATGGATGGTCGTAAAATGGCTATTGTACCATTTAAACTTTGGGAAGACATGAAACGCTGGAAAGACGAACAAATTCAAAAACCCAGACTGCCTCCTGATCCTAATGTATCTGCCACAGCCAGTCTTCAAAGAGACTTATCTTCTGTCATGGCCAATGAAGATTTGTCTGAAGCTGAAAAATCTCAATTATATGGCCAGACCTTGCACAAATTTAAAACAGCTCATCAAAAAGCTTTAAAAGAAACATCTCTTTTTCCCCAATCTCACCCTAGTTCTTCCAAAATGAATCAATTGGTCATAGATAGTGTGCCTTCCACCATGAAACGTAAAGCTCAGCTTTTAGTTTCACTTCTAAAAAATAACCCAAATGTGTCCTGGGAAGATGATGGTACAGTCAAACTTTATGGCAAATCTATTCCAGGGTCCAATATTATTGATTTGGTCAATGATGTCATTAGACATCGTAAAGGCAGTGAACCTACAGGTTGGCAAGCTTTTGCAGAAGGTTTAAGAGACATGAATATTCCCCAAGATGTCATTGGAAATAGGGAAAGGTGGGACTGGATGCATCGTGCTCCAGAAACTCCTGAAACGGATTATATCACTCCCAAACAAAAACGCACTATCAGAAAAACAGCAAGTCGTATTCCCGTTTCTGTCAGGTCTGCAAAGAGTTTGAGTGTTAGGAAACGTATCATAGACCATTTTTCCTCTCTGGCACTTTTATCTGCCACCAAAAAACGTATAAAAGAAGAGTTTTCTTCTCCATGGGTCAGTTACAATGAAGCTTGAACAGTTGTATTACAATCCTAAAAGTCCTGCTGCGTATGCAGATGAACAAGCTTTGTACAAACTTGCTAAACAATCATCCAAAAAAGTTAAACTTCAAGATGTTAGAGACTGGTTAAGAAAACAACAAACTTATACTTTACATAAATCTATTCGTAAAAAGTTTTTGCGACGCAAAACGGTAGTGGCTGGAATTGATACTCAGTGGCAAGCAGATTTGGCAGACTTATCAAAATTATCAAAGTCCAATGACAAGCATAGATATTTACTTTGCATCATAGATGTCTTTTCAAAATATGCATGGGTGGTACCTATTAAAGATAAAACTGGAAAAACTTTAGTAATTGCTTTCAAATCTGTGTTAAAAAGTGGACGATGTCCAAAAAGTTTGCAAACAGATAAAGGAACTGAATTCAAAAATATAGAATTTCAAAATTTCTTGAAAACTAAGAAGATTCATTTCTTCACTACTGAAAATCCTGAAACCAAAGCCAGTATTGTCGAGCGTTTTCAAAGAACTTTGAAAACTCGCATGTGGAAATATTTTACTCATCATCGCACTTTGAGATATGTAGACATTCTTCCCAAATTAGTACATGGTTACAATCACGCTTATCATCGAAGTATTAAATGTGCACCTGTGTCTGTGACTCTTAAAAATGAACCACAGGTGTCAGAAAACTTATATGGCAAATCGAATTCTAAAAAAGTCAAACCAAAATTCAAAGTGGGTGATTTTGTGTGTATCAATAAAACAAAACGCACATTTGATAAAGGTTATTTACCAAACTGGACACAAGAATTATTTCAAATTTTAGCAGTGGTCAAAACTCAGATTCCTATCACCTATAAAATAAAAGATCTTGAGGGTGAAGTGGTCAAAGGTACTTTTTATTCACACGAGTTACAACGTGTAGAGAAAGAGCAAATTTACGAAATTGATTCTGTTTTAGATCACAGAAAACGTAAAGTAGGAAAAAAGTGGGTGAAAGAAATTAAAGTTCACTGGAAAGGGTATCCTTCAAAATTTGACAGTTGGATTTTAGAATCTGATCTTGTATAAAAGCATGAAAATGGATCTCAGAGGATCATTTGTATGTGGTGACACTGCTTCAGTACAATCTGCAGAAGGTCGTGATCGAATTGTTAAAAATCGGTTCACTTTTTTTGCTCAGATCATTGTTGTTTACATGATCATTATCACATCATTAGTTCAAATCAGTCTGAGAAGTCCAGATAAAGAATTGTGGTTAATTTTACTCAGTAGTTCTATCGGTTACATACTACCATCCCCAGGTTTAAAATTTAGAAAACGAACTAATCTAATTTCTACTTACGAAACAGATTCACCCAAACACAAACCATGAACAACTTTTATTTGACACTCTTGAGTGATAGTTCACTCAGTACATTTTCAAAAAATACGCAATGTGACTTTAAAGTGAAATTAGATCATTCCATACAAATTGAAAAAGATAATTGGGAAGTAGGTTTGGTAGAAGTCATAACTCCAACTGAAGTAAATAATATCACTAAGGAAAACAATTATGTGATTTTAAGATTTACTGATAGAAAAATGTGTGAAGACATTGATAACTGTACAAAGTATGATTCATATGTAGACCAAAAAATCTATATCCAAAATGGTTATTATGCTTCTCCACGCCATTTGGTTGAAGAAATTCAAAAAAGTATCAATTTTCGATATGGACTGACACTGAAAAATAGCAATGCTACCATTTCAATCACTTATGGTGAAAACAGTGCTCGAGTCAAACTTGATGTTCAAGATCCTACAAAAGTCCAAATTATTTTTCCAAAGGCAATTGCAGAAATATTAGGTGTAGGTAGAAATTATTTTGATAAACCATTAGGAAATGAAAAATACATTTTCAGATATGGTGTGGATTTAAATACAAAAATTCACCAACTTTACATTTACTCTGATTTAGCAAGCTATACATTTATTGGTGATGTTACTGCACCTATTTTGAGAGTATTGCCATTTGAAAGTAAAAGAGAAAACAATCATTTACATCAAGAATTTGTCAATGTACACTATGTACCAGTGGCAAAATCTTTCATAGATCAGGTGCACATTAGTATAAAAGGTGATACAGGTGAAAATGTGCCATTTATCTCTGGGAAAACGTTAGTGAAACTACATTTTCGACAGAAGGTATAATGTTGAAACAATCAAGAAGCATTATGTCTCTTCAATCTGGGAAAGGAGACTTTCCCGTGTACAGAGGCGTTTCAAGACAATATGGCAATGGTTTAGGATCCATTTTTAAAGCTGCATTGAGAACAGTGATTCCAATTTTAAAACCTGTCGCAAAATCAAGTTTAAAAAGCGTGAAAAAAGTAGCTAAAGATCAAGGGGTTCAAGCTCTAAAAGACATTGTGGGTGGTGAAAATGTAAAAAAAGTTTTAAAACAAAGAGGAAAAACAGCTTTGAAATCTTTTGGTCAGTCTACTATAAATCAGTTGGCTATAAATTCAACTCAAAAACGCAAAAAGCCTCAGTCTCAATCTAGACACCGAACTGTTAAGAGGGGTTTTAAAAGCAGAGCAAAAAAGTTAAATCCAATTAAACGTCTGGTATTTGAAAAAGATATATTTGACGAAAAATGATTCAACAAGGTTCTTGCGATTGCACTAAAACGGAATTGGATATGGAATCCATTCCACCCACCATGACTACCATGCAAGGCACTCAGTGGAATGATTATCATCCCATCCCTTCTCTCGATAGTCATCATGCACCCATTGAATTTCTAATTCCACCTCACACCGAGTTTTACACTGATTTATCTCAAGCCTATCTGTATATCAAATTCAGAATCTTACAGCAAATGGGTGAAGATCTTGAAACTGGTGCAAAAGTATTTCCAATTAACAACTTTTTTCACAGTATGTTCAGTGGCATCGATTTGTATATCAACAATAAACTGATCACGAATAATTCAGACACGTATCCATACAGAGCATACCTTGAAAATTTGTTTTCTTATGGTTCTGATGTCAAAGATAATCAACTGAAAGCAGCAGAATTTTGGTCTGAGGATGAAGCAGGAGCTTTTGAAGATATAACAAATGCATCTATCACTGATCGTGGCAAACGCGTAGCAAAAAGCAAATCAGTGGAGCTTCAGGGTAAATTACATTTGGATCTTGCTATGAAGGAAAAATATTTACCTAATGGCTTAGAATTCAAACTTAGACTCAATCGATCATCTCCTCAGTTTTGTTTGATGAGTGACAATTCTCCTGCAAAAATCAAAATTGATACTGCTATCTTGAGAGTACGAAATGTGCAGCTTCTACCTGCCATTAGCAATGAACTGAATCAAACTATTGCTCATCATAATGCTAAATTTCCAATCAGAAGAGTTGAAGTCAAAACTTTTACAATCAGTAGTGGCACAAGATCTAAAATTGAAGACCATCTTCTCACTGGTCAACTTCCAAAACGAGTTTTTATTGGCTTAGTATTAAATGAGGCATTTAATGGGACTTTGGAAACTAATCCTTTCTTTTTCCAACATTTCAACCTAAGTAAAATGGATGTCACTTGTGATGGACATAGTGTCTATGGAAAACCATTTGAACCTAGATTTGGAAATGATCAGTATCTCAGGTCTTTCCTATCTGTTTACCAAGCATTAGCAAGTCAGAATCAGGTCCAAAATTGCAACATTGATTATGAAGATTACAAAGGAGGTTACTGCTTTTCGGGATATGATTTGACACCAGATCAAGCAGCCGATCAGTCTCATTTGCACCCTATAAAAACTGGGAACCTCAGATTGGAGCTTCAGTTTGCAACATCACTTGCCAAGACAATCAACGTGCTTGTGTATGCAGAGTTTGACAATCTGATAGAAATCAACGGACTTAGAGAAGTTACCACAGATTACTAAAGATGAATGCAGGATACTTCATTGAACAGGACTTGATGTACCA
This sequence comes from Loripinus fragilis, assembly GCA_964019695.1. Classification (NCBI taxonomy): domain Eukaryota; kingdom Metazoa; phylum Mollusca; class Bivalvia; order Lucinida; family Lucinidae; genus Loripinus; species Loripinus fragilis. The sequence continues at coordinate 81,882,559 of OZ026523.1, read as the reverse complement.
AACAGATGCATACAGTGCAACAGTCCAGCCATCAGGTGAGAAGAGTACCTTACAGAAAGAAGTAGAAGACAATGAGGATATTGATTGTCTTATGAAGACTCTTCTAAAACAAGCCATATTGACTTGTCTAAAGATGGCAGTTGGAGACTGTGCGAAGCATGAATGTCATGGATGCAAAATGAACCACCCAAGTCAGAAATACCACGATATCTGTCTATGGACTTCTCCAAGAGAATGGATTGAAGATTATGGATGCCATGATCCAGCCTTAGAGGGCCTAAACATCTACGATGTGATGAAAGACTTTGACGATAGAATCTGGAACTATCTGTATGGCGACAGTTTGCGACACCCTATGGACTTTACAACAGGGATCAATCACCTGACGCCAGAAGAAAATCAAGAAGCCTATAAAAACTGGCAGTACTTCAAGAAAAATCAAAGTGACTTAACAGAACAGTGGAAGACGTACTGGGCCAAGAAACTCATAGAATCCTATGAAGAAAAGGAAACTGAAGAAAACGAGAGCCCAGAAACAGAATAAAAATGAACACTGTTGAACTTATCAAAGTCATAAACAATATACCTGTGAAAGGAGAAGTATGTGCCAAGGATTTACTACCAGAGAAGAAACCACTGGATATGAGGGCTTACAATGTAAATACAGATATATCCACAGATCCAGGAGAACATTGGGTGGCTATCTACTTCAGAAGAGATAAAGTTATGTACTTCAATTCGTATGGAAGACCACCAGAAGAACAATATTTTCTACCATTTATTGAAAGAAACTCTACAAGATGGATCCATAACAAAGAATGCTTACAGAGTCCATGGAGCAAAGTATGTGGAATTTGGTGTATCTACATCATTCACCAGCTCAACAAAGGACTAGATCTAAACACAGCCATTCATCAAGAACTATATGGAACTGGAGATGATTTATACCAGAATGACAGAGATATCGAGATGTGGTTCATCTATAACTATGCCAGAGTCATCCAATCCAAGAATGGAATGAGACGCATGGCTCCTCCTGACTTTTTATTCAAACACAGAATACAGACTTGTAAATGTCATAATTATTCACATCACCTTTCAAAGAAGTATCCTAAGTATAATATGTTGTAAATATGTTAAGGGAAATTATTGTAAACAATGAACAGAGGGACGGCCCTAATCCTCTGTCATTGTAATCAGTTATAGTTAGAGGGGCAATAAAGTTATAGAAATGTTCACCAATCTTTGTTGTTCTTTTCATTAAAAAAATCAGTAGTAGTAAGCTTGAGACGGCTAGCTATACACTAGTTAACGCTACAGAGTGATGCCTCTAGGAGTTGAGGTCTTGATTGACCAAGAGACTCTAAGACGCATTGTACTTAGTAGCCTTGACTATTACACACACCATATACCACCACATACTATATCCCCTAAAATGACTAAGTTATCTTCAAAGCTGAATTTAACTAAGTTATTTTATATATCACCACAGCAGAACCTTTATCCCCTCAAAAAATGTTATTTCCCAACAGCCCAGGAAACTATCACAATCACAGGCCCAACCAGTGAATATGACCAGGAAACTGTCACAATCATAGGCCCAACCAAAATACCCCTAAAATAAACTAAGTTATTCACAGCTAGTCACTCAAGCCTACCAGGGGCGGCATCTCTGGGGTCATTTTTTAGCCTGAAAAATTCTAAGTTCTTTTCAGGCTTAAAAAAAATGACCCCAGAGTGCCCCCCATTACTACTTTCTAGTTTTGCGTTATGGGGTATTTTCATTGTTGTTCGATTTTTTCAAGAATCACTGTTAAATCGCTTAATTCATATCAATCTTCTTGTAAAGCAGATGCACAGCTGGATTTATTAGCGAAGAATAATTTCAGAAGTAAAATATCGACCAAAATATTACCTTTTTAACAGCTACGTACACTATTCAGGGCTGGACCCAGAGGGTTTGTTTACGGTGAGCCGGGGGCACTGAAAGCCGAAGGCTTGAATCAAGCGGCGGAAGCCTTGAGCGGGGGAGAGTATGAGATGGGGGCTGGTTCCCCCTATCACTGGAGGGAGCTCCGGGGACATTTTTATAAAATCTATGTCTCTGAGAATGCATTTCAAGCCATTTTGAAGCCCATTTTTCCATATTCTATAACCTCAATTTTAAGTAAGGTTAGACACTCAAACGCCAGTTGTTGCCTTTTTGTTTTTGTTTTATTTAGGGCACCCACGGCCTCCGCGGTGGCACGTGCTCCCCCCTTCCCTGGGTCCGGCACTGCTATTCTGTGCACTCGTCGACTGCAACCAACAGTTACACGCGATGACTGCGCTGTTCGAGTACAGGTGATGCTCGTTTTCATAAACAGTGCTCTCATTGGAGTTTTTACGGTAAGACTCGTCATTTACACCTGTTCCGGAACTACTTTTACGGAGCTACCTGATTTTTTAATGTCTGCTCTTTAGACTAGTTCGTCATGAATCTACATCAAAATTTCAGTTTATGTATATATATAGTCTCTTAAAGTTCGTTACTTAGATGTCAAAACAGTATTCAGTTATAAAATAAAATGCTCTATATTTTGTCAAATGTATGTATTTTTCCGCTTGATGATCCGCCATATTGAAAATATTAATGTTTTGATGAGTGATTTCTTGCGGTAAACAAGGGAAAGTTACTCCACAGTTTGAAAAGGGTCGAGCAGATCTGAAGACCCCCATAATGCTGGTAATATTTCCAACATAACTGCTCTGCATTTGCAGTGGTTTACATTCTAAATAAGCGAAAAACGTGGTTGGAAGCCTTGGTCTTCCTGGCGACGCACCTCCCACCCTTTTTCTGTCGAAATTATTTGATTAAAAGTTCTATACAAGAGTCATATCTACCTGTATTTTGATTATTTGCGTTCGACCTCTTATAGGTATTGTTTGTACGCGTTGATTTATCAAATCCTCCAACCAGAGGGACCTGGCTCGTGTTCAAAGTAGATGACCAGACACGTCACCTGTAACTCACCCCACCCACCTGCATTATGGAAAGCAAGAAGACGATTAGCTTCATTTAAATAGATCAAATGTAAGTGACATGCTCCATGGTCTGAACTGGCGATCCCTGCAAGATAGAAGTGAAGTAATTACAATGGGAAAATATTTGGGTCCCCAGGAATCGAACCCAGAACTCCTGCGTGACAGTCGACCACTCTAACCATGTCTCTAAAGAGTTGGGTGGTTTCCAGTTTAGCGGTCCCGGGAAGTATTCCTTTGTGCATAACTACTGGCAAAAATAACATTTTGACGGGGTTGTTGGGGCTGTAGCCCCCATATTAAAAAGAATTCATAACCCCGATAAATAAATTATCGATATTTGGTGGTGTTGGGGTGTATTAAAAGGGCTTTCAGTCACTTTCTACAATTTCTGGGGACCTCTAAACTGGAAGTCTTCCAAAGAGTTAAACCAACAGCGAGGCTGTTAGGAATGGCACTGTTAATGTCACTACACTCTTCCCCCTTTTATTTCCTGAGCACAACAGTCTGTAGCCTACTACCGCTCCCAGAGCCGACTCCGGCGCTACCGAATTACCGCTGCCACCAGTGAAGTAATTCCAAGGGGAAAATATTTTGGTCTGCCAGGATTTGAACCCAGAACTCCTGCGTGACAGTCGACCACTCTAACCATGTCCAGACCTGGTTACTCCTACGTTTTTTGCGTATTTTCTACGCTTTTGGGCTCCAAAATATGCACTACTGATCACTATTACAGAACTACACACACGAGAAAGTCCCGATTTTTCGCTAAATTTTCATTCATTTTGATGTTTTATGTCTGCAATGGCCCGTAACCGCATGATTGTGATTGTAAGCACTGTAATCAAGCAAGCAGATTAGTCCCGCTGTATAAGCATGTTAGAGCCAATTAACCCTAAAACTGCCCAGGTATAACAATAGGCTTTGTCATTGATTTCATTTTCACCAATAACACTACATTTTAGTAGCATTTGATTGCATATTGTAATTGTAATGGGTTTTCGCGACCTATTTTTTACCGACGCCGGTGTAGGGTGTATGTTATTTACAAAGTAATTTACCTGATCTGATAGTAAAAATGATACAATATCATATATGTCATACATATATCATATAAATGTTCTACTTTCCAGTATTATAAACCAAACAAATAAAAATATAGCATTAATCCTAAAGCTAGAAAGAGCATCAATAACATTATTTTGGACATAACTACAAACACCTGTGGTCACACCACACTGGCACAGGGGCTCTATGGATCATATGATGCATTTGACGTATGTATCTTTTTCATATCTTTCTAAGATTAATTTAGGGGGAAAGGCTGTGCATTGGACATGGACACTTAGTCAAGACTCTTGTAGTCGTAATGAGCCAATGCATCACGCCCACCTTTTCCCCCTTCTTCTGTCTTGCCCATATCTTTAACAGGCCTGTACAAAGTGATGAAGAAAATAATGCCAAAAAAATGCAAAATTAGGGGAACCTATGCCCAATTTTTTCTTAGTGTTGGACTTTGTTTTTGTTTTTTTGGGGTGGGGGGGGGGTTGACCTAAAGTACTCTTCAGCTATTTTTTTTTAATTGTCCCCTCTCCAACCCCTACATTATGTCGACGGCGCGTATCATGACAGACTACACATAAGTTCTCAAAACTACACTTAACAACACCCTTGACTACACATACGCGACTTTCAATGTAAACAGGTCTTATGTCACTAAAGAGTTAGCCCAACAGCAAGGCTGTTAGGAATGGCACTGTCACTACAGATGGAAGGATGCCCACCTCTTGAGAGAAGACGGGTTGCCATCAAAAAAGATAGAAGGCTAATTTCTCCAAAAAGGAGGACAAGGAACAGGTTCCAGACCATCAGCTGTTAGACAGATAGAAGAAAGATGTCCTTCTTCCCAAGAACATACCGGGACTGGAATGCCTTAACACCAGACATACAGGAACTGGACTCGCTGGCCAGGGTATCAACCATGTAGGGCCAGTTTGTGAAGTTGCTTGTAACCTGTAAATATGATGTTTTTAACCTTCTGCACATTTAGACAGACAAAATTGATTTTGGATTGAGCCACTTTGATGGAAATTGTTCCTTGCAATTGCGCAACCTCTTCCTAGCATAATCTTCAATAAGTTGAAGGAGGCTAGTAAATGGCAGAAGCAGAAGCATTTTATCAGATGATGAGGATTTTAGGTGCTGAAATCAAGTGTTTCACAACACAAAACTTATCATTCTAGTCATTTGTAATGTTACGGTTTGTTTGATGTTTTATAACCCAGTCTTCAATCTGTCTTAGCCCAGTCAACAGCTGAGGTCATGTTGAGACCAAACTTTTTTCCTTGGCAAGCTTGACTAAGTGGTTAACCAGCCGTCTGTAAATTCACTGAATCGAGTCTGATCAACGAATCTGGCCCAAAATTGTTTTTATTTTTACTTTTTTTATTAGATCTATTATGTTTGTAAAGTATGTATTGAATCGTATAAACGATTAGTATGTTTTTTAGGTCGGGTCTGAAAGCCCCTGCCCAGCCGAGCTGCCGAGTGCTGACCTACATAGTCTATTTTTTCAAATTCAATCATCCTCAGTGGAGATTTTTTTATAAATAATTTGTATTCAAAATCACCACATAGACTTAAATCGATAAGTGGAACAATAATAATAGTAAATAACAATAATTTTGATTTTATTGTCATTTTATTGCTCGCAGGGGGACTGAAAGCCACAGCCAATTGGATCAAGGTTTCAGTTGATTTTTATCGGAAATTTGAGAGGTCTTCAAGCGAGTTTGGCAAACATTCTGAAAATAAAAGATAATTGAAGAAAAAGTTAAAAGGAATCTTACTTAAAAATGTGTTTATTTCACGAAATTGGTCATTTTCCTACCTTAATGAAATGGCAATTAAATCCAAATTATAACTATTAACTATTATTATAAGATGTTCCACTTATTGCTTTTAGTTTATGCGATGATTTTAGATACAATTTATTTTTTAAAAATCTCCACAGAGGATGGTTTTTAAATAATAAACTATGTACGTCGGCAGCTCGGCTGGGCAGGGGCTTTCAGACCCGACCTGTTTTTAATGAGAATTGATAGCTGACCAATGACCATTGCAAAAAGGGCCCATTGAGTATGTCTGGCTCAAATTTGCCTTTGTCCACTTGTTTCATACCAGATTTCAAACTACATGCTATCAATCCATATATTAAATAATATTTGTACGCTTTTATTTGCAGTCGTCTATTATGCCCACCCCAAAACGCCTGCGTGATCTGATCAGGGAAATCAGGTCTGCAAGGACAGCAGCAGATGAACGAGCAGTTGTACAAAAAGAATCTTCCACTATTAGAGACTCATTTCGAGATCAAGACAATACATACAGATGCAGAAATGTAGCCAAGTTGCTGTACATTCACATGCTGGGATATCCTGCACACTTTGGACAGGTAAACAAAGTGCTAATTTTAGTAAACTTATAATTATCACATGACATCGCATCTGGGAGTGAAATAACGCCATGCAATAAAATAGATGAACCACTAGTGGTTTACAGATTTTCGGGAAACGTTATGACGTCCACAACAAAGTTGCGAACAAAATGACAAAATTGTAACGTTTTTTTATGCCAGAAATGAGATTTCAAAGTAATTTTAACATCAAATGATAAATAGAATCAAAAATTCATGCTCTTGTATTATTGAATTTATTAAACTCATTGCTAAAAAGAAATAAAATGCACTGCAAGCCTTGCAGTTTATCTCTTCCCCAGCTTGTTGTATATGTATAAATTCAATAAAACATAAGCACTCATGTAAGATCTTCTATTTAAACTTTAAAGATGTAGGTAAACAAACATTTTAGCCATCAATTTGTTTTCTCATTCATGTATCTCAAGCAAAACATGTTTGGGGAACATACTGTTACAAGGGGACTAAAAGCTTTTTTGTGTGTTCCAAAATATCATTTTTGTTGATTAAGAAAATTAATTCCAAAATAATTTATTCAACCTAATAAGCACACTGTGTATATGACTTATAAATTCTCTTGAGAACCTTGCGCCCAGCTGATTATGATCCACACTATTTCATCCATATCCCTTTGTACTCTGGAAACCCCTGAACGGTAACTCTGGCAAACAGTGGAGACCCAGATGAAACGCAGCATGATGCTGCATTTCATCAGGGTTTGCACTGTTTGCTGACATCAAAACAACCTTCAGGGCTAGAATAGAAATACACCATTTACCTATTATCCTTCAGAATACAAAGGGTTTATAATGAAATTTTATGCCAGAATTGATTAGAAATCAGAAGTTCATACAATAAACAACCCATATAGTGCTTGTTGTGCTCTCACAGGAGTATGTGCACTTTTTGGGTGGTATATGGTTTGGTCTTATCCGAAGCCATGGTCCATTGTTGTCCTAATCAGTTCAACTGGTGGCTGATTTAACACTCCCAGGCTAGGACTCCAGATAAGCGTGTGCATTCTTATCACTCAACCAAGACATATATTATTGGTACTCTAAAGAAGCGCCTCATTGAGGCAGTTCTGTGGGTACCCACAGCATTGATTTTGGTTGTGATAGAGAAATAAGAAAGCTTTTAATCTAGAAATTTTGTCTTCCCTGGAACTAAGTCCTGTAGTAGCTGTGCTATTTCAGCAGTTGTCATGAATTATTGATTCTTGAAACTCTGTCATTGCTCAAGATCAACAGAAGGATGATCAAAAGATAATTATAGATATCTAATACATGCATTCACAATCTAAAAAAAATAGATGTCTCAGAGGATAGATTTAGAAATTTTGGAATTGTTTTAGACATATAAATATGTTCATATATCCATTGGAAGCAAAGAATACACCAAAGAACGGAGAGTAGAGTGTGCACATTTTGTGGGCCAGAGACTGTTTCAGCCGTTTTGGCCTCATCAGTGACCCTCTTATGGTTTCAAAATTATTAAGTCTAATTATGAGATGTGATTTTTTATTGATATTTTAACTGCATTTACCATTCCTCTAATTCTTCAGTTGATTCATAAGATGTTGAGTCACCATAAATTAAAACTCTGGTCTGGCATGTTAGCCTAAGATCATAAATTTATGTTTGGGTTTTAACGAAGTCCTTGAGTCAAACAGACTAGCCAAGGTAGATTTGCACAAAATTACTACGTGTATTACATATATTGTATACACATGCAAGGATTGAAATAAGGGGTGAATTGCAACTGGCTCTTGTCTTGGGACCAGTTGATATCAAGAAGCTTTCTTCCAGCAAGAAAATTGATTCGTTAACTATGACCAGTTACAGTTTGATATAGTACATGTATGTGCAAAAACAGCTTACATTTGTGTACCTAGCACCAATAGGTCAGTGCTTATTTCAATCCTTTAGCAAACATCTAAGAGCGGGCCACCAGCAAAACGCCATTCAAATGTATGCTGACTGGGGGCCCTGGTGTTAACGCATTGATTGACATTGATTGGCCTCTGTAAGGCATTTCTTATTAGATAAAAGTCAATGATACATGTAAGAAGGGTCCGTGTATTCACCGGATCGGGCCTAATCACCGGATCTGACCGAATCGGACCGGATCGGGCCCGAAATTGGCCTATTCCTTTGCTTAACTGATTGTTTTTTCTTTACAAGAATGATGTGCATAAAAGATTATGTATTTAGTGCAAATTGTATGCACTTGAATATATTAATATTGATATAAACGGCAAAAAAAAAAACATACTCAACGGACCCTTTTTGCAATGTTCAGCTATCAATTCACACCTATTGTGTTTTACATAAATGACATGCGCAGGTCTATCCTTTGTTCAGTATAAAGAAACCAATTTTCCTCAAATTAAAACAAGCCATTTTTGGTACAGACGTCATTAATTTGATCCTAAAAATACTTTACAACATAAGATAGTTATATCGTAGCGTTATTTGACCATTTTTGGGCCCGATCCGGTCCGATTCGGTCAGATCCGGTGATTAGGTCCGATCCGGTGAATACACGGACCGATGTAAGAATAATATAAATAACCAAAATTTGTTATTATCTTTATAACTAGCCAATTTGTGGATGTTGTTTTTGTAACTCACACATACAGTGACTATTGGTAATCTATTGTTTGCGACAGAGTAGCATAGTGATAAACCAGTAAATTTCTCCAAAATGTGCCTGACACATTGGTTTTGTTTCATAGCCGCTGCAGTTAGGAACTTGTGAGAAAGTTCCAATTTGCAATTTTGGTACCAGTGATAGTGGTAGCTCAGTGGTTAGGCACTTGCCTCTGGTGCTAGAGGTCCCAGGTTCGATTCCCGCTCGCGGCGAGAAAAATTTCGGTGTCCGAACACGCTTTCTCTAGTGTCATTTGCAGGGATGACGCTAGATAAGTGCATCGTCCTTCGGATCGGGACGTTAACTGGATGTCCCCTGTGCAGGGAAAGTCACCCCCTGTGCAGGTTAAAGAACCCTACGGTAATTTCGATATGGTTACTTGTAGGCTTTCATCCTGCAACCCGGAGTGTACAATGTACACCTGCCGATAATGCTCGAAACCGAGCGCCAGGCAGTATATAGAGAAAGAAAAAGAGAGTATGCATTGTCAACATAGCTCCAGATAAGGCTGCGTATTGCGTATTTACGCAATTTCGTGGACCTGAAAACGCAATTAAATTCATTTCTGTGCGTACAAAAACGCAATTAAAATCTTTGATACGCAATTTCGAACTTTTTTGAAGCGTATTACGCCATTGTATTCAGTCTGCGATTGTCGTTCATAAACAATTGTTGGGTACAAATTTATAAAATGCAGGGTGCCGAATCCAGGGTATTTAATTGTAAACCAGTCCGGTGGCATTCCTTCTGCGGTTTAGCTATACCTATTATATACACAATTACGACATTCGTCTCATTTTGCGATAACAATGGCGAAGCGTGGACGGAAAAAACAACCGCTGCCTGAACAATCAAACAAAATCCTGTCATATCTTAATCGTAATACCACGTTAGGTGTTCGAGGGATCATTGATGAGTTAATAAATGGGATGGACTTTCGAAATGAGGCCGAAACAGTGGTATCCGATATAATTGGCAACATTATCAGTGACATCCCTGAAACCGAAAGTAAGTCAAAACATTCGGGAGAAACTGTTTCGCAGGATACACTTGAGTCTTGGAAAAACAAATACCCATGGCTTACCATAAATAAAGTTTCTGACAATCATATGAGACTTATATGTGATTATTGTTCATCTGCTAAGCGGAAATTGCCTTTGACAAATGTATGGGCATTTGAGGGGTCACCCAGTATTCAAAGTTCGAGTCTAGTTAGACACAATGCTAGTGTTGAGCACAAAGATGCTGTGTCCCATCTTGTGAAGCTTGAAACCTGGTCAAAGTCTCAAAATGAGCAGAGTGAATGTATAGTTGAACAATCTAAAAACACTGACCCTATTAAACCGGAGGATATATTAGTATTTAATACCGTATATTATGCAGCCAAAGAACAGGAGCCGTCAGAAAAAGTTAACAGGCTTTTAGCTTTACAGAAAAAGAATGGACTAAACACAGAATACCAAAACCTTAGTTGGTCAACAATTGACAACATCCAAGAATCCATTTGCAGTGTGATGACCAAAACTTTAGTTGATGAAATAAACAGTTCGCCATCGTTTGCTCTTATGCTTGACGAATCAACTGATATAACTGTAGACAAACGCCTTTCAATTTGTGTGAGATATGTAAAGTTTGGTGTTCCGGTCACTAAATTTTTGATAAATGTACCACTGGTGGATGGGCGTGCACATACTATTGTAAATTCAGTAGTCCAACAATGTAGTGATTTAGGCATAGATCTTACCAAGATGACATCTTTGGCAACTGATGGGGCATCGGTCATGATGGGACACAAAACAGGGGTTGGTGTGCAGATGAAGTCCAAGCATTCTCCATTCAGCATTCAGACTCACTGCATTGCACACCGTCTTAATTTAGCCTGCACTGATTCTATTAAAAAAGAAGACTATCTGGTGACATTCAGGGATAAGTTTGACTCACTTTATCATTTTATGAGTAGTTCACCTGCTCGTGTCTATGCTTTGAAGCAAATACAGCAAGTGCTGGAAGAACCAGAATTAAGTATCAAAGAACCCCATTCTATTAGATGGTTGGGACTCAAAACAGCTGTTGAAGCCGTGTATGAGTGTTATGCCTCAGTCCTATCAGTATTGTCTAAATTTGCAGCCGAAAAGAATGCTGTGGCGAAAGGTTTATATAAGTATTTCTGCAGTTATAAGGTTGCTTTAGTGATTGCATTCATGTTGGATGTTCATTCTGAGTTAGCAATATTAAGCCAACAATTTCAGAGGAAAAACCTAATGTTTAGTATGGTACAACCCTTGATTGATGGTACTGTATCAAAACTAGATGTCTTGTCAAATACAGACGGGGAAGGACTGAAGCAAATGAAACGTGATATTTTAGCAAGTGATGAGGGCAAACAGTACAAAGGGGAAAAACTTGGGTTTAAGGTCACAATGGATGATGAGTTTAACAACTTAAGGACGAGATATATTAAGAGTTTGAAACATAACGTTAAACACCGTTTAAGAAAAGATGATGGCGATATTTTGTCTGACTTTTCTAAGGTGTTTGAGCCCTTTACTGTCTGTAACACTGCAGAGGAAGCATGTAATGATGCCATTACTCATTTGTCCAATTTTTATGGAACTGGCAAGGAAATAACACGACTTGAAGGGGATTTGATTGAAGGGACTGAGGAGACTGTCATTCCTGTACATGCCATGCTTGACCAAGATAAACTCTTAGATGAATGGCCTAGGCTTATAGGTATGATTAGAGGGGCATATTCTAATGAAGATCCCCAAGAATTGTGCCGAAAGCTCATAGTGCTTCACAGTGACGTAATGCCCAATGTTTCCATTTTAGCTGCTATAGGTTTGTGCATGCAGTTAACAAGTGTTGAATGCGAGAGGAGCTTCAGTGTACAAAATCGATTAAAAAGCAAATTCAGGGCTTCAATTAAATCTGAAAAACTGCAGTGTCTCATACAAATAAGTATGCTTGGTCCTGCGATGGAATCATATGAACCTGAAGCAGCAATAAGGCATTGGCTAAGCGCTAAAAAAAGAAGGAAAGGCAGACTCTTCAGTCCATATGAACCCAGGCCAGCGAAAAAACAAAAGGTCTGTTAACTTTAATGATAACTGAAATTGTTTTCTGGCAGACAGTATAATCACAAAAAATTCGAGTTAAGGAGATGTTATAATTGTGGGATTAATGTCATCTTTCATGGAAGTCTTTTGTGGATGCTCCTTTGAATTACCTCAATGAGGATATTTTCTTATGAGCACCCACAACAGACTTTCATGTTTCAGAACTGACAAAAATATATTTTAAAGCACTGCTTTTGATCAGTCTGGAAGAAAATTACTGGACTCAGCATAGGTCCAGATAAGGATATTTTTTGCGCTTAAAGTGCAATTATTTTCTTATCCATGAATTTAAATGTGTGTTTTGGGTGCTCAAAGGAACCATCTCATTGAGACGTTTCTTTTGAGTACCCGCAGCATTTGTTTTGAATGAGAAATAAGAAGTATATTTCTTACATGCTTCCTCTGCAGTGTATATTATGTGAAAGGTAAAAAGTGTTTCTTTGAATTATTTTGTTCAGTCCTTGTGCTTTGAGTTTGATTAGATCTAGGAAATAGGTCATTCTGCGAATTATCTGTCAAATTATGAATAATATATCATGTTAAATATGCATATACAGTGTATTCCCTTTATAATGCTAGTTTTAAATGGACTGTTTTATAGGCAAATCATGTTATATATAGGACACTTTTACAAAAGGATTAAAAGAAAATATTTATTTTCCTACAATTCCTTTGTGAAATCCCATTGTAAAAATTGGAGCCACAACATGACTATGTTTATCCAAATCCATGTTATAATGAAGTATGTTATAAAGGGACTCCACTGTATCTGCCAAAATGCTTATACAGATAATTTGCTGAATGATATATTTCTAACACCATATACAGATAATTTGCTGAATGAAATATTTCTAACACCAGCCTGCTAGTCTTCTAGGGGCTATAGAAAGATAGGAAAGTGCCTTGAATCTATTAGACTTTAATAGTGCATTAATGTGTGAAAATTAAACATATTGCATCAACAGACTCACTCAGGACACTTTAATTAGTTGAACTTTGATGATCCAATCACTGCATATAGCAAGATGATGAAAATCGGTTATTAAAATCCATAAAACTAACCTGTCCATTTTTTTCTAACATGACTGAAGAAACTGTTGAATGGCCAAAAACATGCAAAGCCCATGGAACTTAAGGCCAAATGGTCACAACTTTATTAGGTTGAGGTTCACTGAATAGCTGAAATGGTCAAACTTTTGAAGATGCATATACCCAGGAAATGCCATGATCATGAAATTCTGTCTTTTACACACATATATAAATTGGGATATCAGTTCTATTTGCCAGAAGTCAAAAATAATGATTAGTAGTCTAGGTCTATATATAGGGAGCTGAACAAGTTTTTTGAGGTTCATTGGCTCATAGAAAAGTGTGCTTATCTAATGTTAGGGAACACAGCACATTTTACCTGCATTTAAATATTTGGCAAAGAGAAATGATAACCAATTAATATTTTAAAAAGTTTTAAAAATGTCAAAATCAGAAAAAAATATTCTTGAAGGATGTAAAAGCTGCCAACAAAGAAGTACAAGTCAAGAGGTACAACGTTTCCATTGTTTAGTAACTTTCAGATGGATACCCAATTCAAAAATTTGAAATACCCAATTTAAAATTTGAAATACCCAATTCGGGCAAAAACAGGTGGGTAAATACCCAATTACTACCAATCCTTATCTGGAGCTATGCATTGAATACTGAAATCTGGCAATTTGGAAAAGTTTGGGGGTGGGGGGCATCAGAAATACTGTAGTATTTTACTCCTATAAAACTTACGGAATATTTTGCGTCAAACCAAGAGTTGAATATTGTCTATTTCAGTTGGAATGCCTGAAGTTGATAGCATCTCAGAAGTTCACAGACAAGAGGATAGGTTACCTAGGAGCCATGCTTCTACTAGATGAAAGACAAGACATACACTTGCTTGTTACAAACTCTTTAAAAAAGTGAGTACAGTGCAGTCTCTATACAGCACACCTCTATATAACATGGATTTGGATATGACACTGTCATGCTGTGGCTCCCAATTTTTTTTACCACAGAATTTTACAAAGAAATTATAGGAAAATGACCATGAAATGGTCATTTTCCTATACTTCCTTTGTAAAAGTGTCCCTCACTTATAACAAGGTTCATTCCTATAGTATGGACCCCAAGCATAGCTTTATACTCAACTGTACTTGATTTACCCTAAATGCACTGACACCTTACATGTAACTCCTTACCCTTTTTAAACTGAAAGCCTGTTGACAGGTACTTTGGCAAACAGTGAAGACCAAGATGATAAGGAGTTCTACTAACTCCATGTGACACAATGGCGCTGTTGCGACCTCTAAATAATCTGAAAAAACAACAACAGATTCTGCAGAAATAGAGAGAATAGCTACAAAACTTGAAAACAGCAGTGCAGTGTTTCATTGACTCTTTTTGTGAGAAATACTGCATTCTGCTTTCTGCAGAAACAGATATTTCCGAGGACTGGAACTGGAATTTGAAAAAATGTCAACACTATGGTACATGAATGGCTGCTTAAAGATGGTTGACTGAATATCAGGCCTCCAGATAAGAGTGCGTAACTGAAAATTATTTTTCTTACTTCTCAACCAAAACATATATTGTGGTACTGAAAGGAACCGTCTCGATGAGACGACTCTTTTGGGCACCCAAAACATATGTTTAAACTGATGGATAAGAAAATAGTCACAATTTTACGCAAATTATTTTTGCTTAACTAGTCCTATGGAATATTCTTGGAGATCAGTTGTTTGTCCCACCTAATTTGATTGACTTTGTTCAAAATGAGTGATTTGATGATAAAGGACAATTAAAATAGAGAATTCTTTTGGTGTATTTATCCATTGAGCTGCTAAAATTTGCAGAATATAGAAAAAGCCAGGGATATTTGTGGTCCAGAATATGAATGAACACCAGATTTGAATAGCTATTGTATGGGGCCCAGCCAAAAATGAAATCAGGAGTAACTCTGTCACTCATTGTTTTTTCCATAAAACGGTTCAGGCCCATCCCAGAAATATCCCTGAAAAGCCGTAACTGTTTTATAATCAAGAGAAGATTTTTCCTTTTTGGTTCCTCATTTTCTCCAGCCACATGTAGCTAAGTGTGTATGTGAATTGAAAGCATTCTCATGGACTATCTTGAGTGTGGGACAGAGTTAACCCAAGTAAAGCAGTATGTTTTAATAATTGTATTTGTTATGTATTTCAGTGACTTAAGTCATCAGACACAGTACATTCAGAGTCTAGCCTTGTGTACTTTAGGATCTATTTGTTCGTCAGAGATGAGTCGAGACTTGGCAGGGGAGGTTGAAAAGATGGTCAAATCATCTAATGCATATATCAAGAAAAAAGTAAGTATAGTTCAGCCAAGCTACTTCGGCCTGTGTTTGTAAACATTGAGCATATATCATTGTCTATTTTTAGCTTTCTCTACTTGAACAATGTAATCAAAAACCTTAATAGGTATTTTTGAAAATATAAGGGGATAACATACTTATAGGTATAATTCAAGTATCTCTCAAACACATCCGACTTCCTAGCTAAACATTGAACAGGTTGACCAACAGAACATAGAGACCCGAGTTCAAGTCCTCTTTGGGTCTCTTTTTTTTTTTTTTTTTTTTTTCTCAATGGTTTAATTTTTGCGTCATTGTTATATAGCTGCTAAAACTCATGTATTTTCGTTTTTTGTATGGTTGGTGTGAGCTTGAACAAAGATGCATTGACGGCAGGCACACAGAGTGTATGTGACGGTTATTCTTGTGATAAGACAATGGGCTCATCCTGCCATTAGCCATTGTAGCCATTTGCTACTAAAAATGTAGGATGGCTACAAATATAAGTCGTTGGCTAAAAGTACAGTCTAGGTGGTTCAAAAATAACATACATTGTATTTGTGAGAAAGTGTTTTTCGATCAGCTTTTGCATTTTCAAATATTGCTTTTATTATTCCTTCACACTTTATTATTGTGCCATATTTTGCTCTTTGGATGCTGGATTTTTTCAATACCATTCGGGTGTCAAACAGCTTGGATCCAGATCAGGCCTGACATTTTGTCGGGCCTGATCTGGGTCCAAACTGTTTGAAAAGTTATCAGCAGACAACAAAAAGAGGCCCCCTAGCGGGCAAAGAGTTAAATACAAAACAACTTATTGATACTACTTTCTGGCTAAAACCTTGGCTTAAGTTAATTTCATTTGACTTCAACTTTTTCAATTTGGCTGAAGTGTTGGCTACAACAAATTCTGAGCCAGGGTAAGCCCTGAGACATGACACCTGTATTTGGTTTTTACCAGGCAAGGTTTATGCCTACCTGTTCATCTACATAGATATGACCTTAAGATAGCATGATTGACTGAGTAGCTCTTAACCTGAAGGACTTCCACTGATGTATCCAGAGCTAATGACTAATATGAAAATAATGAGCTGTGGCATGTGATTTTCAACAATGTGGCATATTGACAAGCGTAGACTCAGACGAGCTTGTGCAGCCTCCTTTTAAGCTTAGAAACTCCAAGCAGCTTAACACTCATAGAATATTCAAGCGTCACTGCGTTGTGTCCTTGAGCATGACACATTAATCCTAGCTTAGTACTGGTTCAACCCAGGAAGACCCGTCCCTACATATGCGCAGGCTGATCTGAGGCTTTGCTGGTCGCACATACCACATTGTTGGAAATCTCATGTCGCGGCTCATTAATATTATGATGGTATGTATTTCAGGCAATCCTTTGTGCATATAGAATTATAACAAAAGTACCGGACCTGATGGAAATGTTCATTCCTTCCACGAGAGCTCTGTTGAACGAGAAAAATCATGGTAAGTTCAATGACACAATTCTAGATTCAACAGGTTGCTTTGTGGCTATTTTTTCTGACCAGACTTTCTACTCTGAAAACACATGCTTAGAACTGGATACTTTAAGTTAACAGGATAAAAATTGGGGAGGAGTGTGTGGTGCATAAAATATTCAACATGACAAGGCCGAAGTTATCAATCTGCATAACGGCACCCATTAGATATTATTATTATACCACCCTTACCAACTTTAGCACAAAATAGCCTGTGCTGTGCAAGGTCTACACTGATGTAGGTGGTATAAAATAGTTATACCATGGGTTGTCCGCCTGTACGTAAGATTATCCACTCGCTAAAGCTCGTGGATTATCTTAAGTACAGGCGGACAACCCATGGTATAACTAGTACTAAATCCAAGCATATTTGAACCTTTGTTTGATTTGATTCTTTACGTCCCATCAACAATCTTTCAGTTAAACAGGGACGGGTCTTCCTGGGTTGAACCAGTACTAAGCTAGGATAAATGTGTCTTGCTCAAGGACCACAATGCAGTGACGACGGTGAGGCTCGAATCTGCGGCCTCTTGGTCTCGAGTCAAGCACTCTACCTCTGAGCCACTGCGCTCCCTATATTTGAACCTATACATGGTCTATTATTAATACGACTATTTACGGCATATAATGTTTTACATTAGTAATTTTCTGCTTCTATCTATAAGTGAAACTTAATAGATGAAGACCAACTTCTTACAACTGGATCTAGATGTATTCTTTTTTGAAAACTGTGTTACAGTGTACATCCAATGAAGTGAAGAAAGACATTTTTTTCTGAATTTAATCCCTGCATCCATGGTTTCAATGTGATTCTGAAACTGGACTGTCTGGAAAACAGAATTATATGGGTGGTGCATAAAAGTTGAATTTGCAGGACATTGGTTAACCTACCTTTAGATTTATCAAAAACTTCCCTGTTCCTACTTGTAAGATAACTGGTACATCACAGGTGCATGCAGAAATAATAATGTTGGCACATTAACTACCGTAGTGGACCTTAATAAGACCACTGTGCACATTTAAACCCAGCCATTATAGAAATTCTGAAAACAGTGTAGATCCAGATCAGCTGGCTTCTAATGAAGCCAGCTGATCCTCACTGTTTTTCATCCAAACTATGAATCAATATGATACAGGTAATAATTTGCACCACCAGAATGGCTGAAAACTAGAAGTTCAGTATTTATAAACAACACAGAAAGTACACATTATGTGATTATAGGAACATGTGTGGTTATTAGGTAAAATACAGTAGTTGTACAGTACAGCTCCGGTGGTTTTTCAAAGACCCACCCAAGCCAGTGGGGAAGGATTTTTAGCCCACCGCAACCCCACCCGATGTTCCGTGCAAGTCCCCACCGCGGGAAGGATTTTTCCCGCCGTAATTCCACCGCAACCCCACCGCGGGTCAACATTTTTACCTGTATGACCGCGGTGGGTGATAAAACTGCTGGCGTGTGACGTCAGAATGATTGACAGCTGTAAAATAGATTAATCAATAGAGATGCCATACATGCAGAAAATAAATACAATTAATGTACATTTATTGTTCAGTGTTTTCTATTAGCTTCTAATTATAATCCATGATCCTCAATTATCGCCAAGTTTTAATTTTAATTTATTTGACAAGCGATGCTCATAATCTCTATGTTTGCATGTAAGCTCAGAAAATTGTGACTAATTATTTCACTACCTTGCTTGGAGGTGAGGTCATTCGTCTTACATGTACACTGGTATGAAAAGACATCCAATCTATGCAAAAATCAGTTGATTGGCGACTACAATGCGTGACAGAGAGAGTATAGCATATTCAGGAATATTTTCTTCTACATCGTCTGTTCCAGAGACTTCCAATGAGCGCATAAACTGTCCACTGTTTTGCAAGGTGCATTTAGTCACGTAGGCACACTTAGCCACGTGCAGAATCACCATCAGAAAAAGGCCATGTCGTAGTGTTATGCCGTACATGAGTTCCCTACCGTATTAACCAAAATTCGTGACCACGTAATTTAATGAACATATTTTTTTCCATTTAAAAGAATTTTGATATTTAGAATCGCATTGAAGACATGCGCAGACCTAAAGGGAGGACAGGGGCTCCCAACCACCCCCCTCCCCCTCGAAAATCATAACGCTATAGGGTTCGTGAGCATCCCTGGAAAATTAAAAATGTTGGACCGTCATCGCCTCGCTAGCGTTCACATTAAGTGGTATTTGGATGCTCTCTCAACTCATCAACTTAAAAAGTTGTCAAGAGTTGGACCCCCTCTGACCCCCTTTCTGGATCCGCGCATGGAAGCGACGATTCTAAGGAGTAACCACAACATATTCACATGGGTGAAATTTCAAAAAATCCAAATCCTGAACTTAAGGAAATTCAAATATTAAAACATGCAGGATTTTGAGGTTGACTTTCTACGGAAAGTCAGCCTCAAAATCCTGAATTCAGGATTAATCCTGAAAATTTTCACCCATGTATTCAGAAGACGGTGGTTCCATATAGTTTTGTGAGTTTCCAGGGTGGGGGTCCCTGTGCCCCCTCCCTCTAGATCCGTGCACGCTGCAAACTAACGAGAATTGACCTTTTAGCACGAGATTTTTTGTATTTATACTGCATAAAAAAAAGATGCAGGACCAAAATTTAGACTTCTAGTCACGCTGAATTGATCATGCAGCATGAGCATGTAAAAGGAGTCCTTTGCGCTGCCGCATTGTGCATACGCGTTGCAAAAGAGAATCTCCCACAAGAATGATTATTTTTTAGTATTTCATATCATGTTTTCTGTGTGTTTCAATAACCACCAAACACACCCTGATCTCTAAATCCACTGTATCACATTTGAGCTCGCCTGAACAACGGTCAGTACGTTTCTATTATACTTAAAAATTGATTCTATTACGGAGAGCTGCCCTTCTCGATGAAGATGGAAAATATGCATGTAAAATAGTGTTAAAAGATACAAAATACGGACCGCCACTCCCGCAAAAACGGTAAATATCCTACAATAAATATAACGAACATGATTGCCTACGATATTTTACTTTCGTAAGTAGTGGAAAACTAGAATGATCTTTACCAGAGTCGTTCGTTTTTGTCATTACAACGATGGGAAATGTACAAAGTATGAAACCTGTGCACATTTGCTTAGGTTTTATATTTTGTTCATTTTCAGCGCTTGCACTCGTTTAAATCAGCTGTAGGACATGTTCAGTATGCGCGGATCCAGAGGGACAGGGGTCCAGAACCCCCCCCCCCCCCCCCCCCCCCCCCCCCCCCCCCCCCCCCCCCCCCCCCCGAGAATCATAAAACTACCAAGCCTACATTCAATGTTGGAGCATCGTAGGTCCGCAAGCGAAACGCCAAATGGCGTTTTGCTTTTTGTGGTATTTGGATCCATTCTACCCATCAACTAAAAAAAACGCTGTCAGAGTTGGTGCTTCAGTGTCAAGGTCAGTTCGAGAGGTCAAAGGTCCCATGTGCAGATCTTTCTGCTTTCCACTGTCTGCTTCTGGACAATAGTTCACAAAGATGTCCACCTTCTTGAGACAAGTTTTCAGACATCCTGTGTCAAGGTCATTGCGAGAGGCCAAAGTTCACCACTACATATGAGCTGCGACGTGCGATTTCTTCCAACAATGTGATATTTTGACAAGTGCAGACTCAGATGAGTCTGCTCGACTCCAACTTCGGTCAGTACCTTAATCATAGTATAGTCAAGCGACTAACAAAGGCTCTGATCAGACTGCGCGTATGCGCAGGCTGGTCTGAGCCTTTGCTGGTCGCACGAAAATCTCATGTCGCGGCTCAATTATCTCCGATTCTTGAAATAATACATACATGTCAACACACCTTGCTACAGAGCATCTGAGGAACCCCAGTTTGCAGATACAAAAGAACGCAGTAAAGACGGTAAAAAGTCGAGATACAATGTCAATTTTTTTTAAATGTTTTCCGTGCATAGAAAGCAAACACCTTTTGTTGTGGTTGGTTCTTTAAAAATTTATGAAAATTTGCATGATCTGGGGTGGTATAGGCGAAGGCTCTGTGGAGACTTCCCTACTGTGTTTCTGTATGAGGTGGGGGCATGCGCGGATCCAGGAATTTTTGTGCCAGAAAACAGCTCTGACAACTTTTTTAGTCCTCAACTTTACAGAGGGTGCCCAATGGTTATTTCAAACAAAACTATATATGTATATATATATTTTTTTTGGGGGGGTGGGGGGGTCCAAATGCTTATTTCTATAGAAACCCATATAACTTATGATTTTCCAGGGGGGTCCGGACCCCCAACCTCCTCTGGATCCGCGCATGGGGAGACTGTGCGTGTGCACATGCCCATCTTCTGAGCCTTCGTTGCTTGCAAATGCGACAAGTACACGGATGCGTCTTGTCTCGAGAGCAATGAGCAAATGATCAATTAGAATTGTACACATCAGTCTTCATCTTCGCAAGCCAAGGGTACTAACTCCACTACGTTCCTGGAGTTAGTACCCTTGGCTTGCGAAGATGATCATTCTCTTGAAAACCATCGTCATATTTGGACTTTGCAGTTATCGCATATATTTGCCTACTAACTAGTGTCGGACGCTGATAACCTTTGCAAATAAGTTGGACCCAGATCAGACACGACAAGATGTTGGGCTTAATCTGGATCCAAACTGTTTGACACTTTGATGGTATTCCTAAAAAATTCAAGGTTGTTTTGAAAAGAAAATAGCAGACGACAAAAAAGCATGCATTACATGTTACTTGTGAGCAATGAAGACCCTGTCCGAGATATACATGTATGTTATTCAATCGCTGCATTTTTTCACGTACGTACATGAAAGGGCCTTTCATTTATACACAAGGGCGATTTTGACTTTGAAGTTTGAAGCCGACAAAGAATGTTTCAACCTCAGACGTCAAAGATCATGTCAAACTTTATAAGCGGTGTTTCTGTAAAAATCCATGCTGTGGGTACTCCTAAGAAATGCATCTCCAAGGCGCTTCTACCGAGTAGACTCAACATGTAGGATACACAACGTTTTAACGAAAATAATTTAGTCGATACGATTTTTGGTTGTACATGCGATCTTGAATCGATGGATCTTACCGTCGAGTACGTTTGAATTTAATCAGTTGAGAAATTTCTTAAGAAATAAAATTTGAAAAACATAGAGTTTTTTTCATGTCGGTCAATTTTTTGGACGAGTTTTATACAATATGATGCAGTCGATTGAACGTCAGAACTATTGAAACATCGTATCGACTGTATGTCGCATTCGAGCAAACGCCGTATCGACATAATATCTTTCGACCAAATGTCAAAGAAGCACCCTCGGAATATGCAAAAGAAAACTGCATTTTATATTACTTTACTGGCCTGCCAGCCAAGAGTGACAGTGACGACGTTTTGTTTACAAAGTTATTAGGGGATCACTTGTTTATTTATCCTATCCGCAGGATAGGATTAATACAGAAGAGATCTCTCGATTCGTGTCTGTACAAGTTAGTGTTTTACTTAACAATTTGTTAACATAATATTTCATCACTGTCACTTTTGGTTGGCACGACAGTAGTTATCGTCAAATATGGCTGCTGATTGGCGGAAAATTAAAACAAGCCAGGCGTCGTGTTAATAAATCGAAATAACGGATTAATGGATTAATTAGTCAATTACAGGTAAGGATATTTTTTTACCATTTTCTGGACCTATCTCTTGGGATACCGATTTTCACGTCAGTTTGACCATTCAAACCGATTGAAGAAGGCATCATGCACACGAGGGAATTAGTTCATAGGACAGTTTTAGTTTTGCTCAGTATCTTTATTCTTCGAAATGCATGTAGCCCAAGACTGTCATGAGATAGGGATATCACATGGGCGAAAGTTCAAAATATTTCAAAATCCTGAACTTTTGAAATTCAAATCTTAAAACTAGCATATCAATACTTCCATGTTTTAGCTGTCATAAAATGTCTTAAGATAATAATAAAAATAAATCAGAAAAGCTATTTTAATCTACTTCATTCAGGATTTCTGTGGAAAGTGGATAGTCGACCGCCAAATCCTGAATTCAGGAATAATCCTGAAAACTTTCACCCATGTCATCAGACTGAGTGGATGCGCAGGCTGATCTGCGCCTTCGTTGTTCGCGAACTCCCGACAGGGTTTAAATATTGTTTCCCCATCTTCCCCATGTAAAAACTTTTAACAAACTGAAAGATATTTTCCTACCTACCGTCACAATTTTAAAATTGAATGTAACCTGAAACACGCATATTTTTAGTTTGGCCTTAGTGACGCATTGCACACTAGCTTAAAGCAAACAGTGTTGACCCAAATGAAACGCTATTTGATCTGGGTCCACATTGTTTGTTTATACATGACTCCTCGACTTTAAATTAAGTTAAGATTTAAAGCATTTCAGTCATGTCGAACTATCAAATTAGACAAGATATTTAACACTTCTTTACCCTATACTTCGCGTGTGCGAGCAGTGAAAGGTCTCGTGTGGGAAATAATTTTAGGATCATGCCCAAACCACCTGCACGTTTAAGACCATATACAAAACATCTGCGAAGTTTCCAAAATATCGGAGGAGTTACGATCATAAATAAATACACATTGTATCCGAGATTGGCATAAGGTACAAGTTCACAAGTTGAAAAAAGTGAAAAAAAATAAGTTGACGACAATGGACCAAACCAAATGCACATCCTCAGTACATCTGTGAAGTTTAAAAAAGATCGTACTAAAACCTGTAGGGGGTGGGGGGTTGTGCTCATTAAGTAACAGTACCCCCTCATTTCACCAACGGACAAACTCATATTAATAGTCTCATTTCATATACGTCAGGAAACAATTAAAAAATCTCCTTGCCGTGAAACTATTTACTACTATATCCCTTTAAAGTAAAAGTGGTCCAGATCCCTTGAAAAATCTGTGGGCATTCAATATTGGCGAATCATCGACATGCCAGCGAAACGCCATTTTAAATGGCGTTTCGCTGGCGGGTCGATAATGGTCAGCTTGTAGTAGTATTTTGACGATATCTCCCTCCTCACCAAAGTACGAGGTCCCCTCCCCCAAAACAACAATAACAAACAAACAACAAAAATGTACTTATGTTTTTAATGGGAGTAGAAAATGCTCTGACGAGACTGCGCAAATGCGCGTTCGTTGCTCGCAAATGCATTATAAATCACAGCCCATTGCATGTCTTCGACTTCTAAATCTATAGTTATTTTTTAATGGGGGTAGCGAAGGCTCTAGCGAGACTGCGCCCCCCCCCCCCCCCCCCTGAGCTTTCCTTGCTCGCATAGTCAATCAAAACACCAACAACTGCATGTCGTGTACGTTTTTCAATGAGAAGAGCAAATAATCTTGAGACTACGAAAATGGGCATAAGTTGCTCGCACATGCAATAAAGCCACTGTCCACTTCTAAAATGTATAGTTATGTTTAGAAAGTGAGCAGCTAGGGCTCTAGCGAGGCTGCGCATCCTGAGCTTTTGTTGCTCGTACATGCAATAAAAACCCACCAACGATTACATGTATATATCTACCAGATGTCCTTAAGATTTTAATTTGGGTAGATAATGCGCTAACGAGTATGAGCAAATGCGTATTCGTTGCTCGCATATGCACCGTCCATTGTGTGTCTACGTCTTTTAAATGTGCGTATTTACGTCTTCTAAGGCCATCCTTAGAATATATTTGTTTGCCGTGCATTTCAGTTTGGGTAGATAGGGTTTTTTTTGTTTTGTTTTTTTTAGAAATTCAAAACCAACAACTGCATGTCGACTACGTTTTGTTTTATGAGGAGAGCAAATAATCTTACGAGACTACGCAAATTGGCATTCGTTGCTCGCACATGCAATAAAGCCACTGTCCACTTCTAAATGTATAGTTATGTTTTGAAAGCGAGCAGCTAATGCTCTATAGCGAGGCGGTGCGGATCGCCTAGGCTTTTGGTGCTCGCACATGCAATATAAATCACCGTCCATTGCGTGTCTACGCTTCTAAGGCCAAAGGTAAGAATGCACACAATAGCAATCAATGTTACCTTTCTTCAATATTAAAATACAGTTTTTAATGATTTTGAAGACGAGTTTGTTAACAGAATTAGAGAAAAAATAATTAAGATTCTCAGAAAGGCAATAAGTTTTTTGTGGTAGGGCCTGTTTTGGGTGGGAATGTAGGAGCACGGCAAACCAACATTTTTTAAGGTCGGCCTAAATGTATAGTTTTGTTTTGACTGCTCAATAGCGCTCGTTTCGAGCTTTCCTTGCTCGCACAATCAATAAAAAAACACCAACGACTGCATGTCTATATATGTCTACTACATTGTAAATGAACTTATATTTTGGAGAGTAGAAACGGGTCATCATCGGCCCACTAGCGAAACACCATTTAAATAAACATGACATTAAACCATCTATTAAATTTATTTGTATTATTCATGTAGTTTGCATACTGCGCAGATCTGGACTAAGTTTGCCAATCTCGGGTAAACAAGGTCTTCACTGCTACGTATGAAATTAAGACTTATCTTAATCAATCACTTTACAGCGAAGGTTAAGAATGCGGACTTGGTTGATGTTAGAAAATAAAAAAAAACAGAGTAACAATTCTTATAAAAAATTAATCATTGAGAGGGGAAAAGACACAGCAACCAATAATAAGTCGCATTTTAGTACACGCTGTCGCCAATGGCGTGTTCTAATTAACTAGCTAATTGGACCATGGATCCTTTATTCAATTTCGGGTCGGTGATTGGACATTATTGTTCTCGCTAATTAACAAAACTAAACGCTTATTAAACAAACTGAACGTATAATAATTGGGCAATTATCGAAACTGTTAGAAGTAAACCAATTTGGTTTATTTTGCAATTGTCTAACTAAATACTGATGGTTTTTTTTTTAGTTATTAACACAATTTTAGAAATAATTTGATAAGTTAATTTTTAAGAATGAGATGGGTTAAAGTTAAGCTCCGCCCCTTTCTGACACGCCTTCATACCCACCGCGGAACCACCGCGATTCCACTGCGATGGTATCACTTGACTCGCGAAAATTTCACCTGTTTCCCACCGCGACCATAAATATTTTTGATAGTGGGAACGCGGTGGATCCACCGGAACGGGTGGAAATCAAAGGTGGTCATTAAATTTTAATCCTCCCCACTCAATTTTATGCCCCACCGGCTTGGGTGGGTCTGTGAAAAACCACCGGAGCTTTACTGTATGATATTGAATGCTGTTGTGACCTGTCACTCTTATACTATAAATAAATAAATTGTTGACTTGGACGTAGAGAATCAAATCAAAAACTAACTATAGATATGCTGTATTACAGGTGTATTGCTGACAGCAGTGTGTCTTATCACAGAGATGTGTGAGAAAAGTCCAGATACATTAACACATTTTAGAAAGGTAATACAACATGGGCTCGAAAGAGTTAAGCTTGCGTTTTAAGTTTTGTTATTGTCTTAACATTAAACCTAAACATGAGCTTGAAGTAAAGTAACATTTAAGAGTATTTTGTTTAATATTTTCTACAGATCATAGAGACACCTCCTTACTTAAATGTTTCAAACTTTATGGAAATTTCCATTGGTCTACAGAGGGGTTTCATTATATCCTAAGGGCCTGAGAGTATTTTGAAAATGGGTGGTTGCTGTTGTTGTATGGCCCTTAATAGTCGCCTAACTGTCTCAAAATTCAAGTTTTGTATGGAAACAAAAGCAGACATGTTTTCGTAAGAGAAAAATGGGAAAATGAGTAAAAATGGATACACAACCATGTTTTCATTAGGTACAGTTTACTTTGTTTGGTCTAAAACATGATGACAGCACTTCTAAGCATGCAGCTTCTGAACTTAGCTATTTAGAACAGGCTCAACTGGTTTTG
The DNA here is from genome assembly GCA_964019695.1 of Loripinus fragilis. NCBI lineage: Eukaryota > Metazoa > Mollusca > Bivalvia > Lucinida > Lucinidae > Loripinus > Loripinus fragilis. The sequence continues at coordinate 81,855,528 of OZ026523.1, read as the reverse complement.
AGTTGGCTGCACATTTAAGCCCTATATTGCACTCAGGCTGGCCAAAACTATTAAGTTTGGAGCAGTCATGATGCAAGAGGGCTAACCTTAATTGTTATGGGATTCGAAAGAACCATCTCACTAAGATTGTTTTTAAACATTTGTTGTTGGGAGCTCAAATAAGATGGTCCATTTGACTAAAGTATGTCAGTTCATCTGAGTATCCACAAAATGTTTCAGGGAGCCCAGTGGCTCAGTGGTAGAGTGCTTGACTCGAGACCGAAGGGTAGCGGGTTCGAGCCTCACCGGCGTCATTGCGTTGTGGTCCTTGAGCAAGACACATTTATCCTAGCTTAGTACTGGTTAAACCCCGGAAGAACCGTCCCGCATAACTGAAAGATTGTTGAGTGGACGTAAAAATCAAATCAAACAAAAAATAAAGCGAAAATTTTCATTCAGAAATAAGCCTCCTGGCTCAAAATGGTCATTAAACATACTGCGGATTGGAAACCGTAAATAGCAAAGCTCCGGATTAATTGAAGAATATTAAGGGCCCATGGGTCCAGCTAAGCTAACTTTTATTATGTAAAAATGTGATTATTTTCTTTGTCAGTTTTAACATGTCTCCTTGAGACGGTTCATTTGGGTACCCACAGGAGATGTTTTGGTTGCAAAGTAAAAAAAACAACACATTTCAATTACACATTCTTATGTGGAGACCATCGGCCATACAACATTATATTTTAATTAAACTTAGTTTAATATTCATGGTACATTGAGTGATGCACATAAGCATAATTTACAGTAAAACCTGTCTTAAGCAGCCACTTAAAAATAGACAAAACACAGGTCTTAATGCCAACTGGTAGCTTAATGAAGGTCGAAAGTATTGCAGAATGCCCCTTGGAGCATTCTGCAATACTTTTGACCTGCATTAAGTGGTAATCGGTATTGAAAACCAATTTTTTGTCTTCTTTTTGAGTGGCCGCTTAAGACAGGTTTTACTGTAATCTTAATTAAGCAAGATGGAAGGACTTGGTGAGTTTGACTTGGTCAGGTGTTAGGTTAACTGAATTCAGATTTTTAAAGAGATTGCAAGTTTTATTAGAGTAAAGATTAAAAAGTGTTATAAATCGAATCTATTTATATAACTGGAAAAAATGGTGGAAAACGGATTACAAGATAAAATTTGCTGTGCTACTATTTTACAGCCTGACCCAAAATATGAGCTAACAGTAAGTGAGTCATGTTGACAAGAATTAACAAGAACCTCTCTCTTTGTGCTGCTTCATTTAACCAATTATAGTCCACACACCAAGGCGGCAATCGAAAATGTTAATACTATCGACAATCATTAGAAACAGAGTTTTTGATTGCCATTTTTTGACCGACTGGCGACAAATGGCAATCAAAAACACTGTTTCTAGTGAATTTTGATCTGCCTTTGTCGATTGTTAAGAGCGTTTTCGATTGCAGTCTGTCCGGTGTGGTCCAAAGGTCTAGATAAACACAAAAATTGAGCCTGAAAATATTATAATAGTTTCTTATCCATCAGTTTTAATATATGTTTTGTATTCTAAAAAAGAACCCTCTCATTGAGAGGATACTTTTTGAGTACCTACAACCTATTCTTTGGTTTAGAAATAAGAAAACTATATTTCATTTACACACTCCTATCTGGAGGCCTGCTGAGTCCAGTGGAATCATTCTACACTTATTTCTTGGACAAGTCCACTCCTATTTTAGAGGTGTCTCTCAATTTTAATGTGTATTTTCCCTTAAAGTTCCTTATTTAATGCAATATTTGCAAAATAGATGTCACATGATGTATGTTCTGTTTGCCAAAATACCCTTAATAGTGGTAATCAATTATTTCTGGTTACTTCTGTATCTTAATTTTCTCAAACTAATTTTTAAAAAGATGCAGATGGCCATTATTTTTTGGTTCATCCCAAGCCAGGTCATACTAAAGACTTTGCGGAGTGCAGTGGCCTAGGTGGTAGAGCCTTAGACTGGGGATTGAAGGGTTGCTAGTTTGAGAAATTGAGACTCACCGCCGGCAGAGTCACTGTGTTGTGATTGTTGGTGCATTCTTAAGCTTTTCAATTCAATTAAACTTCCAATAAGCACTCACATGTTGCTTTTGTTTGAGAAATAAGAAAATATTTGTAACCTTTATGTTGAAAGATTAAGACAGTGTATACATGCATCTGAATACAGTTTGGATCCAGATACAGTAAAACCTGTCTTAAGCGGCCACTAAAAACGAAGACCAAAAATTGGTTTTCAAGACCGATTATTGCTGAATGCAGGTCAAAAGTAATGCAGAATGATTTTCATTAAACTATAATCTGTCTTTAAGAACTTTGTTTTGTCTATTTTTGAGTGGTTTTATTTTTGAGACAGATTTTACTGTATATTATTGATTTAATGATAATCATATTGGAGAAAAATGTGTCGTATTCAACAGGTAACTGGAAAAAATGTATGTATGCATAGTTACTTTTTCTTTGTAGTTGCTATAAAAGAAACAAACATTCTAAGTGCACATATTTCTAAATGCAAATTTAACTTGGCCAAGTATTCAAGCAAAGTGTCATCATCATCAACCAATGACATTGTTATTCCTTAGCCTGCCAGTTACGAAATTTACTGTCTGCTCCTCTCATCTGCCTATGTTCTTAGGTAGCCTTTATTGCAAAAAATTAGGAGCAGTCTAATGGGAGCTCATATTGTTTGCTTCCATGAAAAAATCTAGTCTAAAGTGCATTTGAATATACAGCAGCAGATGTAAAAAGCAGATGACATTTTCAGGACAAAGAGATAGTGGTGGGCTAAGGCTATTAGGTATTGATGTGTGGTAGAATGGGTGAACTTCCAACATCTTAGTTTTGAAAGATTTACTCCATATAGTCCGGCAGAATATGGACGAATTTTAGGAGGACCTGGAACTTGATTTTAAACTTTTTTTCTTTATGGATTCTGGTAGTGCATATATTGTCCTTGAAAAATCCAAGTGATGCCACTCTGGCATCATTGAGCATTTCGTTATATTCAAGATGGCGTCCAAGATGGAGGCCAATTATAAGTTTAAAAAATGTGTGATATGGAAAAATGTCTCACACCCATTTTTCCCTCAAATTGATAGCTATGACGTTGGAATCTAGTTGAAGACACTTAGCTCATAGCAAAAATATAAAATAAAATAAGAATTTAGGCAAAACGGCCGCCAAAATGGCAGTTTATTACAAAAAATATAAGAAAATTTTCCCTGAGACTGGTAAACTCCAGGGATTTGCATTTAAAATGCTGAATTTACTGATTCTTGAGTTACAGACATCATCCTTGTAACATCCCACTGATGCAGCTAATGCATCACTCAGAATTTGATATATTCAAGATGGCGTCCAGGATCATACCCGATAAGTTTTACATACCCGTGGGAGCCGCACCTAACCTGTAGACATGTCTGGTGGATTTGTAACATACCAGATTTCCCACCTGATGGAGAGCACTTTACAAACACATGTATCTGAATAAATGAACCCAGCATGTATGTCTGATGGAGTTGCACTGTACGAGCAGGCATTATCTGAGAGTGGCACCAGATCAGCAAACATGTTGATGTAATGGCACCCCTGTAAGAGTAGCACCAGACTTGTAGCAATCCCTCTTCCGCCTGTGCTCAACTAGTCAAAATGTCTGTTGAAGTGCAAAATGGACGAGCAGGCATGGCCTATAATGAGGTACCATGCCAACAGGCATGGCCTATAGTGAGGCACCACACCAGAAGACATGACCTACAGTAAGGCACCACACCAAAAGGTATGACTTATAGTGAGATACCACACCAACAGGCATGGCTGATAATGGTGTACCAAACCAAAAGGCATGACCTATAATGATTCACCACACCATCAGGTACAGCTGATAGTGAGACACTATACCAGCAGACAGGGCTGATACTAAGACACACTACCAGCAGGTATAGCAGATAGAGAAGCGTACCGCCAGCAGATATGCAATTTGAGTGACAAAAGGTCAGCAGGTATGCTGATTGAGTGGTCACAGTCCAGGAAGCATCCATCTTGCAGCAGCACTCAACCAGTAGGCATGTTTGAACAGCAGCAGTGTTTGTGACATTAACACTAGGCCAACAGGAATGCTGGGTACTGTTGCACTGGATCAGCGGGCATGTCTGGTCAAGTTACAACCGGTCAGTGTGCATGTCTGTTCTACTTTCTCGCGACCAGCTGCCTAGGCATCATTGCTACAGTGTCAGCAGTAATTACCATTACGCATGTTTGATTATGTGGCACTGGACCAGCACACATGTCTAAAAACCAAGCAGTTATGTCAATAACAGCTTCACGAGACTAGCAGGCATGTTGCAGTACCCATGTTTTAAACGTTGCTTTGAACCAACAGGCATGTTTGTTGCAGTTGCACCCAACCACCTGGCATGTCAGTTGCAGTTAAAATCGACCAGCATGCATGTCGGTTAGAGTTGCGTATACCAGCAGATATGTTTGAATCAGTTGCAATTGACTTGCAAGCACATCTGTAGTTGTGTGGCTAAACGAGCAGGCATATATGTTACTCTTGCCTCAGACCCACAGTTATGTCCCTATGCTCGTACCCAACTAACGGGCTGGTAAGCACAATTGAACCAGACCATGTATTTTATAGTTGCACCTGACTAGCAGCCATGTCTTTATAAATTGCATACTATCAGCATACATGTCTGTTACAGTTTCATCTTATCAGGATCCATGTATATTGCGTTTCCACCCGACCACCAGCCATGGCCATCTGGCCATTTCACATGTCTTTAACAGTTGCATCTAACCAACAGTCATATCTGTAAGCTTGTGCATACACGCATGCATGTCTGATACACTTGCTCCGGACCAGCATTCATATTTGTTATAGCAATATCCAACCATCTGTGCTGTCTGTTGCACTTGCAACAGACCAGAGAAGTAGTAATGGTTGTTACAATTGCACCGGGTAAGTAGGCCCATACCAACCAGCAGTCAAGATGGTAACGAACATCTGCAGCATGCAGATACCTTACTCAGGGGTTGTTTATGTGTTGATACACTACACTCCATAGCTTTTTTTGTTTGAAAATTTTATCCATCCATTCAGCTGACTTTTTTCCGCATATTGATTCAAAAAAGGTTTGTACTTTGATCAAACACTCTGTCACAAAGTTTTCAGTGACATCGTCCGTTCAGTATACCCTGTCATTTATCACTTCATTATTTGAATATATGTTTTCCTAAAGTAGGATTATTTATGAGAATAATATGATATTATGGCATTATCAGATCTGGCCAAAAGTGGTCTGGAAAGTGTATGGTACATGGATCGATTCCCAGAGCAAAGACAAAAACATAAACCATTACGAAAAATAAGAGTCTGTTATTTTTTTCTGTGCAGTGTATCAGAGCAAAAACCATGTGATTGCCCACTGTGTTATTGCTGCCATCTTGGACGTCATCTTAAATATTTTACAATGCTGAAAAACAACAATAACATGCTAGTCAAATTTTCAAAATACAACTGAAAACTATCAGAAAATAGTTGCCAACTGAGAATTTGATTTCAAGTTGAATTTTGCTTTAAATGGCGGTCATCTTGGACACCATCTTTAATATTTCAACCTTGTGAATCAAACCCGTGACTGCTTCATTTAAATCGTTTGTATTATTAGGCCTCTAAGCATTGATGAAAAGTCAAAATTGAAATGCCTTATATCGAGTTTTTTTAGTCAGATAGGTCTTAAAAAACTAACTGACGGCCATCTTCGACGCCATCTTTAAATTTCAAACTTCTGAATCAAGCCATGTTCTTATTTGATCGTTTGTATCATTTAGCCTAAAAAAACAACCATAATAAGTCAAAATTTAAGTGTTTTTTATCGAGTATGTCAGTCATATAGGTCTTAGAAGCCTAACTGACGACCATCTTGGACGCCATCTTTGATATTTCAACCTTCTGAATCAAATTAATGTTCATTGTTTATTGGTTGCAACATTTAGCCTCTGAAACATCCATGAAAAGTCAAAAATAAAATGCTTTTGATTAAGTATGTTGGTCATATAGGTCTTAGGAGCTTAACTGACGGCCATCTTGGACGCCATCTTGAATATTTCAAAACGCTCAATGATGCCAGAGTGGCATCAGTTGGATTCATCAAGTACAATGCCTCAACACCAAGAATCAACAAAGAAAAAAACTTTAAAATCAAGTTCCAGGTCATCCTGGTTTTCTACCGGACTAATAATATCACCAAAACTTATTTATAATGTGGAAGACAGGGTTCACACAGGCTTGAAAAGTACTTGAATATTCAGGACTGTCTTAAAAAGTCCTTGAAAATTAAATTTGCCTTGAAAAACACTCAAAGGCCTTGAAAAGTCCTTGAATTTTACCAATTACAGGAGGATACAACAGTAGTTTTGGAGACCTAAATCAGTATAAAATTGTGGTGCTTTTTTGGTGCAGCATATGCTTCGCCAAATCAAGGCACCACAATTTTATACTAATTATCTTAAACTAATATCATTAGTAATGGACTCTAACATTTCAGAAGTAGAATTTTAACATGTAAATCAGTATTCCTCTTAAGTTTTCAGTCCTTGAAAACAGTAGGAAAGCCCTGTAGAAGTCCTTGAAAAGTCATTGAATTTTACACAATCTTGTCTGTATGAACCCTGGAAGATATTAAATTCAGTTTGATGAAATAAGATGTAAATATAATAATTGAAAATAAGACTTCCAGTGTGCACTGAATGATGCAAACAGCCCTTTGGGCTTCACAGACACATTTTTCATCATCCAATGCAAGCTGAAAATCTGAACTTCAATTCCTATTTATAAATGCAGCACTATCAGAGGGCATCAGTTACCCCTGCTAAATCAATACGCTATCACAGTATGATTGAAACTTTGTAAAAAGTGTCAGTAAATACCAAATTATGTCAGAACAATTGTAAATTGGAAGGATAAGACAACCCCATTACTTTCTTTGCTTCTGCTTTTGTTGCTATAATAATAAACCTTGATCAGGGCTAAAGGAGGTACAGGGCTCAAGCTAAATGGTGGTAGGGGCCAAAAGTTTGCTTTAAAAAATCAGGAGACTCCAACTTCTCCATATTTTTTTTCAGAAATATCAACAAATGATTCCACAAACAAGCTGTAATGGCAATATAGAACATTTGAAGCAAGTCGAATGTTCCATTTAATGTCAGGAATGGGTACAATAGGTTTTTTCTACAGTTTAAAATCGGGTGAAAACTCACTTCCTAGTAGTCCTTTCTTCCTATTTCAACTGGGTGCTGGGAAAAGTCACTTCTCCCTAAATTTTATGTCTAGCTTGACCCCTGCTTGTAATTATATTAACAGTGTACTTGAAGTCTTGTAATTCGTTTTTGAATTTACCAAAATAGACTTAAAATGGAGATAAAACAAAGGAATACTTTGATGTGACAGTTTATTGCCATATCATTGTGCGAATGAGCAGTTTACTCTCTGCATGCTGGGTAATTTTTCATGCTTTTGTTGTAGTCTGCTGACTTTTTTTAAAATTATCTTATGCAAAAAATTCTTTCAGGAACACATTCAGAGTGTCAAACATTTTTGGATCCAGATCAGGACCGACATACTGTTGGTCCTGATCTGGATTCAAACTGTTTGCAAAGGTTATCACAGTTGGTGAAAGTCACCCCTAGATAGGAAAGAGTTAAAGCACTGGCAAGACTCTGAACACAGGTTTAGATAAGCAAAATTTTTCAGTGTAAAATTGTAAATATTTTCTTACCCATAATTTTAGCATATGTTTTAGGTGTTCAAAAGAACCGTCTCATGGAGACGGTTCTTTTGAGTACCCACAACATATGTTTTGGTTGAGAAAAAAAGAAAAGAAAAATTTGGTGCGCACTCTTAACTAAAGTCCTGTCTGAAGGTGGAGTCTGGATCCTGTGATAATAACAAAATATCATGTGCTTTCTCATTTTACTGTAAAGATAATACATCTCCAATTATTATCCACAAAGCTGAATATTTCTTACATTGTACCCTTTATTTCTTCAATCAAAATTATTCTTGCTTTTTGATAACCCATAAATGCATTGCTTCATTGCAACAGTTTAGATTCTTGGATTTTGACAGTTTTCTAAGGACGCAGTCTTGATCCGTTGAGTGTAAGCTTGCATTGATCTCTAAAAAATGTTGCAGTCATCTATTGCTTATAGAAATGCAGTTACATTGCACCTTATTTTGGGGGAAGTCTGGTTTGGGTCTGCACTGTGTGATTAGCATTGTTTATCATAAAATCTAGTGTCAATTTAGTTTATATTTGTATGAATATTAAAGGAATACAGCAAAACATTGCCAAATAAACCCATTTTGAGAGACAAAACATGTGGTTGTATCAAAGGACTTCTTCTAACTGGCATGCCGGGTAATTTTTCATGCTTCTGTTGCCATCTGCTGACTTTTTTCCGAAACTATTTTTTTCCAAAAAATTTCAAGAACACTGTCAGAGAGTCAAATGGTTTGGATCCAGATCAGGACTGACATTCTATCGGTCTTGATCAGCAGACGACAAAAGTGACCGCTAGCAAGGAAAGGGTTAATGTTACTTTGAGGCAATTTTAATATTTGGAAAGTCCATGAGAAAATTCTTTACCTGCCAGTGATCTCTTGCCATCTGCTTAGAACCTTTGGAGACCCCATAGGTTTATTTAACAAACTTTTTCAGCGTACAATTGTAAATTTTTTCCTACCCATCAATTTTAACATATGTTTTGGGTACTCAAAAGAACCGTCTCATTGAGACGGTTCTTTTGAGTACCCACAACATATGTTTTGGTTTTAGAAATAAGAAAACTATTTTTTTTGTAGGCACTCTTAACTAAAGTCCTGTTACTATATACTATGATAAATCATATGAGGCAATTTTATTTGTCCAGCACATGAGAAAAGGGTACTTCAAAAAATACTATTGGTGCTTTAAAAATGACCTTATATGAGACAGTTCGTTTAGTACCTATAATGTACATTTTAATGGAGAATACATTCAAAGATGATAAACTGTCTTATCTAGAGTTCCTTGAACTATTAAGAAGAATTTTCATGAATATTTAGCAACAATTTCATTGATGAAAATCTGCATTGATCTACAGCAGAAATGTAACAATTGACAAATAATCCAAACTTTAATAGTGCTATCCATATGTTTGTATTTGCAGGTAGTACCACAGCTGGTTAGAATATTAAAGAATCTGATAATGGCGGGATATTCACCAGAACATGATGTGTCAGGAGTCAGTGATCCATTCCTGCAGGTTTGTTGATACATTCTGCTTAATTGTTAACCCATAAAGCGCCACCTATAATTTGCAGCAGACGACAATTTCAAATTTTGCCACTTTTTTAAAAAAAAAAAGGCATGATATTTCATGAGAATCGTCTGTTGGCAGACGATTCTCATGAAATATCATACCATATTTTTTTCGAAAATTTGAAAAGATGTCACAAAATTTGTTGTCTGTTGCAGTTGTGATTGGTGCTTTAAGGGTTAATGCCTGTAAAATTAGACCAAAACCTTTGAGGGTCAGTACTCAGTATAGATCCACATGAGATGACTGCAGTAGTGACCCTGGTCCAGCAACTTATCTTCATGGAGATTATTCTTTTCCTACCAGTAGTAACTGTCACCTGCCCAAATGGAATCAGTGGTTACCACTGATTCCGGTTGGGCAGGTGATAGTTGCTGTCCAATATAAGGAAACACTGTAGTAAGGACTGATCAGCCGCTTTTGAGAAGACTGTCAAGGAACAGTGTGCAGGGTTCCCACAAGCTCTGAAAATCATGGAAAACCTGGAAAATCACTAAAAAAAAGTTCCATGCATGGAAAAATCATGGAATTTGAAAAAACCTGAATAATCATGGAAAAATCATGGAATTTTGTGAAATAATATGACAAAACCACCAGTAGCCAGAAAACTAGCTGTCGTATCCAACAGCTAGTTTTCTGGCTACTGGTGGTTTCAAATTTTAATTATTTCAAAATGCATGCATGGTCTACAAGCATGCTGTTGTTGCTGCATTCCACATTTATGCCCAGCATGGTGAAGATGCTGCGAAAAGGGGAGGTTGGAGTCTGTGCATTAAATAGTCATGGAAATTACATTGTTGATTGTGGAAAATCATGGAAAAAATCATGGAATTGTGCTTTTGAATTTCTGTGGGAACCATGAGTGTGATATAAGGGGCAATTGTGATATAACTAAAAAATTCTTGAAAGTGGCTTTTAGTCGTAAAAAATAAACAAATTATCAGGATCTATACTACTGCCATTTTTGTACCACCTGCTTTGGCGCAGGTAACCTCGGAATGCAATTTTCAGTCTGTCAATGTCCACCCTAAGAAAAATGTTTTCTTGGAGATTTGCTGCAAAAACACAGAGTACATGTAGAATTTAGCTGTGACATGTTTTCAACAATGACAACAATCCCTCGCGAATACCACAAAAGGCCCAATATCTTGAAGTACAGAAAATTACTTACCTCTTGCGACGAAAGAAGCCTACACAAACTCGCACTTTTTATGGGCATAATTATACAACATTTCCGGCCTACCACTAAGCCACAAGGTCTACTTGTCAAAATGGCACATTGTTGGAAATGACATGTCGCGGCTCAAAAATAAAACTAGAGATTTTTCTACTCCAAAATGGCCCATTTCCTTTGAGGCCCAAGATCAACTTATTCTCAGTGGAAAAGTTGTATTTTCTCGTTTTGAGAAAAAGTCCAAAAGGACCATTAAAGTTTCTTATAGAATTTGCAGGAGAATGAAAGGAATATTTTCCTGTTTAGGACCAAATTAGACATGATATTTCATGTGAGTCGTATGATTTACTTAAAATATCAAGGCTTATTTCAGGGTTTTACAGGACGCAATATCCTGCGTCTAATACGCATAAATCATTAGGTAGGACCCCTCAATTTACCTTACCTGCGTCCGCTGGGACGCAGACGTGTTTGTTGTGCCTTTCATTAAAATCCCAAAATCAAAGTTATTTCCTAACGATTCGGTTTTTCCCATATTTACAGCCTATCTATAAATAAATAGGACAGGCGCTGTCGTTTAACCAATAATGTCGGGAGGTGTGTCAAAACAGTCCAATCAAATTCGCGTTGCTATGGCGCTTCGAAATCTCATCATGTCTCACTCCCGCTCTGATTTATCGATCAACATAGACGCTTGTCAATTATTGGGTTTTCGTACGGTCAAGCGTGTAAATGACTAGAAAAAAAAACGGCTGCTAAAATGTTGAAACAGAGCGATCTGAGAAACTTTTTTGGCAAAAGAAATGCAGAAACGGACCAAGAACCATCCTCTAGCGGCTGTTCAGAGTCAGATCAGTCCAAATGTTCTAAAAAAAAAAAACAGCCCCCAAAAAAGATCGAAAATTCCTATCGCTACAAATGGTTGAGATGCGAAAATGACCTGTTGTTTTGCGACACCTGTTTGACAGCTAAGGCCTGTTCAAATCCCTTCACGTAAGGATGTACTACCTTCCAAAATTCTACCCTTATACAGTCAAAACTCTTTATAACGTCACTCGTTATAACAGAATATTCAATATCCGACATAAAATTGCTGGGAACGGATCTGTTTCCATTAAAATTCCCTCTTTATAACAGAATATTCACTTAACGACACTGACAGTAACTTCTGGGAACAGATATACAATTTCTATTGAAAATAAATTCATTATAACAGAATTGTTACCACGTGTCAGACAATTTTGTGATCAGAACCAGGTCTTTTTGCATAAGCTGGTTTCTGTCTCACTTGATAATTGGGAAGCTTTGTGCATTTTGATGTAACATGAAATTGAACTGAAAGTAATCATTTGGAATAATAGCATTTCAATCAATTTGTACAAAATTTTCTTTTTCCAAATGATTAATTTGTTGAAATCTGGTAATGGTCAGAATTCTTTATAACAGCAAATTCACTTTAACGTCAAAGATAGCTTGGAACAAACAGTGTTGTTATAAAGAGGGTTGACTGTATAAAAAGATGGGACCCCCATTTTCAATGATGGGACCCCCATCATAATCAAAGTTGAGTCCCAGGGACCCCCAAACATTCAACTTGGTGTAAAACCCTGTTATCTTGCGTGCTTGCCCTGTAAATGTTGAAATTAGATGCAAGTTTGTTTTGTCGACTTTGTTTGCCAATTAGTTCTTTGAAGTGCTTTAAAGATTGAGCGGTTATCTGAATTGAGAAATCAATTGTCATAGTGCAATGTTTAATGTCCGAATTATGTCTGTTCCTTAAAGACTGAATTTTTAACTCACAATACAAAATATTGATAATAGAATTAAGAACTCTCTAAAAGACTGTGTTAACGACAGTCTAGTAATATATGATTTATATTACAGGTTAAAATACTGCGATTGTTGCGGATACTTGGCAAGAATGACGGAGAGGCAAGTGAAACTATGAATGACATTCTAGCACAGGTAAGATCACACTGAGGTCCCTATTTATGATGATGGAATCATCCATTTAGTTTAGTTTGACAAAGGTCAAGATAAGCACAAATTTTCAGTGTAAAATTGTGAATATTTTCTTATTCATCAGTTTTAATTTTTATTTTGGGGGCTCAAATTAGTACCCACAACATATGTTTCGGTTGAAAAATGAGAAAAAAATATTACAAACTCTTATCAAGAGGCGTAAGCCCCGAGGTTATAAAACTCTTTTCATACTCAACTGAGCAGGAAATTAATCCTGCTCATAAGTGTTAAAATGCCAACAATTGTTGGCATTTTAACATTTATTAGCATGATAAATACAACATCTGAGTGGCTTAAAGCAAGACACTTCTTTATTTGTCAATATTTTAGTTTTTATGAGCAGATGAAAGTTGGTGCTCAGTTCAGTTGAGCACGAAAAAGTTTTATAACCACAGGGCCTGGTTTGATACAAAAAAGTTCAGATCGTTCGGTGTGTAATATCTAAACTGTTAAGACACAGAGATGATGCATTCTGTATCTTATCTGTCAACATGCTTGTTGAATGGTTGCAAGTTCTCAACCTAAATATATCACATTAGCCTTAAAATCACCGGTTCCATCCTCAAGTTCTGCAACATTTGTAGAGATTTATTCAAGGACATTTGTCAGATATGTACTGAGTATATATAAACAGCTTTGGTGTAGGCCTGCCCAGGAAAAGTGTGGTTACTGTTCGGTAAACTGACTATCTTAACTTGACAATAACTGTTAATGAAACTTTTAACATCAAAACAAACATCCATATGGCAGTTCTTGGTTATATAGTGTCAGTCTACACTGTTGGCAAATTTTCAGATTCAAAAGTTTAGAACACATTGTATTTTGGGCAAAAGTAACAGATGGAGCATCATCTCTAACCAATGGCTTTATCTGCAATCAGCCTCAATACAAGGTTATATAGAGTTTATTATAGTTCTATTTGAAATATGGGATTTATAAACCGAGGGAGGTGGAAAATCTGATAAAGAAACGAGTGCACAAGCCCGAGTTTCTTTATACGATTTTTCACTTCCCAAGGTTTATAAATGCCATATTTTAAATAGAATGATTCAATAAACTGTATATTACATGCATTCTGATCGAACTGCTTGCTCAAATCAAGAAAATACTATGCTATGCAATGTGGCAAAACTAGCATGATCACGGCATGTCTATTACTAACACGAGTAGTAATACATCAGATAGCTGTTCCCTGGAAGTCCGCCATTTTGGAAATCTTCTTCATCGAGTCCACCCCAGAATTTCAAACATCTGTAACTTTTTTATTAGTGAACGAAAACATAAAGTGTGGGTAGTCATTTTCTTAGTTAGATCAAAACGATCATCTTGGTACTAAATTTATTGTGATTTTCTAGAATTTTTCGTTTTTGTTCCTCGGTCCTCCAGTGTTTCAGTGTTGGAAGACAGAAACGTTATGCAACTTCATCGCATGTGTAAGTGACGTCATTTCTTAATGTTTGTGACGTCCAAAGTGCAGAGAAGCGTTATGCTTGTTTAAAAATAATAAAATGAAAATGACATGCGTTTCATCTCATCGATGCCTTGGGTCACTTGTTGTCAGGAAAAAGGAGTTCCAGCTAAAGGGATATATTTCCCTAGAGGAAATAAATCTTTCTAGGCTAAAACAAAATTACCGATTTTATTTGTTTGATAAATCATGGTATTTTCCCGCCAAACATGTAATATAAAACTTTTTTCATACTCAACTCAGATGAGCGCGAAATTTATCCTGCTCATAAACGTTAAAATGCCAACAATTGATGGCATTTTAAGATTAATTAGCATAATAAATACCATAACTGAGAGACTTAAAGCACGAAACTTCTTTAACTGTCAGTATTTTAGTTTTATGAGCAGTCGAAATGTCGTGCTCAAATTGAGCATAAAAAAGTTTTATTATAGCCACATGGCCTGGTCTCATTGATGATTATATACAAGATGATGTTTTCATGGAGAATTTAAGAGTAGCAACCTGGCTACCCATTATTTGGGGCTATGCCTTGCGATGGAGGTCTGGAACCAGGGTTGTAAAATAATCTGACATTTTTCATGCTCATCTGAGTTGAGCTTGAAAAAGGTAAAAAAATCTCGGACACTGGTTAAAGTACAAATTGATTAACTCATATAAGCCTAGTGTCCTTTTTGTGGGACATTGGCAAACTGCAAAACCAGACCAAACGCTGCAAAATGTGGCATCTGATCAGGTTCTCCACTGTTTGCTTACATAAGTTTCTTATAAAATTTGAATAAGAATACCACCCAACAACCCTAAAATTGGAAATGGACTCTTCCAATTGATAATGATGGGAAAATACATTCAGTTTAAATGGGTAAATCCCTTCTATGGTTTATTTGTAGGTAGCCACAAATACAGACACAAGTAAAAATGTTGGTCATGCAATCCTGTATGAGATAGTATTAACAATTATGGGTATCAAGTCAGAAGCCGGACTTCGGGTAATGTATTGTTTCATTATGTTAATATACCGTTAATGTTAAGAAGAAATTGAACATGTTGAATGCAATGTAGTGTCAACCAAAAGTGACAGTGATGAAATAATTTGTTTACAATTGCTAAGTAAAACATTAACTTGTACACTCCACTTGAGCTGACGCGAATCGAGATACGGATAGGATTAATAAACAAGTGATCTATCGATTCTAAGTCCCTAATAACTTTGTAAACAAAACATGTCGTCACTGTCACTCTTGGCTGGCAGGACAGTAGCCAGTGCTATATTTTTCAAACTGATTTGGTCAGAAATACCCCTGATCACTAAAAACGGAAGCAAAAACACTGGAAAATAGTTGTCCAGCTGTGATTCGATAGTGAGTCCACTAGTTCCACATTCCTACCACTAAGCCACGAGGTCTAATTTGTCTGCTGCTCTCAATAACCATACATATAGAAGAGGTAATTTAAGTTTTGGCCACTTTGTCTTTGCAGCCAGAATAAAAACAAAGAAACTGTGTATATCATTTTATTTTGCCTGATCTACAGTAAAACCTGTCTTAAAGGGCCACTCAAAAAGAAGACCAAACCTTGTTTTCAAGACTGATAATCTCTTAATGCAGGTTAAAAGTATTGCAGATTGCTCCAAAGGGAGCATTCTGCAATACTTTCGACCTTCATTAAGCTACCATTTGTCATTTAGATAGGATTTTTTGTCTATTTTAAGTGGCCGCTTAAGACTGGTTTTACTGTATCTGTCTGTCGTCTGTTACTGAGACAATCAGTACTGATAAAAGGTTATTAAATGTTTTGGACACATTTTATTTACTCAGTTTTATCAAGGAAATGTCAGACCATTGATCAACTATATTGCTCTGAATACATAAATGGTTGAAGGACAGGAGGAGTAAACATTCTCAAGGGATTTCTCGACAGGAATGGTGTGCATGGGAATTAGCGGCATATGTCTTCAATATATCATTTGAATGAAGATTCACATGCCATATCAAACCTTTCCCCAGAGGAGTACTGTGGCTCAGCGGTAGAGTTCTTGACTCAAGATCAAGGGTTGTGGGTTTGTGCCTTACTGGATGCACTGCCTTGTGTCCTTAAGCATGACATTTTATCCTCTACTTAGAACTGGTTCAACTCAGGAAGACCTATCCCGACATGACTGAAAAATTGTTGACTGGGACGTAAAGAATCAAATCAAACAAGCAGAAACCTTTCCCCAAATATTAGGATTAATAATTGTATTGTTATCTGCTGTCAATAATAGGTGTAGGTTTTAGGGTTAAGGTTGGATTTTTTCTCTTTTTCAGGTTTTAGCTGTAAATATTCTTGGAAGGTTCTTGTTAAATAATGATAAAAATATAAGGTGAGTGAAAACTGAAGAGTTATGTTTCAATAAAATTTAATTAATTGTAGTTATGTTCAGTAATTCTTTAATATTATGCATAGCTATCACACACTTTGTCCATCCTTAGTATTTATTTTACTTATTTCTATTTTTACCCCACTATATGAAAATGGATTAGTCACAGGTTGGACTTTTCCAAAGGACCTTGGACAGTTTCCTATTCAATCTGCCTGAATTTTGACAGCCTCTGGCTAGAATAATGCATAACTGACAACTATAGTTTTGGGCTTAAATCAAACCTTTACATTTAGTGCACCTAGCACAATAAAAATATTTTGAAAATATTGCATAATTATGCCAGGACTCAAGGGTTTAGGGGGTGGGGGTATTTTTTGTGACCAAATTTTATTTCACAGAAAGTCAAAGTTTCGTCGAGTATTCACCTAAATACATGTAAATATTATGTTTGCGGCATAAAACTTGAAACGAAAGTGATGCGTTTGCATAAAATTCGGGTTGAGAAGATTCCATTATTTCATCTAAAGAAGTGTGCTGTCAATTACTTTTGACTATTACCTGTAATGTTTCAAGGTCAACCAGTTTGACTTGTGCACTGAGGTGTATTATAACTGCATACTGTACATATCACAGTCAAGATAAACACAATTTTTGAGCATAAAATCGTTAATATTTTCTTACACATTGGATTTAACCTTTAATTTGGTGCTTAAAAGAACCGTCTCATTGAGACGGTTCTTTTGAGTACCCATAACATATGTTTTGGTCGAGAAATTAGACAATTAATTAATTTGTAAGCACTCGTAACTAAAGCCCTGATATATGCCATTGCATATTGATATTTACCTACAGGCTTTTACAAATTAAGTTTCAAATACGTTTTTATACTAAAGTTTTTTGAGCCCCCCCCCCCCCTGCCTGTGAACAATCATGCCGTTTTTATATGATGTGTAAAATGTAAAACTACAACTGTATGCAAAAGGATTAGTTTAGTCACGGGGGAGGGGGGGGGAAGCACTTCAGTAAAACTTTGTCTATTTTGTATGTGTTCAATAGCAAAAACTGAGTTTTCAACCAATATTTATCAATTGGTACTTGTCCAATGAGAAAACAGCTTTTGTGGATAAGTCAAGGGTTGAACCTACTATCTTTTTCATAGAAAAAATATCATTTTCTTTGAAACTCTTCCATGGTCATTTTTACGGGCAATCCTTCATTAAGACTGTCCGAGGTCCTTATATTGTTTTGCTGAACCCTGGATATAGTTTTTGCCTTTTCAAACAATGCAGATCAGATGAAATAGGGCATTTCATTTGAGACCAAATACAAATATCCATTTATGGATTTCAGTCAACAAGTTCCAGGGAGCTTTTGAACCGACTATAACAACTATTAACAACACTATGTTTATAAATACAATTTATGCCGTTAATATTAAATTATCCTATTTCAGATATGTAGCATTAAACACTTTACTACGGGTGGTTCATGCGGACTATAATGCCGTACAGAGACACAGAACAACGATAGTGGATTGTTTAAAAGATCCAGACATATCAATACGGAAGTAAGATTAACTTAATAATGGCAGATGAAAAAACCCAGCTCCCAATAGTTTTTTCCTTAAAATGCCTTTATATACTGTTGAATCCTCCATCCTATTTGATTCAATATCATAGGTCCAGGCACTGAGATTATAAAACTTTTCATGCTCAACTCAATGGAGCATGAACTTTTAACTAATCATAAAAACTGAAATGCTGAAAATTTAGGACTCTCAGATGTTGTTTTTATCATGCTAATAAATGTTAAAATGCCAACAAATGTTTGCAATATAACATTTATGAGCATGATTTTAACATTTATGAGCATGATAAATTTCATGCTCAGTTGAGTTAAGCATTAAAAAGTTTTATAACCTCGGGTCCAGATATGCAAATTTTTTTTGCCTAAAAAAATGGAAGTCAAATTTATTCGGAAAGCTAAAAAAAATGGAAAAATTAATACAAAGTGTTGCAAACAAAGTTGTACCTTCCCTAATAATTTTTTGTTCAATCTGTGTAAAAAAAAAGATCATTACAATTTGTTTTGTTGCATGAGACAGCTTTTATATTAAATGGTTCATGGAAGTATACTGGTTCATTTGAGAGAAAATCTCAGCGTTAAAAGCCATACACCCTAGAACAGTGTTTGTTTTAAGATTCTTATGGACTTACCATTACTGTATCCATTAACCCATAACCTGCTAATATTTTTTGTCTTGAAAAATGTTGTCTGCTTAATATTCTGCTGCTGCATATATTTAAGTTCATTTTATCTTTGAAGCAAACTATATTGCTTGGTACAAGCAGACGACAGAAGTCGTGACTGGTCGGTAAAGAGATATTACTAGGTAACATTGAAAACTACTTTTAATGCTTTTCCTACTGCATTTTTGTCGTCTGCTGATTGTTTTCAAAATCAACTTTTTGGAAAAATTCTTTCAAGATTACCATCAGAATGTCAAGCAGTTTGATCCTGATCAGGATGTCGGGCCTGATCTGGGTCCAAACTGTTTGCAAAGGTTATCAGCAGGCGTCACTAGTAGACAAAAAGAGAACTGTTCTGACCTATTATTTTCAGACGTGCAATGGAACTGTCATTTGCTCTAGTGAACAACAACAACATCAGAGGTATGATGAAAGAACTCTTACATTTCTTAGAAACCTGTGATCCAGAATTTAAAGCAGATTGTTGCTCCAATATTGTCACTGCAGCAGAAAAGTGAGTAAAATTAATGTTCCTTTACAATCTTACAGCTCTTCTCCGGTTTTTATGAATTTAACCCATTTAAGCCAAATGTAATTTCCCACTCCTATCATTTGGACCAGTCCATTTCTATGTTAAGGATTGTTGGGTGGTATTTTTTTATTTTTCAAATTTTAATAGAATATTCTGTAAGCAAACTGTGGAGATCCTGATTAGACGTCTGGTCTATGTCTGCACTGTTTGCCTATGTCCCACAAAAAGGACGCTAGGCATGAATGGGTTAAGGAACCTCAGGGATAAAGATATAGAGCAGATACATTTCACATGGTGTGTGTGCCTTATACAAAATAAATTACTTGTAACCTTTGCCACCTCGTAGTGGATTGTACTATACAGCAACTGATTTTCACATAATTTGTTTGTTTAGTTTGGTTCTTTACATCCCAGTCAACAGCTATGGTCATATCGGAACAGTCATTTCACCTAACCACACTTTTTTCCTGGGCAAGCTTGACTAAGTGGGTAACCAGTACTCCTGCGCATACTATCGCTTGTAACTGACCCAAACCCTTCTTGAATCAGCGGAAGGGAGGAAAATGGCTGTAGAAATTATTTCATGATCAATCTCTGTGAAAGTATGGGACTGGGGCGGGATCAAACTCATGACTCCTGGATCTGCAGTCAGATAGGTGACTGACTGCCTAATGCAGCACAGTGATTTTTACATGAAGCGTATATCTTAATCCTTTTCAATTACGACAACAGAAGGACAACAAAGTTCGTGATAATTACTTGTTTTTTGGTTAGTAAATCATGACGTATTTGTGTGATTGCCATCTGACAGGCAATTGATAGGAAATATTTAGGCTTAAGCAACAATGATTTAAAATTTCACTTAATGCAAATTTTAGGTGACCCTTTATGGGTTAAATACAGGATATTTACTTTTTTGAGGTGAATACCAAATATATTTCATCGAGTGTGTTGAAAACATCAGAATTTTCATGAGTGCGCAGCACGAATGAAAATCTCGATGTCTTCAACTCACGAGATGAAATATATTTGGTATTTACTAAAAAAATTGTAAATTTTCTTTTTATTTTATACTTTTTAGAAGATTTACAGTCAATCAATTTGTTAACCATGCTTCAAGACGAATCACAATAATGTGAAAGAAGACAAAGTATTTGTGACAGAATACCTGGATCAATCTACATGATCTAAATAGTCATCAGGACTTACAGATAAAAACAAATTTATTCAGCGTCAAAGTCTGAGACAAGTGACGTCATAAGCGACGTCATAATTTGTTGATGACGTTGCATAGCACAGGTTACATGCATTGCCTCACTCACTGAGGCCTTTGAACTTTCGAAGTGAGTTGCATAAAATGAAAGGAAAAGTCAGAGGTGATCAAAAAAACGCTGCAGTGAAAATATAGGCTGATATCAATCACTAGCGATTGTTATCATATCATTTCACTAGTGATTGATATCACTTTTATTTGTTTTTGATATGCATTGATTTCACCGCTAAGTATAAAATAAATGTTTATATTCTCCATGTTTATCATTTCAGGCATTCTCCAAACAAAAGATACCATGTTGATACTGTCATGAAAGTTCTAACTACTGTGAGTATATCTGGGCTTCTAGACACCGGACAAACTTTTTTATATGCTCAACTCCACTGAGCATGAAATTTCAACTGGTCATAAAAACTAACATGCTGAAAAATAAAGACTTTCCTTGCTTTCAAACTCTCAGATGTTGTATTTATCATGCTCATAAATGTTAAAATGCCAACCATTGTTGGCATTTTAACATTTATGAGCATGATAAATTTCATTCTTATTTGAGTTGAGCATGAAAAATGTTTTATGACCTCTGGACTTGGCTTAAGTACATATTCCCCCATGCCATTAGCAAGATCCATTTGTAATCTGATTGTGTCTGGTACAAATTAATGCAGCATAAAATAATTATCTTCTCCACTGTAAAGTAGGCATCTTCTACAGTTGCTTTTACAGCAGCTGCAGCATAGCGCAGGGGTCTCGAGTTTGATCCTTGCGCGGTCCCATACTTTCATGGAGATTGATCATGAGATAATTTCTACGGCCATTCTCCTCCCTTCCACTAATTAAAGAAG
Source organism: Loripinus fragilis (assembly GCA_964019695.1). Classification (NCBI taxonomy): domain Eukaryota; kingdom Metazoa; phylum Mollusca; class Bivalvia; order Lucinida; family Lucinidae; genus Loripinus; species Loripinus fragilis. The sequence continues at coordinate 81,834,217 of OZ026523.1, read as the reverse complement.
GGTTGTTGTCAGTTACAAGCGAAAGTATGGGCATGAAGTATTGGTTAACCGCTTAGTCAAGCTTTCCCAGGAAAAGTGCAGTTAAGTGAACTCACCGTCGGACACGACCATAGCTGTTGACTGGGACGTAAAGCACCAAACCAAACTACAGCTGCAGCATTTTTGGATGTTGCTGTTGATTGTTGACGGAGACATATGTTAAAACTGATGGGTAAGAAAATATTCCCTCTGGGTTTTTTACCCGGGTAGACTCAAATCAACCAGCTGAGCTGCAGAGACTAGAAGTATGGTGATTTAAATGTAGCAAGAACAGCTATTAAAGAAATTTCTAGACAACGAACAGGAATTACACTGATCAATTAATTTTCTTAGTTCTCAACCAAAACATATGTTATGGGTACTCAAAAGAACAGTCTCAATGAGACGGTTCTTTGCAGTACCCAAAGCAAATGTTAAAATTGATGGATATGAAAATATTCACAATTTTATTTTAAAACATTTTGTTTAACTGGGCCTATGATTTGCACAATCCTATCAAGAGTAATTGTTATTAGTGTTAGCATATGGCATAAAGAGATTTTCTCATCACATTGCTCACTCAGTCCTCAGCTAAAAATGTGTCATCTTACAGGCTGGTAACTATGTAAAGAATGACATTGTATCAATCTTGATACAACTGATAGCCAGTACGAACCAACTCCATAGTTACACAGTACGGCAGTTATTGTTCGCAATGAGGGAAGATAACTCTCAGCAGCCCTTGTGTCAGGTGGCGTCCTGGTGTGTGGGAGAATATGGGGAACAATTGTTACAGCCCTCATCAGAAGAGGATGAATATGGACCGGTCAGTACACAAACATCATTTTACACTGGTGCATGACAGCATGTCTGGAAATAATATAATGCCACGTTTTAAAATCAATCGCATTTTAAAATCGATTACATATTTAGTATTGTATTGTAATGAGGATCATAAGAAGGGCACATATACAGGCCTCCAGATAATAGTGCATATTGGAAAAAATATTTTCTTTATTTCTCATCCAATGTTTTGGGTACTCAAAAGAACCGTCTCAATGAGACAGTTCTTTTGAGCACCCAAAAAATATGTTTAAATTAATGGGTAAGAAAATAATTAAAATTTTACGTAAATAAAAATTCCTTATCGGGATTTATGCATGTATTTTGAAAATATTAACATTTAACACCAAAAATATTATCTTAAGGTAGTTTTAGTGACATATAAGAAAAAAAATAATCTTACATAGTTGCTCCTGAATTATTGAATAGATTTGTTGCCAAAAAGTGATAAAATGCTCTGACAGCAAGCCTTGGATTTTATCTCTTATTCCTCATCTCAGTTGATGAATTCAATAAAACCTGAGCATTCATGTAAGATCTGCTATTTACATTATACGTGCAGTTATTCAGGGATGGTAACAAAGATCGGGGAGTGCAGTGGCTCAGTGGTAGAGTACTTGACTTGAGACCGAGGGGTTTGAGCCTCACTGGCGTCACTGTATTGTGTCCTTGAGCAAGACACTTTAATACCTGCTTAGTACTGGTTCAACCCAGGAAGACCGTCCCGACATAAGTGTCACTGTGAAAAATTGTTGACTGGGGCGTCAAGAATCAAATCAGTCAAACAAAGTAACACAGAGGGTATTATCACACTGGACCTGGCACGATTACAATTGTGCCCACTGCAGAAATCATCCAATTTAAGTTGACACTGTGATTTGAGAATAATAGTTTATATACAACTGAAATCTTATCTGATCCAGTCAAATATTTGTCTGTAATTGTTATTAACCATGGAGTTGTTGTTCTCAATGTTAAATGCGATAAAAGCAATAGAAACCATTTGAGCCAGTACATGAGATTTCCAACAATGTGGTATGTGCGATCAGCAAAGCCTCAGATCAGCCTGCGCATACGCGCAGTCTGATCAGAACCTTTGCTAGTCGCTTGAGTATTTTATGATTGTTACGAGGGCTGTTCAAATATGAATGCAAGTGACTTCATAACTTTATTTACATATATGCTACAACAAAATGGTAAACGTTACTATAAAGGACTATATGTCACCTTTAAACTGGCACCAGACATAAAGAAAAATACCGTATACTTATCGAGCTATTGCCTTTTGAATGAGGTCACGTTAGCATACTAGCAAACTCAATGCTATGAACATATACCAGTGATATAGACGAGTGTATAATTCTTTGATAAACTGGTGAAATTTCTTGATATTTTTAAGGAAGTATCCCCATATTCTTATATAATGTTTCTGTGAAAGTTGTAAAATTCTGACATGCTTTTAATTAGATTACAACGATTAGTTTTCACTATTTAAGTCTCCTTATGCTGCAAATAAATGGTTAACAAAACACCACCTTTCAGTTCTCAGTTAAACTTATCTCTAACAAAATGCACGAAGCAACATTTAAACTAGTTTTAATTCAAAGACAATATGTTGATCGCTCATACTGAGTTGTTGCTACAAATTATTGATGGATTGTGGGTAATTTTTAAATGCTGAAAAGCATTTTTATTAAGTCAAAAATGCCTTAAGCGAGGGGGTTACATAATTTTTTTTTTTTTTTTTTGGTCATAACATTGCGGCTTTATTCTAACTTTGAACGTAAACTTTAAGTTTGACCACTATAGGCATTATTTACAATAAAATTACTCACCTGATCTTGAGGACTAGACAGATTGAATATATTATTAATTAATGTAAACAAGTCATTAAGAGACAGAAAAATGCTTGAAAAATGATATAAAATGTGATTACTCTGTAAATAGAGGACAGCGCGTTTTGAAAACTCCCTTATGACATATTTAGCATGTTTTCAGCAGAACGCAAAGAAAACGACACAGTGATGTTCATTATTACATCATCCGTAGATAACTCAAAATGGCGTTTATAAAAAAATTAATGACGTCACAAAAGTGCCTGTTTATTCGAGATTGAAACAGGATTATATAAATTTTATCCTGCAAGCCACTTTTAGATTGTGAGTTAAACTTGCATCTAAAATTTGGTGTCATTTTGTCTAAAACTTACAAAGATATGACATTATATCCGCACATGTACCAAATTGTGCATGCAATTTGCTTCAGAAAATCTTCAGTATACAGGAATGGCCTTTATATAAGGGTCTGTAACTCGAGAAATATAGTGAGTGTTTCTTTATGTTTGGTGCCATTTTAAAGGTGATAAATAGTTCTTTCCAGTAAGGTATTACATTTTGTCGTAGCATATATGTGAAGAAAGTTATGAAGCTACTGGCTGAACACCATTTGGAGTTTCTAAACTTAACAGGAGGCTGCAGAGGCTCGTCCGAGTCTAAACTTGTCAAAATGCCACATTGTTGGAAATCTCATGTCGCGGCTCATTTATGAACTTGCCAGGCCCTTAACCTCAGGGTTGATCTGGCCAGAGACGCAGCCACAAGAGAGGGCCATTACAACTTGTCTGTCACTGTTTGTAGGTAACAGAAGAAGATGTGATAGAAGTATTACGGAAAGGTCTGGTGAACAATAATTCCACTGTAGTCACTAAAGAATACTGTATTACAGCCTTGATGAAACTCAGTACCAGATTCCAGCACAGTAAAGCGTAAGTACAAGACACATGTTAACCCTTTTGAAGACTCAAGGTGAGCTATTGTGTCGGTAATCTTTTTCTGAACCAGTGCTCCAAATTTAAAATAATTTCACTTGAATGATCCACATAAGGCCCTCTACCAAAATTGCACAAATGGGTCCACTCTGTCGAGCAAAATGGCCACCAAAGCAAAAAAAATACTTCTTTAAACAACATCTTATGAACCAGTGGTCCAAATTTAAAATAATTTCACTTGAATGATCCCCATAAGGCCCTCTACCAAAATTGCACAAATGGGTCCACTCTGTCAAGCAAAATGGCCACCAAAGCGGGAAAAAAATCTTTAAACAACATCTTATGAACCAGTGGTGCAAATTTAAAATAATTTCACTTGAATGTTCCCCATATGGCTCTCTACCAAAATTGCACAAACGGTTTTGGTCAGTGGAACAAAATGGCAACTAGCCCTAAAAATAGAAATATCTTTAGCTAACATCTCCTTACCTACTGGTCCATATTCAATTTTACAGAAAATTTTAATGTTACGCTTAATGCCCACAAACAAAATTGTCCAACATGCTCCACTCTGCTGAACAATATGGCCACCAGAGTTAAAAATAGAAATATCTTTAAACAACATCTCTTCCTTAATGGCTGGTCTAAACTTTATATAATTTCACAGAAATGTTCCATAAATTTAAAAAGACAGTTTTTAGTTTCTGTTAGAATAACTTCAACAGTTTCCCAGATAAAATATTGCCTGAACTCTGTCAATATGTGTTAAGTTTTGTTTTACACCTGCATGTTCTTATCTCTTGTAGACATATAGGTCAGATATTGGCCCAGTACAGCTGTAGTACACAGGCAGAACTACAACAAAGAGCGGTAGAATATTCAACACTCTTCAACAGATATGACCATATGAGGTAATTATTATTTCCAAATACAAGAGGTGTTTCATGTTTATTTGAACAAATTTGAAAATGCCGTTACACATTCATTTTTCATTATATTTGGTAATAATTGATTTCCATGAGCTAGTCTGATCTCCATAAATAAGCAGTCATCAAAAAACCAGTTCTTAATTTTTACTGTCTGGTTTGAAACAGTCTCTGAAGATGAGTAGTCAAATTTTAAGCGTATAAAGATGCTGTCTGAAACGAAATGTACTAAATCTTTCTCGAACAATTTTTCTAAAATATATGAAGTTTTTTCTCATGAAACCTTTTATATATTGTACATAAATAATTAAAGTGTGTTCTATTAGAAAATAAAGCATTCCAGTTGGATAGTTACTTTTTGGAAGTGACTTGAACATCAAATTTTAGGGTTTACAGTTTCCATAGCAACACTAAATAGCATGAAAAATTATCAATTGCAATATTTGGTGATCAGTTTTATCGGCGATAGATACTTAAAATATCTAAGAAATTGAGTTGGTTGTGAGTTTTGAGAATTTGTTTTTCAAAATTTTTCCAAGACACATCTTATACATGAGATACCCATTTGGGCACTTGTATAAAAGAACTTATTAAGCCTAGTTTCCATGCAAAAACAGGCACACATAAGCTGCCTCTTATTTGAAAAATAGACTGAGTGTTCCTCTAAACTTAAAAGAAAATCTCACACTTAGATACGTATTTTCTTAGAAGATACGCCCGTTTTAGCTCTTAAAATCAGTAGAAGGGGGGTGGGGATGTATTTAGGGCCGCCGTGTTATTGCTATGCTTTAAATTGCCCTCTTGTCTACTTGGCAATACCAGGGACACGTCCGTTATGCACGAAAAAGCAAAATTTGTTTGTTTCATTTATATGCAACCACATAAAGTGAAATTCAAATCTGTTCAAATAAACATGAAACAGGTCTCGTATAACCCAGGACCTTAAATTCTGTCAAGATTTTGTCCAATATAATATGGGCCTCGTCCCGAGAAAACCTGTCTTAGGGGGTTTGGGAACAACACAGGCGCATACCAGCCTGTGCAACCACACAGTCTGATTAGCGCCTTTGTTATTCCCTTTTTGGAAAGCATCTTATGTTAACTTGCTGCAGGTGAAATTTAAATTTTCTAGCTAGTCTCTGTAGCTGAGGAGACTGGTTTGAAACTCACTGTGTTGGAAACCTCAAAGACAGGTTTTCTTGCGACGAGGTCCATATGAAGTGTTGTTATGACCATCATTACATGAGCCTCGACGCGAGAAAACCTGTCTTCGGGGTGACCGACAAAGTAAGTATCAAATTATTATGCTCAGCTACAGAGACTTCATAGAATATTGAAATTTTGCTTGTAGCAAGTTTTGATATGATACTTTCCAGTAAGCGAACAACAAAGGTGCTGATCAGACTGTGCGTAGCGCAGGCTGGTCTTCACCTTTGTTGTTTGCAAACCCCAGAAGACAGGTATTCTTGCGTTGAGGCCCATATAATGCTAACAAAATATGTAAACCACTAGTGCTTTAAAGATTTAATACATGGCTTTATATTATCCCCAGTCGTGACCCCATATGATGATGTGTTAAAATTTCTTACATCTAGACAGAATTTTTTAATTGATCTAATGTTTGATCCTAATAAGTAGACCACAAGCAAGGCCCTAATTATCAAGAAATTTATCACAAAATGTGTTGTCTGCTGCAGTCTTGAATGACTCTTTATCAGTTGCTAAGGCCAAATAAAAAATAGGTGTTTCGGGTAATGGGTCTGAAAATTTTAGGTATGGTAGGCACATATATTTTTTTTAATTATTTTTTGCATTTTGAAAGGCATTTCAAAATGCATGAAATTATTCTTTTTTTTTTTCAGAAAACCTGAAAAAGTTCTAGGTTTCTCCTGTAAGATTAGGTAGGGTCGGGTTACTCCTAAACAAAGGTATTTTTTATTTGGCCTTAGTATCTGCTGTGTTGCTTTTGATAGTATAACTACTTGTTGCTTGTGTTTCAGGTCTGCATTGCTAGAACAAATGCCACTAATGGAGGTGAATCGTAACAAGAGTGATCTTACTAATGGAGAAGCAGGGGAGGGAGAAGATATCCTATTAGACACAAACAATACACAGTCTGTAGACAAAACCAATGTTGAAAATAAGAAACTTCCCACCGCAACAACAGAGGTGAGTTGCCTTCAATAATATGAGCCAGTGCATGAGATTTCCAACAATGTGGTATGTGTGACCAGCAAAGCCTCAGATCAGCCTGCGCATACGCGCAGTCCGATCAGAGCCTTTGCTAGTCACTTGAATATTCTATGATTGTTAAGCTACTTACTGAACACCATTTGAAGTGTCTAAGCTTAAAAGGAGGCAGCAAAGGCTCATCTGGGTCTACACGTCAAAATGCCACTTTGTTGGAAATGTCATGCACTGGCTCATATTTTAGGGTTACATGTTTCATACCAAAAAAAAGTTCTGATATTGAGGACATGCCTTAGTAAACAGTGCAGTCTGGATACAATATTTAACGAGTTGGAAAACTTAAACAGTTTATCAAATAATACCAAACTAGCTGAACAACCAATTGATAAAGCTCAAAACTTTTTTTATTTGGTCAACATATTTCATGCTAGGCTGCTTGCACAATTGGTAGCTAGGCAAATTGGTTGAGTCATAAAAATGTGAGCTGGGGTGTGTGTTTGAAGGCCACTTGCTTTTGAAGAGATTTTTCTCTTACACTCATTTATAAAAGGGAATCGGGCTTCCAGATAAAAGAGTGTATTTGAAAATGATCTTTCTTATTTCTCAACAAAAATAAACGTTGTGAGTACTCAAAAGAATTGTCTCAATGTAGATCTTTTGAGCATCCCAAACACACATTTTAACTGATGGTTAAGAAAATAGTACAATATTGCGCTAAAAATGTTGCATATCTGGACTTATGAGGGTGATAGTCAGTTACTGATGAAAGTTTGCATACAGTTGAATTCAAACTTATATACTGCGTAGAAGTTGGCCCAGAACAGATGGGATAACTGGATGTTGTGATTATAAGAATCTATCATGACTGAGTGTGAGGGTGGGATAGAGAAATCCGTCCCAAAGGATCACCGATTGGCATCGCGAGGCTTGCCGAGTGATGGCACATGGTGTCATGAGGGGCTGATTTTTCTATCCCATCCTCACACGAACAATGAATTCTTTTTCTTGCTCACCACTATGTTTCGCATTTTATATTGGAAAAATATGGAAAAGGCTTCCAGAAAATCCTGAATTTGCTGAGATGCGACATGGTGACGTCATTTTAACATTATAATGATGTCACAAAAACGTGCAGCCAGCATGCGGGCGACGTGCGGCTGCTTGTATTTGATCTTTCCCACAGGCTGGTGCGGGTATGTGAGAATAAATTAGAGTTATCTAACATGGGTAAAAAGTGTTTAACGGAAATCCCAATCTGGTGTGCAAGAAATTGCTGTATTACTGTTGAAACTTTATGTTAAACTCACTAGGAAGCAACATATTTCATATTGTAACAATACTTTTTTGTTCTATTTCAGAGTCAGAATATATTAGATTTACTAGATGTAGGGCCATCACCTGTTATACCGACAGCGGCCCCAACAGAACCTCCTAAAACTGGTGCAGCAGATTTGTTAAATTTATTAGACGATGTAGCATCTCTAACAACTAATCCAGCCATCCCGCCAGCTCAGCCACCACTTGGCGGTAACTTAATGGATGGCTTGATAGGTTCATCATCTATGTCAAACAACTTAATGAATGGTAGTGCTGGTAAGTATATTTGGGCCGCGACATGTGATTTCCAACAATGTGGCATTTTAACAAGTGTAGGCTCAGACAAGCCTGTGCAACCTCCTTTTAAGCTTAGAAACTCCAAATGATGTTCGGTCAGTAGCCTAAGAGACATAGAATTTTCAAGCGACTGGCAAAGGCTCTGATCAGACTGCGCGTATGCGCAGGCTGGTCTGAGCCTTTGCTGGTCACACTCATGGCTCATTTATAAATTTATTAGACAATGTAGTTTCTCTAACAACTAATCCAGCCATCCCGCCAGCTCAGCCACCGCTTGGTGGTAACTTGATGGATGGCTTGATAGGTTCATCACCTATGTCAAACAACTTAATGAATGGTAGTGCTGGTAAGTAGATTTATAAGACCATGTAGTTTCTCTTACAACTTATCCTGTGTCCCGCCAGCTCAGGCTGTCCTTGGTGGCAATCTGGTGGATGGCTTGATAGGTTCATCATCTATGTCAAACAACTTAATGAATGGTAGTGCTGGTAAGTAGATTTATAAGACCATGTAGTTTCTCTTACAACTTATCCTGTGTCCCGCCAGCTCAGGCTGTCCTTGGTGGCAATCTGGTGGATGGCTTGATAGGTTCATCATCTATGTCAAACAACTTAATGAATGGTAGTGCTGGTAAGTAGATTTATAAGACCATGTAGTTTCTCTTACAACTTATCCTGTGTCCCGCCAGCTCAGGCTGTCCTTGGTGGCAATCTGGTGGATGGCTTGATAGGTTCATCATCTATGTCAAACAACTTTAATATAGAAGTGTAAATCTTTTTTATTCCATCATTTAAATCAGAAAAATAAGTAAAATGATGAGAAGTTGGAATGTAACTTTAATATTAACCCTGTAGTAATTATGCACTCAAGATGACCCAGACTGCAAACAGTGTTCTGACAGTTTGAGCACTGTTGCTGGAGCACAGGAGCACTGTTGCTGTTTTCAGTGTATTTAAAGTTGATTTAGTTTATAACTAATTGAAATATTTGAAATGAGCTGTGCGTGTTAGTTTTATGGACACATTCTGTACCAATCTGCTTAATTTAAGTTATCCCATCATTGTCTAAAACATTCTTACATAAAAAAACAGTCAGCATAACTGTCATCATTTAACTGTTTTCTTAGTTATGACTTCCCTATTGATATTAATTCAAACATTGTAGACCCTGCTTAGTTGCTTCTTATTTAACTAAGATAAAGAATTCAATCAACTGGATCTACATTGCTTGCATTGATCAGTAACATATTAAGGGTAGTCAGTCAATAATTGAAAATGAATTTTCTAAGTGTACTGGATTCTAATTACTAGTACACCAACCCTTTGTATTCAAGAAACCCCTTATCAACATACTTTTGCAAATAGTGAAGACCCGGATGAAATGCAGCATAAATGCTGCATTTCATCAGGGTCTACACTGTTTGTAATGTAAAAAAGATTTTCAGACAAAAGGATACAATACTTTATTAAGTAAAACCCGATACCCCTAGATATGTACAATGGACTATCCCAAGTTTATTGTATCAAACCAGAAGGAGAATAGATAGTAATTTTAGGACTGTGTGACCTTTATACTGCTCATTTCATTTCAGGTTCCGCTCCTATTATAGCATTTAACAAGAATGGATTATTGGTAGAGTTCACATGTGAGAGAGATAACAGTCAGGCCGCAGTTTGTATAGTAAATGTCAAGGCCACTAACTCTTCACCAACTCCAATGACAGAGTTTGTTTTCCAAGCTGCTGTTCCTAAGGTAATATTACTAGTGGCAATACAGTTTTATATTATTTTGGGTAAATATCGGACTGGCTAATTCTGAGTTGGGCTTCAAAATACTCTGAAGCTACTATTCTCTATATAGCCAAAACTCTGCTCCAATTGAAAATGTTTCCCAGTTTCATTCGGCATGTTGCACTCTACAGCCGTTCACCTCGATTGTACAAGTCAAATGGTACCAGTCAGTACCAAGGCCCAATCCAAGGCAGCCAAGACCATCACAGCTCTCTAGTTAAGTTTTAGCACCTAAAAGTTATTAAAAAATCATGCTTTCTTTTTGTAAAAGTAGATTAAATTCAGCTGTTTTCAATGCACGGTTTTTCCTGAAGGATTTTGAAAAAAAAAACTCATTTTCTTCAGATATATATGGGCCAGTACACAACATTTTGGTACTTATCGCACCAGCGAACAGCAAGTGCTCAGATAAGACTGTGCATATGCGCAGTCTTTCCAGAGCCTTGACTTCTCTTATATACATAATATGACAGTAGAATAGGCTGAGTTTAAAATTTGGACTTCTGGCCTTGCTGGATACATCAGCACGGGATGTTAAATGCTGTTGCGTATTCAGTAAAACGTGTGTTAAACGGCCACTCTCAAAAAGGCCGAAAATTGGTTTTCAAGACCAATTATAGCTTAATGCAGGTCAAAAGTATTGCAGAATGCTCCAAGGGGAGCATTCTGCAATACTTTCGACCTTCATTAAGCTACCATTTGTCATTAAGACCTTTGTTTTGTCTATATTTGAGTGGTTTTACTGTATCATGTGAAAGTACCAAAATCTCATGCACTGGCCCATATGGTAGTAGTCATTGTCCTATGGAAATGAGCCGTGACATGAGATTTCCAACAATGTGGAATGTGCGACCAGCAAAGGCTCAGACCAGCCTGCGCATACGCGCAGTCTGATCAGAGCTGTTGCAAGTCGATTGAATGTTCTATGACTCTTCCGCTACTGATAGAACATCATTTGGAGTTTCTAAGCTTAAAAAGAGGCTGCACAGACTCATCTGAGTCTACTTTTGTCAAAATGCCACATTGTTGGAAATCACATGTCACGGCTCAAATGTGTTTTCAGCTACAGTTGTCGTATATCCTGTTATGTTTTCAGACATTACGCTACAGTTGTCATATATCCTGTTATGTTTTCAGACATTACGCTACAGTTGTCATATATCCTGTTATGTTTTCAGACATTACGCTACAGTTGTCATATATTTTGTTATGTTTTCAGACATTACGCTACAGTTGTCATATATTTTGTTATGTTTTCAGACATTACGCTACAGTTGTCATATATTTTGTTATGTTTTCAGACATTACGCTACAGTTGTCATATATTTTGTTATGTTTTCAGACATTAAGCTTCAGTTGTCATATATCCTGTTATGTTTTCAGACATTCCAACTTCAGTTACAGTCCCCATCAGGCAACACTCTGCCACCTCTCAATGCTGGAGTTGTCACTCAAGTTATCAAGGTCAACAATCCACAAAAGGTATCCTACAGTTACGCTACTCTTTTAGGCCCTCTCATCTTGTGATCATATAGTATAAACCTGGCCAATAGTCGTTGTTCATCATCTGTCCTTCATGCTATAAATAGTTATATTTCCTAGACTCAGTGATTAAGTGCTTGATTCAAGTTAGAGGGGTTGTGGGTTAGAGCCTCACAAGTGGCATTGAGCAAATGCAAATGGTTTATTTGCTAATCACAGCGCCCGTCATGAGCAGAATAATCAACACAATGATCTAATACAATGGAGATTGAAATTATTGGTTACAATAAGGACATAAAATATTAACAATAGCAAGACACATTATTCTCGCCCACTTATCGCTCAAGACAAGCTGTTCCATAGGCAAAACACCGTGCGGAAGTTCCTTATCCCAGCCACGCGACCTGCTTATCCCATCCACATGACCGGCTTATCCCATCCACCTGACTTCAAATTATAACAATTTAGGCTGTTTTCAGAGCAATTCACACCTAAATATTATGTTGGAATATCAAAACGGCAATAGCTAGTGCGTCCGCCAATTTCGCATTGTTGAATGACGTCAAAAACATTTCTGACGTCACTAAAATGCAACAACAATGTGACACATGTTATTGACACAGTTTGGTGCCACGACGTCTTTGTCAATAGATATTGATACCAACGTTAGTTTCAAACCCCAATACAAACAAAACCGACGCTTGAAATGCTATTTCCGTTTTTAGGTGCTTAACTATGTTTACACCCATTTCTGCATCTGAAAATTTTTTTGGTGAACTTATTATTTAGATTGGAACAAACGCAAAAAATCTATAAAAAAAATGCAGAACTGACAAAATTCATATATAACCTTAAAAAGTCACAAAGTGGGCGAGAAAAAGTATCCATCATGATGTATTGTTGTGGGACAAGGAAATCCCACCCTCAGGCCTGAATAATTTCGTCAGAAAATCGGCAGAGCCTCTTTCTGACAAATAATTCTGGTCCTCGGGTGGGGTTTTTCTTGTCCCACAACAATACATATGAAGGATACTCTTAATCCCTGCTTAGTACTGGTTCAACCCAGGAAGACCTGTCGAGGCATAACTGAAAAAATTGTTGACTGGGATCTAAAGATCTAAATCAAACAAGTAAGCCAGTCAGTCAGTTTTGAGAAAATTTCATATGAATCATTGTTGGGTGTGAGGATTAACTCCATTTTTGGGTTTGTGAAAGGTTTCATACCAACTGTGTTAGTTATAGCTTAGAAACTCCCAAGACTAATAATGGAGGTAGGAGCCGCTATGATGTACTCACCTTATAAAACCAGCGCTGCTGGTTCAATCCCCAGCTTCACCAGTCTGTCAGATGAGATTTAATCCTTGTGCCTCGTCTCAATATGGCCTCAGCTGTTGGTTGGACGTTAAACACACATACACACAATAATGGAGGTAATAATGTTGTTCCATGATAGCATCTTCACTTTTGATTGGATTGTCAAATTTGCAGGTGACATGGACAGGCACAAATTCTCCGACAAGATTGAATTTGACTAGATTGAATAAATAAACTCACTTCAGGATAACTTGCCAGTGAGAAGTGAATAAAAATTCCCATAGATCTATAAAGATTATTCAAGAAGGGTTGTTGTCAGTTACAAGCGAAAGTATGTGCACAAATTACTGGTTAACCGCTTGCTCAAGCCTGCCCAGGAAAAAGTGTGGTTAAGTGAACTGACCGTCCCGCAATGACCATAGCTGTTGACATGGGATGTAAAGCAACAAAAACAAACAAACAAAACAAACAAAGATCTATAAAGGGGAATATGTTGTCCATAGGGCAGCCAATAAATTTTTCATTGAATCTTGGGTCAAACTTGTATGTTGCGTGAATTTGCAAAAAACTCAAAACAAGATCATGTTCAGATCCGGCTCATCCATTCACTTTAAAGCTAGTTGCCTTTAAGAAAGACTTGAATTATCTACATGACATTCTTTATTTTTATCAGATCTTCATTAATACTTTGTAGACCAGAGACCCCTGAACGGGTACTTTAGCAAACAGCGAAGATGCAGTTGAAATGGGGTATTTCACCAGGGTCTGCACTGTTTGCTAAGACAGTCAATCTTCAACGGTCTTTAAAGGAATAAATCATAGGTTTAGATAAACAAAATTTTTGAGTGTAAAACTGTAAATATTTTCTTATCCATCAGTTTAAACATATGTTTTAGGTGCTCAATAGAACCGTCTCATTGAGACGGTTCTTTTGAGTACCCACAACATATGTTTTGGTTGAGAAATAAGAAAATTTTTATTCTGGTATGTACTCTTAACTAAAGTCCTGGTTAAATGATTAAATTTTCTTATTCTCAGCTTCAGAGATGATATTTATATTTGTACATTTCAGCAACCAATAAGAATGCGACTGAGGCTTACGTATACACAGAATGGTAATGCAGTGACTGAGATAGGTGAAGTGAATTCATTCCCTCAGGAATTATGGCAATAGAACAACCAAAGTCTAGGATTAAAACAATTCTACTAACATCTTGGCTAACTAGAGGTTAGAGGCAGCCAAGGGAGCTACAGAGCGGATGTGATACAGGCAAACAGAGAGGATATCATATTCAGATGCAGAAGGGTCGACATAGCAAAATATTCGACATAGGTCCTAAAATTGTGAATATTTTCTTACCCATCAGTTTTAACATATGTTTTGGGTGCTTTTTCTCATTGCACGGTTCCCACCTGGAAAAGCACAAAAAAAAAAGTTACATGCATGGAAAAATCATGGAATTTGGAAAAAACCTGAATAATCATGGAAAAATCATGGAATTTTGTGAAATAATTTTATGAAACCACCAGTAGCCAGAAAACTAGCTGTCAAACACACAAACGTGTGTGTCTGACAGCTAGTTTTCTGGCTACTGGTGGTTTCAAGTATTAATTATCTCAAAATGCATGTATGGTCTACAAGCATGCTTATTTAAATATATTTTTGTTGCTGCATTATGCATTTATGCTCTGCGTGGGGAAGCTGCCGCTAAAAGGGGCGATTAGAGGCTGTGCATTAAAGAGTTGTGGAAATTAATCCTGAAAAAATCATGGAATTGTGTTTTAGAATTTCTGTGGTAACCCTGTCATTGAGAGGGCTCTTTTGAGTACCCATAGCATACCTTTTGGTTGAGAAATAGAAAATTATTTTTTATTACACACTCTTTTCTGGTGACCTGTTTGAGAGCATCATTATAAGAGGGTATTTTAAATCTTTTATGCCTTAGCTCCAAGTAATGGGTTAAAACCTACATCACAGTGCAGATGTCCCATCCATTTCATTTTCTACCATTTTGAAGGAACAGTGAATTTTTTCCGGTAATATTTCTGAAATTAAGCGAGGGAGTTTGACAAAGGAGCCTATGCAGTACATAAAGGTGTATAAAATTGACATTATTATTATTTATCCTTTTTTCCCCAAACAAAATGGTGTCTGTTCAAATTGTTTCAACTTCAAAAGCCAACTGATTGGGATTCAAAACTGTTTTAAACTTTGAAAAAGTTATGCACAGAGTATGTTTATGATGGGTGGCGCATAATACCCCAGTAATTTTCTTCAAGCATCACTTCCAAGACAAAGTCCCACAACATGCTTATTAGGTCAATCATCAAATACAGTATTTTCTCTTCCATCTATAAGATTTGTTTTGGGTGCTCAAAAGAATGGTCTCTGAGACAATTGTGTCAAGTAAAACTCAAGTTCCCACAACATATGTTTTGGTTGAGAAATACACTTTAATCTAGAGAATGAACTGTACCCACAACAGATGATCCAGTTCAAGAGACGCTACTATGTACAGTAAAACCTGTGTCAAACGGCCACTCTCAAAAAGACCAAAATTTGTTTTTCAATACCATATGTCGCTTAAAGCAGGTCAAAAGTATTGCAAATGCTCCCAATACTTTCGACCTTCATTAAGCTACCATTTGTCATTAAGACCTTTGTTTTTTCTATTTTTGAGTGGCCGTGTTACACAGGTTTTACTGTATATACAAGCAGTTAATGCAAGGGGGCGACTATGCATATACGCAGGCGAGTCTGAGTATTCACTGGTTGCCTATGTGATAACAAATTGCATATACTGGCCCAATATGTTTTCTTGCAGTAAAAAGAAAATTAAAAATCAAATACCTCTCTTATGTATAGGGTTACGATATATTTGGGCCTCGACATGATAAAACCTGTCTTCAGAGTTTCCGACAAAGCAAGACTCAAGCTACAGTGACTAGCTAGAAAATGAAATTTCGCTTGTACCAAGTTTAGATATGACACTTTCCAAAAAAAGCGAATAACAAAGGTGCTAATCAGTCTGCGCAGTTGCGCAGGCTGGTCTGCACCTTTGTTGTTTGTACGCCTGTAAGACAGGTTTTCTCGCGATGAGGCTCATTTTGTGAATAAGATATCGGATTCTAATGGATTTGCCCTGGGGCATCAATGGCTCATGATGAAGAGTTGGCAAGGTTTTGATGATCTTAACATTATCAAGGTCACAGTGGAATTTTAAATATTTCCCTATCTTAAAAATACTTTTCCAGTTAAACATTAGAATTAAAGTTGATGCAAAACCTCAGCATGTTAGTGATGAAGTGCTTGATGTAACATGTTTCCAGCCTTTTTGAAATGGTTGCTTTGTGGCATTATAGATGATAAAGTGCTCAATAGTATGTTTTTCAACCAAAATGGGTCAAATCTTTTTTCTAACTTCACCATATAGACAAGTGTTGTGATTCAGGTACTTGTTAAATCATTTCTATAGAGGAAACCCCAAAACAAGTACTTTGGCCAAACACTGAAGACCCCTGATGAAATGCTGCATAATGCATCATTTCATTAGGGTCTACATTGTTTGTTAACATATAAACAATATTCAGGGACAGAAATTCATCATAATTTGAAAATTGCAAACTTTGACCCCACAAAATATATAATGGACAATCCCGTCCTTATTGTATTTTTCTGTATGGGAAAATCCATCTAAATACAAAGGATTAAAGCATCTCAATCAATGAATACCAGATCTTTGTGGAGCAATATTGAATACTAGCAAACTAGCAGTCTGGATGTTCCTCTTTTTAACTTTGCATGCTGGGTAACTTTTCATGCTTTTGTGATCATCTGCTGACTTTTTTCAAAATTGACTTTTTCAAAAAATTATTTCAAGAACACTATCGGAGTGTCAAACGCTTTAGATCCAGATCAGGACCTACATTCTGTTGGTCCTGTTCTGGGTCCAAAGTGGTTTAAAGGTTATCAGCAGATAACAAAAGAAAAGTTATGGTTATATTACTTGTACCAGTACTGTTTGTGGAGGAACAAGAAACACGGTGGTGTTATGGCATTATAAATGTGTATTTGTCGTAATCATGCTGCTTGTGAGTGTATAATAGACCTGGCCTCGAGGTTATAAAACTTTTTCCATGCTCAACTCAGCTGAGCACGAAATTTATCCTGCTCAAAATGTTAAAATAGTTGGCATTTTAACATTTATTAGCATGATAAATACAACAATCTGAGAGACTTAAAGCAAGAAACTTCTTCAATTTATGGAATTTTAGTTTTTATGAGCAGTTGAATTTTCATGCTCAGTTGAGTTGAGCATGAAAAAAGTTTTATTACCTCAGGGCTTGAAAAAGACACCTTTTAGGAAGGGTGTGTGTGTGTGTAAATGTCTTATGTTTTCCTTACGATACATGAAAACATTTTGTCCAGTCTATGAGATACTGGTACTAATTCACATCCATGTAAAGTCATTTTGTAACTCCATACATGTACAGCTAGGAGTTAGACCTTTAAGACTGATCTTTTATTTGAGCCTTCATCTACATTCATACTCAATTTGAAGTCTCAT
This sequence comes from Loripinus fragilis, assembly GCA_964019695.1. Taxonomy (NCBI): domain Eukaryota; kingdom Metazoa; phylum Mollusca; class Bivalvia; order Lucinida; family Lucinidae; genus Loripinus; species Loripinus fragilis. The sequence goes on along the minus strand of OZ026523.1, from coordinate 81,816,705 downwards.
TTGCAAGATTGCTTATTTGTGCTGCAGGCATGTCTGAGCCTCACTGCTCTCATATGCAGTAACTCTCAAAATGTCATGCTTGTATGCACAAAAGCATAAAATATGGACCTAGGCTCAGACTGAAATTCACATGTACATGCTTGTATAAAGAACGACTTAACACATACACTGCTCAAAATATTTAAAGGAACACTGCGTATTTTGCCATTGATCACAATACAAAGTCACTCATAGTCTGCCTCATAACAACAGTTTGATTAATAAGGCAAAAACATGTTTCTCCTGTGATTAGTTTGGTTAACTATCAAGGATGATGCTTGTTGATAAAAATGAAGTAATCCCTTTCCAGAAATCTACATGGATCGCTTTATGTAAAAATGGAATTTTGTTAAAAATACCCTTTTTTTCAAAACCAAATTTTAAGAGGATGTTTCAATCAAGCACCACAACAGCATCATTTCTGTACAGTCAATAGCCTTTCAATGTTGCAGAAATCATTAGGTTACGCTGTTAACAAATTCGGTAGATTCTACAGAGTTCCAGAAAAAATCGTCATTTTCAAGAAAAATAAAAAAAAATACAAAATTTGAGCCATGAACTTAAGCAGCAATTGTTTTATCAAAAACTTTTTCTGATCCAAAACATTGACTATCGTAGCACAAATGCCAACAGAAACTGGGTTTCTGCCTTATATTCTAATAGTGAAATACATTACTTGTCTATTGGACAGGGGTTAACAATATCACCTATGGAAAATCATCAGGCGTTCCTTTAAATATTTTTAGCAGTGTATATCTGATAAGTATCAAAATCTCATGAGTTGGTCCATTTCTTCTTAAGCTGGTACTATTGTGATTGTATTGTCAAAAGCTCAAGGTTCTAAAACTTGTATAGTTTTGTTCATTTCTAAGGATCATTTGTGCCACCTCATTAACCTTAACCTACTGGGTAATTTGCCTTCTTTTTTTTCGTAAAAAACAAGTTCAACTTTTCCAAAATTCTTTCGGCAATACCATCAGTCTCAAACAGTATGAATCTTAATGAGGCCCAACATTTTGTCAGGCCTGATCTGGGTTCAAACTGTTTGCAAAGGCTATCAGCAAAGAACACTAGTAGTCGAAAAGTTATAACATTTGAGCCAGTGCATGAGATTTTCAATAATGTATGTGCGACCAGCAAAGCCTCAGATCAGCCTGCGCATACGTGCAGTCTGATCAGTGCCTTTGCTAGTCGCTTGAGTATACTATGATTGTTAAGCTATTGACTGAACACCATTTAGAGTTTCTAAGATTAAAGGGAGGCTGCACAGGCTCATCCGAGTCTACACTTGTCAAAATGTTAGAAAAATCTCATGCCACGGCTCATTTTCAAAGCTTGTTCATTTGGATGGACCTGAAATCATGAACAGAGCAGATCCAGATGAACTCTACATAAGGATTATTCTTGAAGTGTACTCAAAAGGGCAGACATTAACAATGTATGGATGCTAATATTCAGTACAACTTACTTTTTTTCCATACGAAAGACGACTGCACAACTTGCAAATTATTCCCTAAAGTAATGATTCTCCGTTTCAAAAGTAGTACTAGTATCTTCAAGATACTTTAGGCTAGCTAGTAGCAATAAGTATTTGAGCCATTTCATAACAAAATAACCTGTGTACCCAGTAGACTCAGATCAGCCTGGGATATGTAATTTGCATGAAGAAATCATGACCCCTATGCTATCCATTGGATGCACAGTGAAGGGTCTGATCTGACTGGGTTGATGTCCCAGATTATCTGAGTATATGCTGGATACATCAGCATTGGCATTTTTCATATTCAATACGCACCAAAATCTTTTGTGCTGACCCCATTGTTTAAGATAGCCCATTTCCACACCATTCCTCATGTTGAGTCGCATTATTTTGAAATTTGTAAATATTAACCCTTCATCTGCTGCAAAAAAATGCACCTGAAAATGTTGTCTGCTGAAGTCATCTGTTACGTAAAGGACTAATTTCAGCGTACAAACAGTTTGGATCCAGATCACACTGCTCCTATGAGCAGTCTGATCTGGGTCCACACTGTTTGCAACAGAGACACTTTAAAAGGACCAACAGACGACAAACAGCAGGCAACATTTAGTTGCAATTAGCAGCGGAAGAGTTAAGGCTTTTGAAGATGAATTATAGCAAAATAATCATGGGAGAAAGTTTTCAGGATTATTTCAGGATTTTGAGGCCACAGAAAGTCAGCCTCAAAATGCTAAATTAAGGAGACCATAATAGCTTCTCTGCTTTATTTTCAGTCTGTCTAAGGACATTTGACCATTTAAACTTGAAATTGTGAATATTTAGTGGGCAAACTGCAAATTTTGAGAATGGAGTTTCGAGAATTCAAGATTTTGGAAATTTTGAACACTCACCCATGAAAATTCCATTTGACAACATTTCTGTCATAATATATATTCAAAAGGTTCATTTTATTTGTGAGATACTGTGATATTTTGTATGAGCTTGGCTTTACGCGAACTGATTGTGCTTAAGACTGTGTATGTATATATGTGGGGGGTTAGTCTTGTATGATATATTATTGATCATTAAAATGTATTTGAGGGCAAAAGTGCTGTCAGAAGAAATGTACCCTTTTTAACCTATATCATCCTAACATCTTTTTTATGCAACAGACCCAGGTCAGATGCTGTAGAACATGGAGTCTGATCAGAGTCCTCACTGTTTGCTTCTAGAATATTTGATTAAAGTTTGAAGAAAAAAAAGAAGAAAAAATACCACCCAGCAACCCTCAAATTCAAAATATACTCATCCGGTAAATAAGGATGATTCAGCGTAAAAATGTTCATTTTGTTTTGAATTGATGCTTTAGAGACCAGTCTACAATTTTTCAGTCATGTCGGGATATTTTTGGGGGTTGCAGAGGATAAAGTGTCTTACCCAAGGACTCAACACAGTGCCTCCATTAAGACTCGAACCAGCGACGCCTAGATCGCAAGTCAAGCACTCACTGAGCTCCTCATAAATATGTTGGTATGTACTTAATGACATAAGTGCTGAAAAACTGTACCATTTTTTAAATACCATGTGCATATTTTGGGTATTGAACCAATTTGAGGAGCAGAGAATCAAATCTTGCCTGTAAGAGCGTGGTCCTGAGAAAACCTGTCTTTTGGATGTGATCAGCAAAGCGATTATAAAACTTTTTCCATGCTCAACTCAGCTGAGCATGAAATTTATCCTGCTCATAAATGTTAAAATGCCAATGATTGTTGGCATTTTAGCAACAATTGTTGGCATTTTAACATTTATTAGCATGATAAATACAACATCTTAGAGACTTAAAGCAAGAAACGTCATCATCTGTCGGTATTTTACTTTGTATGAGCAGTTGAAATTCCGTGCTCAGTTGAGTTTAGCATGAAAAAGGTTTTATAACCCCAAGGCAAGACCTTGTTGTACTTGTACAAATAGACCAGATTCTCTCATGACATAAATCGTAAAAGACAAGTGGTTTAGCCACATGGCCATATCATAAATATGAGACGGACTTAAACCCAAAATTGAAAGAATCTCCTGAAAGCCTCCTTATTGGAAATGTTCTTCATAGCTTCTCAATTTGACAGACTGAATACCTACAATATATATTTTGTCAGAATTTAATTTTTCATGCTATAGCTAAATCATTTGTAGATCGAGAAGACAATTAGTGGTATACTCCAAATATTTGCTTATTTCTGTTTTTATTTCTGCATAAATGTGTTTGAAATGATTGAAAGAGGCAATTTATTGAGTACAATCTGTTAATGAGATTTTGGTTCTAACGCTTAGGCTAGTAGTGAAAGTTTGACTTCTCTTGTCGCACACATAGTAGGTGCATAGATAAAGTCTCATGCAAAAATGCAGGCTTCTTTAGCTACACAAGATAGCTTTGCATTCAATTTAATGACATAGCTTAAATTTGGCAGTTTTTTGCCCTTGAAAATAGTTTTATGCTGAAGAATTCATAAAAAAATGAGCCTCATTGAGGCATATTTATATGCCCTCTCACGGGTGGGGTGGGGCATGTTCATGCAGTGGCATCTGTGTTGTGTCATACAAACAGTTTAGTCGGGATAAAATCAGTTGGCAAAAAGCTTGATTTTTTCTAGGAGCTAGAATTTTAGGATAGGCTTTCCCTGTAGAGCAGCAAATACAATTATGTAAAAAAAAAAAAAAAAATGACCTCAGACTGCCTGGATACCCAGTCTGATTTGTGCCTTTTGTTGTTTCCCATGGCATTAACCCTTCGGCTGATAATAACGACTAACTGTTGTCTGCTGGTCCTTTTAAAACCTCTGTAGCAAACAATGTGGACCCAGAGCTGGGTCCACACTATTTGTCTGTATGCCAAAATCAGACCTTGACGTGGGCATTGCATGCAGCAGTTGACTTCAGCAGATGAAATTTTCAGATGCATATTTTTCAGATGCATATTTTTCATAGCAGGCGAAGGTTTAACAGGTTTTTCTCATGCTGAAGCTCATATGCTTACATAACATTCAATTTTTCATCCATTTTGTTAAGTAAATAATTTTGTTGGTTTTGAAATGATTGTATATGTTAAGTTATTCTGCATTTTTGTGCTTCTTTAAGAAGCTCAAGACACTGGTATCATAATTGTTTATTCCATATACATGTATGTAACATTATCATCATGAAATAAATTGATGAATCGGCACAAAAATTTTGCTTATTACTTCATTAGCCAATGCGTGTTGGGAACATGTCTGTTTTTTTAGCTCACCTGAGCCGAAGGCTCTCGGTGAGCTAAAAGGAAGGGACTGGAGTTGGGTCGTGCGTCCCTCTGTGTGTCCATTCACACTTTCAGACATGAATATCTCTGAGACCAGATGGCTTATAATCAAATTTCATCTAAAGCATCATTGGGGTGGGGGGATTGGGTTTAGGGCCAGATTGGATCAGAACTCTAGTTTCCATGGCAACAGATAGCTCCCATAGGGTTGTTATGGAGAAAATCTTGTGAGCACTCTAGCTCTTCCATTTTTCATTGGATCTTCTTTATTCTTGCAGGTTACAAGGACAGCAATAAAAGCTTGGATTGGCTTGAAATACGGCAAGATTGGACGAGGGTCTGCAGAGTTAGCTACCCTTGAACATCTGAAAAAATCTCAGACTTATTATGGGAATGTTGTGAGCACTCTAGTGCTTTCTTTTTTTAATGGATCTTCCTCATTCTTGCAGGTAACAAGGACAACCATAAAAGCTTGAATGAGTTTGATTTTCTGCCAGATCCTGTCACCAACTAATGAGTTAGCTGCCCTTGAGCATTTGAAAAATGAATGTATAATGTTGTGAGCACTCTAGCACCTTCATATTTATTGGATCTTATTATTCATTCTTGCATGTAACAAGGACAGCTATAAAAGCTTGGATGGGTTCGAAATTTGGCAATATCTGATATTGGTCAATGGAGTTAGCTGCCCTTGAACGTGTGAAAAAATCACCATAGACTTATAATGAAAGAAATGTTGTGAGCAGTCTAGGGCTTTCATTTTTGGATGAATGTTCATCATACTTGCAAGGAATAAGGACAACTATAAAAGCTTGTATAAATTTCTGCCAGATCCCATAACCAACTACATAGTTAGCTGCCCTTGAGTGTTTGAAAAATGAATATATAATGTGAGCTCTCTAGCACCTTCATTTTTTAATGGATCTTATTCATTCTCGCAGGTAACAATGACAGCTACAAAAGCTTGGATGAGTTTGAAATTTAGCAAGATCAAACATTGGTCTATGGAGTTAGCTGCCCTTGAACGTCTGAAAAAATCTCCATAGACTTATAAGGGAGGAGGGTTGTGAGCACTCTAGTGCTTTCATTTTTGGATGGAAATTCATCATTCTTGCAGGTATCAAGGACAAGTATAAAAGCTTGAATGAGTTTGATTTTCGGCCACACTTGACCACCAAGTAAATAGTTAGCTGCCCTTGAGTGTCTAAAATATAGCTGTATAATGTTTTGACCACTCTAGCATTTTCATTTGATCTTCTTCATTCCTGTAGGTAACCAGGACATACATAAAAGCATAGATGAGTTTGAATCTTGGTCAGATCTCATCACTGACTTGAGTTATCTGCCCTTGACCATCTGAAAAATATTGCTTCACCAGGTTTCCTCCGCAATTTTTATTAAGATCTTTTTAATACTTGCAGATAACCAGAACTGGCATAATATCTTGAGTGTTGAATTTATTCCTGATCACTGTTTCAAGTTCAGAGTTACCTGCCTTTGATCATCGTAAATTATGGTGTCTCCAAGCATTATGCTGGCTCCCAGGTGAGCGATTGTTGCCCATTGGGCTACTTGTTTGTCTTCAGCTGAATTTCTTTAACTTTTTTAAAAAAATATTCAAGTATCCAATCAGTGTCAAACAGTTTGAACCCAGATCTGTATGCAAAGGTTGACAGCTGATGACACAGGCAGGTAGAGAGTTAAGGACCTCTGACGGTGGTAATGGGAATCACAGTGTATCGCTGCCTATAATTTTGATAAAAATTAAAGTCAATCTAATGCTTCCATCTTCATATATAAGCTCGCTGTTGGTCCCTATTTTATGATTTTGCATTTGAGTTCCTATTTTCATAAATGTACGGCTTAATTTTGGGGCTAAAATGGTCACTTTTTGTATTATAAATATAGGAAACAGAAAAATATTTTTAAAACATCATTCCCCCCCGAGTTCCAATTAATCCTTTTGCACGTAAGTGTGTTCTCATATTTTACATAATATATGTGAAAAGCTAGTTGGAACTCGGGGGGGGGGGGGGGGGGGGGGGGGGGGGGGGGGGGGGGGGGGGGGGGGGGGGGGGGGGGGGGGATGATATCCCACAGCCCAAAATGTGACGTCTGGGCGAGCCCGACCAGGGGGGGGGGGGAATGATATCCCACAGCCCAAAATGTGACGTCTGGGCGAGCCCGACCATTAGCGTTTGGATTTTTGGTGTGCTCTTTTGAAAATCGTTTTTTCCAGCATAATGAACTAATTAGTACAAGTTAGCTTCCTTTTCATAACCCCTTAGTCATCAAATATTACAGTGTTTTAGCATATTTTTCTTTGGATTATGAAAATTGTCCCTATACTAAATTCAGTTGGTAGATTATTTTGCACATATACTGTACTTATCCAATACACATAAACTACATGGCCATCGACTAGGTGTACTTTACGCATGGATGAACGGTTATAGTACATTGCTGCATAATATTGCACGAGGTAAATACATTGTCATCAAGGTTGAATATGGACTACAGTTGCACTTCAAAATATTTCTTAACAAATCAGATAGAAAAAAAACAACACAAAATAATCAGTAAAATATTCATGATTTCGGACTTTAAAATACTTTCACTGTGATTTGTAATCGAGTGTTGATGATATAATACCCTTACACATGAAAATAATTGATTTCTAAATGTTTTGGTGAAGTCAAATTTTGCAACCCCTACCCCCTTTGGTAGGGTCTCCTTTTTTGTCGTAGGGATCTGCCTGTCTAATTATAACCTTAAATTGTTCCTAATACATCAAGCCTCCTATGTAAAAGGATACCCGTGATATCTTATGCATAGGGAAGTTTTGGGAAGCATTTTAAAAAAAAATAGGCAGATACCCTATCAAAGTGTCAGAGGTCCTTTGGTGTCAAGGGGTGGAATATTAGCTGTTATTATGTCACTTTAAACACACTCAAATCTATCAAAATTCCAACTGCGATCGTTCTGTGACCTACTGAACGGGGTGAATGTGTACTGAACTAGATCAAAGTCACAGTTGCAAACTAACACGAGTAGCCGAAAGTGGTGAAGGGGGTTTCTGCAAATTTCATTAGCTGATTGCTCAGTTCGGCTGGAAAAGTATTTTTTGTCTATATTGCTCCATCCAAATAGAATATAAATCACACAAATAATTCCATTTGACATAATTTCCCCATAAAACTGTGTAATACTCAAATGACACAATTCTATGATCCGATTAACTGTAACATGACAGCCCATCACTTGCATACCTGGCAAGGTGAAGTGTGTAAACAGTGGGGAAATTTTGAGTTGCAATAGTGTGGTGAAATGACCGGTGGAGAGAGTGGGGATAACCGGTCACCGCTATGGATCTGGTCTGAAAAAGCCGGCTCGGAGGAGTTAACCCTACTCGCTCTTATACCGAGGTACTGTACACTCATCTGTCATTTGTGCTAGTGACAGACAGCCCTGTACGCACATTTCTAGTTTAAATTGTTTGCTAATAATTACAGGCAAATCAAATTGAGAAAAGAGCCATACCATATTTGTAAATCCTGAAACCTCTAAATTTTCATTTAAAAAATGCCAAAATCAAAGTATGCCATTGTTCGGAGGATGGTGATACCTTTCCAGCACCATATCACAGATTGGAGCTTGGTGGATGCTACCATCTTTCATATAACAAAACATGTTACCCTTGTATGGCCTGTATGTCATACCTATGCGCTCCCTTTTCTACACTGCAGATTAGCCGACATAAGTTATGCTTTATATATGTACCAGCTCCTCATGTTGTTAGTTAACCTGAGTGAATCAGTAAATTTGAATTAAATTCCCCTTTCCTACACCAACAGTATCCAGGCCAGGGAGTGAAGCACAGTGGCTTGGTGGTAGAGCGCTTGACTAGAGACCGAGGGGCCACGGGTTTTAGCCTCACCGGCATCACAGTGTTGTGCCCTTGTGCAAGACACATTTATCCTTGCTTAGTACTGGTTCAACCCAGGAAGACCCATCCCAACATAACTGAAAAATTGTTGAATAGGACGTAAAGAATCAAATCAAACAAACAGACCAGGGAGTTTAAAAACTGATACGTTTTTGTATTTGAACATGTTGGGGGACTCCACAGGATCACTAGGTATACTTTGTCGTACCAGAACCAAAGGACCACTAGGTTCCTTATTGCTCACACCATCCTGAGGTAACCTGTATATGTACAATTTTGGTAAGGGTCCTACAAATTCCTGGCTTAACTATGACCTGAAATTGAGTAAGTGAAATTGTGTTTTAACGTCTCAACAACAGCTAAGGCCATGGTCACAGTTAAGAGTCTCATCTGACAGACTGCAGGGGCTAGGGATTGAACTCGGGACCCCTGGGTACAAGGCGAGTGCTTTATCCACTACACTATGGGAGCTTCTACGCTGAAATCAATATCATCATTAAATGAACAGTTCCAGAATAATCTATGCAAGTTTCGTTTAGATGGCTCCATTGTTTAACCACAAACATGACAAATGTACACAATATCTACCTTGCAGTGCAGATTGAAAGTGACATTGAAATTAAGTGGTATAAATCGGCTAATGTGTTCCTATCTAGCCACACCTCAACTGGTTCCTATCTCCGTTTGCTTTACAAGAGACCGGGACATTGCACACCATGTGGCGATATACTGACCGAATAGCTATATAATAACTGACTGCTCAGAAGCACCTAATGATGTTTTTTATTTGATTTGATACTTTACGTCCCATCAACAATCTTCAGTTATAAAGGGACGGGTCTTTCTAGGTTGAACCAGTACTAAGCTAGGATTAATGTGTCTTGCTCAAGGACACAACACAGTGAAGCCGGTGAGGCTCGATTCTGCAGCCTCTCTTGTCTGGAGTCAAGCACTCTACCACTGAGCCACTGCACTCCCAACCTAATAATGTATCAATGCAAGTTAGGTAAAACAAGACAAATTTGACAAATTTATATCCCCCAACGAGAAACATGTAAATCACAAAACATAAATCCCATTTATCTAACCCTTAGTTCACCTTCAGTATCATTCAGATCATAACAAACGCCTGTCAAGTATGTTTTAGTGCCAAGTTTAATAAAAAGTATACTTACATCTGCACAATTTCAATATCTGACCTTTAAACCAACCCCAGAGGTCAAGGGTGTGTGTAAATTCAAAGTGTTACCTTGCATGTAGGTCTACACTTCTTCCAGTTTAATTTGATATGCAACATGACCACTTTTAGAAAAGAAAAAAAACCCTTTTGATCCCACCCCAGGGGTCGTTGGTGTTTGTAATGACAGCATGTTTGCTTTCATGGTGCTCTGTTCTCAATTCCCTTAAATTTGATTTGCAACATGACTACTTTCAGATAAAGATATAGTTTGACCTTTTGACCCCACCCCCTGGGTCGAGGGTGTGTCTGTGGGCAAAATATTTGCTACCATGTTGCTGCCAGCGTCGTCAGCTTTAATTTGATATGCAACATGACTACTTTCAGAAAAAGATATAGTTTGACCTTTTGACGCACCCCCTGGGTCAAGGGTGTGTCTGTGGGCAAAATATTTGCTACCATGTTGCTGCCAGCATCGTCAGCTTGAATTTGATATGCAACATGACCATATTCTGAAAAAGTTTAATTTTGACCTCGGCCCCACCCCCTAAGTCCACCCAACAGGCTTGGACCCAGGCCTTCAAACTGAAATCTCGTTCGACATGTTTCATACCTATTACTGCTCTGCCTGTATACAAAATTTCAGCAAAAATATTAATAGTTGCCTTAGTTATTGCGAAATTTAAATATTTGACCTTTGATCCCTTAGTAGGGGTCAAAGGGGGTGGGGTAAAACTTTGACACTGCCATGCTTATCTATAGACACTTTGCAATCATGGTCTAATAGTGAGAAGTTGTTAAATATAATAGCTTTGATGAAATGTGAAGATCATTACACAGAAAAGCTAATATAGGTTTTGCCTTATAATTGCCTATACTAAAGCAAGGGCAATAACTCAAGTGTTAAGGGGTCAATTTTGACCAAACTTATAGGATATCGAGAGTCCATGGTACTTATCATTTGTTCCAAGAATGAATCAAATCTGACCAATAGGTACTGAGATATAGTTCCGGAGAGACAAAAAATGTGGACAGATGGACGGACAGACGCCGCCTAAACTATATCCCTCTGACTTTGTCAGGGGATAAAAAAATCTCAACAGTGCATATCATACCCTGTATTTTACATCCTGTTTCTTTCAAAATCATAACCTTTCCCCTGCTACAAAAAATGCATCTTACAAAAACTAATTTTGGCATACAGACTAACTGTCGAGGATCAGCCTGATCTGAGTCCACACTGTTTGCAGCAGAGGCACTTTAAATGGACTAGCAGACCAATAAAACCATACAGTAAACAACATTCAGTCGGGATTAGATTCAAAGAGTCCTGGTCAAATCCTGATTGGCTCCATAAAAATTATAGTAATGCAAGTTTGAACAGATTCCCTTTATAGCTTTCCGAGATGTAATATTGCTATTCATGATTATAATGGCATAATAATTGGAATTTACAAAGAAATTGTAGGAATATTATCCTATGGTCATATTCCTACATTGTCTCTGTAAGATGATCCGCGTAGCGCAGTCGGTAACGTGTCTGGCTACAGATACGTGTCTGACTGCTGATCCAGGGGTCGCGAGTTCGATCCCGGCCTGGTCCCATACTTTTGTGGAGATTGATCATGAAATAATTTCTACGGTCATTCTCCTCCCTTCCGCCGATTCATTTAAGAAGGGTTGTTGTCAGTTACAAGCGAAAGTATGTGCACGAAGTACTGGTTAACTGCTTGTTCAAGCCTGCCCAGGAAAAAAGTGTGGTTAGGTGAACTGACCGTCCCGCCATGACCATAGCTGTTGACTTGGGACGTAAAGCAAGAAAACAAACAAAATGATCCTTAAAGACATGTAACCTTATGTATAGATGTGTGTCCTGTGCTAACCTCAGCTTGGTCCCAGCAGAGATTCATATCTGCATCTCTACTCCAATAAGTTTTGGAAATTTTTTAAGTGCAATATATTCTAAAAACACAGTGCTGGAATGAATACTTCAGCATGGCTTGTTTTGATACTTTACACTTTTTTGTTTGATTTGATGCTGAATGTCCCAGTCAACATTTGTTCAGTAATGTCAGGACTTCACCTGGGTTGAACCGGTACTAAGCAGATGATAAAAGCAATCCATTAGTTAAGGTAGTAGGGGACTCACCGGCATATGTCCAAAAGTGTTTTATCTTTTAATATATTATAATATAGACTTATACTTATAATCTAAGACAAAAAAAACAATACCTCACCGTTCTTTTTTAAAAGTTATTTGATGTCAAAAACTGCAAAATCGCAGGTTTTTGAAATAAACAAATACAGATTTTGTTAACAAATTAACAAGAAACGCAATACAGTTTTTTTCAGAACAAATACTACTCACACCAGAGATATAAATAAAAACAAAAAATAGTGAAATAACATGTATTTACACAATTTATTAAGCAAAATCCTAATTAAGTCAAACGAATTAATGCCCCAAAAAACATTAATATTCAAAATAAACATATCAGAGAATGTAACTGGAACAACAAAAAACATATTTTTACAAAGATATTTTCATGAAGAATCTAATGATTGAATAAAAAATATGTGTCACCGTGCCCGTTTTTTTGTTTTGGTGACTTTTCTGAAAAATCGTGAAAAAAATAAAGACTACAATAAGTGTTGTCTCCCCTTTCCACCAATTTTTTGTTTGTCTACGCCCTATTGTATATCACTGGGCGGAGACATAGCTATTATTGATTAAGCACTGACAAATGGGCGTAGAAAGTGACAAAAAAGATTTTGACCTAGCATATGTTTTGTTTGATTTGATTCTTAACGTCCACTCAACAATCTTTCAGGTATGCGGGACGGGTCTTCCTGGGTTGAACCAGTACTAAGCTAGGATACCTAGCATATGTGACCCAGCACATTACATTATGATTCTCATTAAAGCTTGGCTATAGCATGTCTTGATACTTTGATGCTTTCTTACACGTAGGATTTATGTAGATAAAAGCTAAAAATTATAGCTTTCTTCTTGATGCATAGATCTAAATGTCATTTAAAGAATAGACTTACAAATATGCAATAAGAGGATAAAACATTCTTTACCTTGTATTAATGTTTGGCAAGCCTGAATGTGATGTGTTGCAACCAGAACCACACAGCGGTGAGGCCTGCAACACATTATCGCACAAGGGCTTGACAAACGTTAATATACAGAAAGGAATTTTATATTGTCATTGTAATATATTATAGGACTTTTTGGGTACTGTAAAGGTGGCAACTTTGATTTTCATATCTGGGCGTGGTTCGGTTATTTCAACTGCTCAAGAATGGAAATCAGGTTCTATCCATTGGTTAAGCGTTTAAAAGTTGCTTAAGCCGCGCAGGTCTGCGTGCATTTCATGAAAGTCCTGTCCGTTAATGCACTGAACCCACTTTTATTAACCCTTAAAGCGTATATTACAACACAATTGTATGTTTTTATCGTCTATTGAAATATTATGAAGCCTCTTAAACAAACAGTGTAGATCTAGAGCAGACTGCTCATCTAGAGCAGTCTGATCTGGGTCCACACTGTTTGCCTCTATACTAATGTTAAACAATAAACAAACACTTTCGAATGTAGTTATAACGCCTCATTTTCAGATTTTACCTATGTCTAAAGTAGACTAATAAGGCAGTCATGAGGTGCCGCCTTTACAGTATCCAAAAAGTTCTAGAATACTTTCCTTTCAAGCAAAAGCATTTAAAAAAAATGTCCACTTTAACATAGTGAAGCATACAACAAAACCACACCTTATAGGCGCAATCGAAAACATCAATACTATCGACGATTATAGACCAAAAATAGTTAGAATCATAGTTTTTTTTTATTACCATCACTCATCGAACAGGCGACACTTTGCAATCAAAACACTGTTTCTAGCGAGTTTTGATCCGCGTTCGTCAATGGTTAAGAGTGTTTTCGATTGCTCACTATCCGGTGTGGAAACAAACTTTTTTTTCAACAGAAACATGACTGAAAAATGTAGATTACTCCTAGCTCTTGTTTCAGATTGTTTTGGTTACGTATTCATTGTATCAATACACATACCGGATAGGTGGCAATCGAAAACGTTGATGCTATCGACGAACGTAGATCAAATACCGTCAGAAACAGACTTTTTGGATTGCAGTTTGTTTGCCTGACTGGCGACAAATGGAAAATTCTAGCGATTTGCGATCCACGTTCATCGATCTCGATTGTCGCCTATCCGATGTAATAAAGTAGCGCATCTTATGATAATTGAATATTTTGGTCATTTCTCAATAAAGCATAAGCGACGGTATCTTAACTCGCAGAGGATATCCGTGAGCAGGTTGAAATGGCAATTAAGGTTTTATCGGAAATAAAGCCCGCGGTCAGTGATTGGTCAACGATCAACCAAAATATAACACATTATTAAATAAAATGTACAATTGTCAGCGATTGAAACACCTCAAGTTTCTATAGTAAACACTTATTATAAGGTATATAACAATAAAAGGATGATACATTCTTCTGTCTATTAACGTTTGCCAAGCCCAAATGAGATAATGTATAGTAGCCTTAACCATGAAGCTGTGAGGGCTGCACCAAGTGGGGATCCAGAGGGGGGGGGGCAGGGGGTCCGGACTCCCTCTGTAAAATCACAAATTAAATGGGTTTCTATAGGGAATAAACAATTGGACACCCCCTTGGAAAAAGTTGGACCCCCTGGAAAAAAATTGGACCCCATCTGGAGCCTTGAAAAACGATAGATTTCTTTGAAATTGACCATTTGACTTCTGTAGAATAAGCTGAGGACTAAAAAAATCGTTGTCAGGGCTTTTTTGTCAGACTGACCTGGACCCTCCCCCCTCCCTGATGAAAATTCCTGGATCCGCGCATCTGTACCATGCTTGCCAACCATTTATATACAGAAAAGAATGTTATATTGTCATATATCTTCCTTTCAGGCACATGCAGTTCCTATTAATTTTATTAAAATGTATGCAGAAATGTCCATTTTATTATCATGAAACATGCAACGAAACAAAATAATTTTTTCAACAGAAACATGAAATAACTCCTAGCCCTTGTATCAGATTGTTTTGGCTACGTCTTCAGTATATCAAAACACACTAGATAGGCGGCAATCGAAAACGTTAATGCTATCGACGAACGTAGTTAAATATTGTAACATAATTTTGGATTGTTGTTTGTAGTCCGATAGGCAACAAATGGCAATCACAAACACTGTTTCTAGCAATTTGTTATCAGCATTCATCGATTGTTTAGACTGTTTTTTATTGCTGCCTATCCGGTGTGATAAGGTAATTGAAACAGTTACGTCATTTCTCCATAAAACATTAGTGACCATGTACCTCCATAGGACCTAAAACATGAGAATGTCACATACAAGGCATGTGCACGTCTACAACCCCCCCCCCCCTTTTTGGGGTGGGGGTGGGTCTTAGGTTAGTGGCAGCATGCAGAAATAGCAACCGAGACATGTATATAGTATGTATATTTATACGGTCCGCAACTAATACTGAATGACTTCATACTCTGGGTGATGTTTTTAAAAGCTAATACTTGCATTCCTTCTTTTTGTGAAAGCAAAATACTTACAGAATTACGTTTCAAGCATCAAAGAGTTGTCAGGGGAGAATAATATCTACCGTCTTAGAAAATAAGTATTCTCTTTTAAAAACAAGATTCAGGAACGATAACTCTTACACTCTTACTTTTAAGTAAAAGTAAGGTTATCTTTTGACATGGGTCCCGCACTACCTTAAGAGTGCATACCAAAAAAATAATTTTCTTATTTCTCAACCAAAACATATGTTGTGGGTACTCAAAAGAAGGGTCTAAATGAGACGGTTCTTTTGAGCACCCAGAACATATGTTAAAACTGATGGGTAAGGAAATACTTACAATTTTATGCTCAAAAATGTTGTTTATCTAAATTGTTGACTAGGACATAAACACAGTGTCTTCGATGAGACTAGAGCTAACAACCTTTAAATCTCAAGTTGTGTACTACAACTGAACTACTAGCCTCTTTTATTTTATCACAAGCAGTGAATTCAATGCATATCAAATGTGAGTAAAATTGGTATTTTTCTACAGCTAAGGTCATACCAAGATGGGGCCATGGCTAAGTCTCATCTAACAGACTCGGGCCAGCTGGGAATCTTACTGGAGACCCCTGCTTTACAAGGGGAGTGGATTATCCACTACATCGTGGCGGTTCCCACATGGCTTGTACCTGACCTGCATGTGGTAAATTTGAAGTGCTTTAATATTGCAGCTTCAGGTTAGGGCAAGTTTCTTTAACTCTCTATTACCTACTACTGTTGTCTGCTGAAATCCTTTGCAAACAGTTTCAACCCAGATCATGCCCAACAAAATGTCAGGCCTGATCTGGATCCAAACTGTTTGACACTCTGATAGTATTCCAGAAATTTTTTACAAAAAAGTTGATTCTGAAAGAAATCAGCAGATGACAAATAACGCCAAACATGCAAAATTTCCCAGTAGGGCCAAATAAAGAATAAGTCTGTTTCGGGTAAAGGGTCCGAAAAATTTTGGTAGGGTAGGCACACATTTTTTTTTTTTTTTTTTTTTTATTCTGGAAAAAAAATATATGCATTTTGAAAGGCAATTCGCCTTTCAAAATGCATAAAATTATATTTTTTACAGGAAACCTGAAAAAAGTCTAGGTTTCACAAGTCAATTTAGGTAGGGTAGGGTTAAACTAAACACGGGTTGTTTTTTTTTATTTGATCTATGCAAAGAGTTAGGGGATAACTGTATTCAAAATTGTCATTTGGGGAGGTATATCGTCGGATATACAGTCACAAATTTAGTTTTACGGCGACGAGTAAGCGGAGCCGTAAAACGTGATTTCGGAACGTATATCCGACGATATACGTCCCCAAATGACAATTTTGAATATGGTTATCCCCATTCTAATGCACTATTAACATTTTCCCTTCAAAAGACAGTGAAAATGTACATTGTTGCGCCTGCTGCCAGCTGCATAAAACCACTTGCCGGCTGCATATATTCCTTTGTCAACCAATGAAAAGCGACGTTACTTAATGACGTCGGGTTTCCGACAGTATATCGCAGGATATACTGTCGCAAATTTATGACGTTAACCAATCAGACGTCGCGTTGCATTTGCAAGTGCATTAGAATTAACATTATTGTACTGGGCCTGGACAGAACTCCTAGAATTACTGTAACTCGAGTGTAAGGCCCGAATTTTGTCATAAGTTGATTCTGTAATTTTCCAGAATGTAGAAAAAAACATTAATTTCTAAAATTATTTTTTTATTTTATCCACTGACTCTAGATATTATTTGTTTCGTTGAAAAAAAAATATTTTTGAGCTTCTGTCTGTGTGTCTTTGAGTGACACTATTAAAAGTGTTTGTCAGGAAAATGATTTAATACAGACTGTTGGTTTACTTTACCAGTTTTACTGTTTTATCTAGAGATATTAAAAAAATAAAAGCTCTGAAAATGACTAGGAAAGGTCATTTTCAGAGCTTTTTTTTGGTCCCCCGACCCAAAATCTGAAAAAAGTTCCCGTAAATCAATAATAAAAAAATTCTGGCCTAACAGAGTTACTGTATTCTACCTTATAGCCATATTGAGCCCTTGTCATACGGAATATTTGACTGTACTGGACTCCTGCCTTCATCCTATCAACTTGCCAGATTTCAGTTATTAACATAAATTCACAATCAGAGTGAAAAACTGTGGATCCTGATCAGTCAGAAGCCAGCTGATCTAGATCTACATTGTTTTCAAAACCGGATATATCTGGGCTCAGCATGGCAGGGGTCCAGCCTATCTAGGGGTACAATTCCATTAGATATATATAAAAAAAGAAATTCATACAATACAGTTGATAAAACTCTAGCCAATTAATTATTGACAATAAAATGTCCATTTATCAATAAAATTGATTGTAATTTTTGTTAGTTGTAGATGAATAATTGAGCTTACATAATGCATAAATATAATATTTGATATTTTTAACTTATTTTCAGCTTTTCAAAGCTCTATCCTAAATGCCATATTTGCTGAAGGAATTTGTGACACATATGGTGTTTTATGTTTCTTGCCTTTCCTTGTTGGTTTTACATGTGCAATGTAAAAATAAGATGCCTTTGAATCAGTTTGAGCCATTACAGTGCTGATTGTCGGTTTATAACCATCAGAATTCATTCTGCTACTTTACTGCGAGTGATGTGTTTATTCTCAGTCTCTGATAACAGTTTTGAACAACAAAATCTAGTAATGTATGCTTATTTCAGACATTCTAGACAAATCCCTCAGTCTTATGGCTAAAATATAACTTAAATATCAACAAAACCGGTATCTTCGCGATTCAATTTTACTTTTTGTATTTTTACAGTGTTTATGATGATCAGGGCATATTTTTCAACAGTAGAATAAGGTTCTTACTTTGATCGAATTGTCTCAGTATAGATACCGGAACTGGGTGATTTCGGAAATATCAGGCCTTCATACTGCAGATGAATAGAACAAAACAGAGACTCTAATCATAACAGCAATCAACTCTCTTTGTTGCCACCAAGGCGGCAACATCTCGCTGGTTGGTTGCTATGATAATCTCCCTAATTCAGCATTTTGAGGCTAAAATCCTAAATTCAGGATTAATCCTGAAAACTTTTACCCATAAAGACATGTTGTGGGAAGATGTTTCCTATTAATACCCTCAACATAGGTTTTTGAAAAGCAATGAAAGTGTCTACAAAATATCTACACATAAAATAAGTTTATCTTGTCCTAGGCACTCAACATCTTTCCAAAATTGTAAGATAACAGACAGATGAAATAATCATCTCTAATAAACTACAAATAAAACTGTAACAGCAAGAGACAATATTGACCCACTAGGTGGAATAACAGTTTTTATAAAATACACACATCTTACAAATGTACAAAAATCTGCCAGTTCTATGGTATTGTTAGATTCTGACCACACCCACAAAGGATTATCAGTGATTCATCTATACACATTTATCCAATAATAGGTAAAGAAATTTTGTCCTTAAAAATATAAGACAGTACATGTGATTTTGATTCTTGTAAGCTGCATATGTAAGCTGCATAGGCTCATAAGCCTGCACATTCCCTCCACCTCTACAAAGCCTTCACTGCTTGCACATACAAATTCAATGTAGATACATAGATGAAGGCTCAGTCAAAAATTTAACTATCTAGCCCACTTAGAAGCTGTGTATGTATGTTTACCCTTTCTATACTCATGATACCTAAATGCGCACTTTGGCAAACAGTGAAGACTCAGATGAAATGCCACATGATGTGACATTTCATCAGGGTCTACACTATTTGCTAAGACAAAAAATATCTCTAAAGAAATACAATTCTATTTGGAAAGTATAATGATTTTTTTTTTTAAAGTTGATTTTGAAAAAAAATCAGTAGACCACAAAAAAGCATTTTGACACAATTACCAAGATAAGGATAGTTTGTGCACCTAAAGTTGCATTTATTTCCTTACCTATCAATTTAAATATGAGTTTTGGGTGCTCAAAAGAACCGTCTCAATGAGACGGTTCTTTATAGTACTCACAACATATGTTTTGGTTGAGAAATAAGAAAATCATTTTCCAGTAAGCACTCTTATCTGGAGGCCTGCAAAGAGGAAACTGAGCACACCGCGGCACAGATCATTTTGTAGGTTTCATCATGCTTTGGCCCAATTAAAACGTCTAGTCATCATAAATTGAGAATAATCTATTGAGCTCCTAAGATTTTGATACAGCACATGCTTAAAAGTTATTTAATTTTTAAACATGCAAGTGCAGCTATATAGTGCCGTAGTGGTGCTGGAGTTCAGTCTTTCTTTTCTTTCTCATATATACTGCCAGACCCTCTTGCGGGTATTATCGGCAGGTGTACTTTGTACACTTCGGGTGGCAGGAAGAAAGCCTACAAGGCTGCACAAGGGGTGACTTTCCCTGCCCAGGGGACATCCAGTTAACGTCCTAATCCGAAGGACGATGCACTTATCTAGCGTCATCCCTGCAAATGACACTAGAGAAAGCGTGTTCCGACACCGAAAATTTCCACGCCGCAAGTGGGGATCGAACCTGGGACCTCTAGCACCAGAGGCAAGTGCCTAACCCCTGAGCTACCACACTTCCTTCTTTTGCTTGGGCTTCCATCTATGTCCCCAATTTGTGTGTGTGAGCAGTGAATGCTGTAACAGTTTAAACTGATTATAAGTCATGCCATGATCTTTATTGTAGTAAACAATGATAAAAATATGTCCAACACTTGTTCTGTAATTCATTTTCAAATTTTGTGTTTGAATCCTATAACTTCAAGATTTCTGTGAGTAATAAATCTCCTATATGTTGATTTCAAATGCATCAAAGCAATGTTTTTAGGTTTTATGAGAAATACGGGTCTTCCTGGGTTGACTCAGTACTAAGCTAGGATAAATGTGTCTTGCTCAAGGACCACAACCCAGTGACGCCGGTGAGTCTCGAACCCGCGGCCCCTCGGTCTCCAGTCAAGCACTCTTCCACTGAGCCACTGCGCTCCCAAAAAAGCCTTAGTATTTCAAGAGAATCAGCTGCTTGGCAGACGATTCTCATGAAATAATAATGCTTAGTTGCATCTTAAAGGAGCTTTTTTTTCTTCAAAATGTAGTCTCTTCCTAATTACAGATAGCGCTATTAAAAATCAGTCCTCAGTAACACCATTATGCAGACCTCCAGATAAAGAGCATAAATAATTTGTAAAATTACTTCTCAACCAAAACATATGTTGAGGGTATTCAAAAGAACAATCTCCATGAGATTTCTTTCAAGCATCCAAGTAAGTAAGGGTGCAAAGATCAGGAATTGATACAATCAAGTACCACACCTGACCCAGGATACCAATGGGAAAATGACCAACTCACAGTTTGACACCACAAACGAGAGCCAAGAGGTCAGCCCTTTCCCAGCAGGGGACCACAAGGCACATATAAACAGACGCGCACAAAGGCATAGCAAACGCAAGACAGAAAAAACATAAAAGATCCACAAAAGAAGTACCGCCAAGGAACGGTCAGTAAAATATTTTACTGGAGGGCTTAAACCAGTTTCACAGCGCCAACCTCCAAAACATATGTTTAAACTTAGGCCAAATAAATAATAAGTGTGTTTTGGGTAACGGGTCTGAAAATTTTAGGCAGAGTAGGCACACATATATTTTTTTATTTTTTTTTCTGGAAAAAAAAATACAATTTTATGCATTTTGAAAGGCATTTCGCCTTTCAAAATATGCATAAAATTATATTTTTATCCAGAAAACCTTAAGAAAATTCTAGGTTTCACCAGTAAATTAAGGTAGGCTTGGGTTACCCTAAACACAGGTATTTTTTAATTTGGCCTAATCGGGCGTGGACAGGTCTTCCTGGGTTGAACCAGTACTAATCTACGTTTCAACAGTAATAACTATGCAAAGCCAAATCTTGAAAACTCTTGGCATGCAGATTTTAAATCCGGGTACAGGTACTTATACCCAAGTTCTAAAGTTCTCTTTGGTATAACTTTCTGTCCTTGGAGAATGATTTTCCCCCTTTCAGGTCCAAACACGCGATTTACAATGCCCTCAGGCACTGGGATAAGGGTTGGTCTTTTCATAGTAGAGCCAAATGTTTTTGTAAACTCTTCATTTGTTGCCATTTGCGGTGCCACACCATTAAGAATTCCGGTCGCTTTGTCATTCATTACAGCAAATGTGATAATGCTGGCAATATCTGCTATGTGTATCCAGGGGAGATACTGTTTGCCAGAGCCCATCTTGCCACCCACACCGAAGAAAAATGGTAGGAACATCTGCTGTATCATGCCACCATCTCGACCAAGGACTACTCCTGAAACAAAAAAACATTTTTTAGTCCAGGCCTTTACTTAAGAGTGCGTACTAAAAAAAATTTCTTATTTATCAACCAAAACATATGTTGTGGGTACTCAAAAGAACCGTCTCAATGAGATGGTTCTTTTGAGCAGCCAAAAACATGATAAAACTACTGGGTAAGAAAATATTTACAATTTTACGCTCAAAAATTGTGTTTATTTAGACCTATGATAGTCATCAACATATTTCACAGAGGGTCGTACGGACCTCTCTCTCTACCCTCTGGATCCACGCATGATATTACCATAAACATAAATAATTTTTAAACCCTTTTCCCCCTAGTCACAACTTTCATTTACTGCTCTCTTGTCGGCTTACTTATTAGGCAGCCTACACTGCAAATAATATGGACCAAGATCAGTCTGCTCCCATGGGAGCAGTCTGATCAGGGTTCATAATGATTGCTTTCATAATAAAATCTAGCCTGAAAAGCACTACAAGAACCACAACATATGCATGGACGATTTGTTTGTTTGATTTGATTGTTCAAGTCCCAGTCAACCCTCCAAAAATAGCATTCAAAATTTCTAAACAGTATCAGGGACAGACAATAGACAGATGCTAGATTACTGTCTAACCCCTGTGGTCGCATGCGGATAACTGAACAACAACAATAATATCACTGTCTAAATCATATTACTTATTTTGAACACTATTATTGCTCAGCCATTCAGAACTCCTCTGTCCAATTCGTATCAGCCTAGGATGTATGTTATTATTGTAAGGTGTAGGTGTAAAAAGCTGAGTTTTGTAAGCTGAAACTGGTGCAAGAGAAAATTGTTTGATAGTACATGTAGTCAGCCCAATGAAAATTGCTTATTCTGGCAACCCAAAGAATTTGATCAACAGGTTGAAATTAAGTTTTCATTTCCCTAATTATGTATTTTTATATAGCATATTCCTTTTTATGATGTTTATCGTGAGATGCTTTAACTGTCTATATTGCTGCAATAAAAATTGTTATTGCATTGGCATGGTTTCTATGATGTGACCACAATTGCATCATGTATCAAATTAGACCTTCATTGTACATTTGACATCTGATTCCTCTGAAATGACTGAGGTTTTCTGAATGGTTGCTCAACCTATCTTTATTGTAAGATTTAACCCTTAAAGCGCCAAGAAAAAAATGCTTCTGGAAAATGACATCTGCTGAAGTCGTCTGCTGCAAATAATTGCCTAACATTACTGACTAATTTAAGTATAGAAGCAAACAGGGTGGACCCAGATCAGACTGCTCCTATAGGAGCAGTCTGATCTGGGTCCACACTGTTTGTCATAGAGGCTTCTTAAACATTTCAGCAGACGAGAAAAGCAGACGACTCTTGTTGCGATTGGGTTAACTAAGATACCTGATCTCACAATGACTCTCCTGACATTCAGAGACTCCGGTAACTCTCCTGCAGCCTCCCATTTAGTTGATAATCGAGACAGGAAGTCATGATCTCCACCAGGACTATCTTCTGTATACTCTTTAAAGGGGCTGGGCCGATAATAACCTGAAACAAGGCATTAGATAATGATTTCAAACACAGCAGCCACAATGATACAATACATAAAGTATAGTTAGAATTCATTGTTCAATTCAAGAGATAACACATAAACCCAATTGTGGTCAAAATTTGACATTTCAAATTGCTGGTGTGACCTTGAAAATAAGGTCAAGGTCACTAAAATCTAACCAACTCTGTCCACCCTTCCAATAATTTATCCATGCAAGTTTGGTCAAAATCCACTGGTCCACCCATGGGTTCAGAAGATAGTTTGCCAAAAAGGCTCGATTTTACTGTCTTTAGAGAATGGTGACCTTAAAAATAAGGCCAAGGTCACCAAACTCTGATCAACTCTTCATTGTGCCATAATATAATTATATATAAAGTTTGGCTAGAATCCATTGTTCAATTTTAAGAGATAACGTGCAGAAACCCTATTTTGGTCAAAATTTGACATTTCAAAGTGCTGTTGTGACCTTGAAAATAAGGTCAACGTCACCAAAATCTATTCAACTCTTAATACTATCCTAAAAGTGTATATACGCTAGTTTTGTTAAAATTCACCCACTGGTTGAGAAGGTAGTGAGCAGAAATGGCTGATTTATACAGTCTTTATAGGATGGTGACCTTGAAATTAAGGTCAAGGTCACCAAAACATAATTAACTCTTTCCGCCCTCCAAACAATGTATCTATGCCAGTTTGGTCAAAATGCATCCACTGGATCACAAGATACGAACCTACACGGATGTGGATGCAGATGTTGATGAGATTTGCATCAAAAACAATACCCCCCCACCTTTGGATGGGGGTACGTAATAACCTTAAAGGGGCTGGGCTGATGTATCAGCAGCAAACAACAAATTTTCCTATCTGATGGGTCTCTTAATAAGGCTTGGCATTTCATGTTAACTTAAGTAATTGTGAACTGCACAAAGACAGTCTCGCAAAGCTTTCATTGTAGAGACCTAGATGAAGGTTCAAGCCAATACTTATACCTCTAGCCCCACTAGACAGCTGATCATACATATATAGAGGATCTTACATGAGTGCTCATGTTTTATTGAATTTCTTAAACAAGTTGAGGAAAAGGGATAAAATGCTTGGCTTGCCGAGCATTTTATCTCTTTTTCGCAATGAGTTTAATAAATTCAATAATACAAGAGTACAAATGTTAGATTCTATTTATCATATGACATTAAGATTTCTGGCGTCAAAAAGTTATAATTGTGTCATTATGTACGCAACGTTGTTATGGACAACATAACGTTTCCCGTAAATCTATAAACCACTGGTGGTTTATAGATTTTATTGCATGGCGTTATTTTACTCCTAGACACAACGTCATATGATAAACAATGTATAAAGAATGACTTTACACATATGTTATATGTTCCAAATTCCAATGAACTAGTTCAAATATATTATATAAGCCATGACACGTGATTTCCAACAATGTGTCATTTTGACAAGTGTAGACTCTGATGAGCCTGTGCATCCTCCTTTTAAGCTTTGAAACTCCAAATCATGTTCAGTCAGTAGCTTAACAATCATAGAATAATCAAGCGACTAGCAAAGGTTCTGATCAGACTGCGCATATGGGCAGGCTGATCTGAGGCTTTGCTCGTCGCACATACCACATTGTTGGAAATCTTATGCTGCGGCTCATATTATGTTATATGTTCCAAATTCCAATCAACTAGTTCAAATATATTATAATATGTTATATGTCCCAAATTCCAATGAACTAGTTCAAATATATTATATGAGCCATGACATGTGATTTCCAACAATGTGTCATTTTGGCAAGTGTAGACTCAGACAAGCCTGTGCAGCCTCCTTTTAAGCTGTGAAACTCCAAATTATGGTCAGTCAGTACCTTAACAATCATAGAATACTCAAGTGACTAGCAATGGTTCTGATCAGACTGCGCATATGCGCAGGCTGATCTGAGGCTTTGCTGGTCGCACATACCACATTGTTGGAAATCTCATGAACTGGCTCATAACCATTTTTTTACTTTTCAAAACAGCTAGAGTGAATATGAGCCAGCCTGAGATTATGGTACTTATGGCAGTGTCAAGCAATGAAAACTCTGGCAAATGTGCACATAAACACATACTTGCTAGAGCCTTAGCTGCTTGTATACACAAAGTATGGATGTAGATGAAGATTCAGCCCCATTGGATATGTTAGCATGGGTTTTTATTGGAGGATTGTGTGTGTTAAGTACCAAATTTCACATGCTGACCCATTAATTTATCTCGAGAACTGCACATAAGTGGCATGTAATTAAGCATAGTTACAAGCATACTAACCCACCCCTGACATGGTAACAAATACTTCCGGTGGTGTCCTAGCCATCTTTATAGCACTGGCTAGTTGTTGTGTTGTTTTAACACGGCTCCTCCATACCAGTGGTAATTAAGAGTAGAGACAAGCATACTTACCCACCCCTGACATGGTAACAAATACTTCCGGTGGTGTCCTAGCCGTCTTTATAGCACTGGCTAGTTGTTGTGTTGTTTCAACACGGCTCCTCCAAACTTCCTCCTTGTAATCTTTATTCCACCTGCAATAGCACACAGATAACCTCACCAGATGTGCCGTGATGCAAGAAAACCTGTCTTCGGGGTTTACGACAAAGGGACATTCAAACTAACCTGCTCAGCTACAGAGACTAGCTAGAAAATTGAAATTTTGCTCATAGCAAGTCTAGAAATGATACTTTTCCATAAGCGAATAACAAAGGCACTGACCAGACTACAGAAGTGCACCGACTGGTCTGCACCTTCGCTGTTTGCAAACCCCCAAAGACAGGTTTTCTCACGCCAAGGCCCCATATACACTGAACCGAAGTTCTAAGTAGCCACTTTTCAATTTCTATTTTTCCTACTAAGCCCTAGTGATATTGAGATTATTTTTTGCCCAAGTATGTGCATTGTAATGGACTAAAGTTAAGCGGTGTTTTGGAAGAGTTTTCTATGACTTCGCGATTTTTGGGTTCAAAAATGCAAAAATCAACTTTTTGAAGAAAATAAGCGTTTTGAGTGCAGTTTTTATCGAATTCAAGTACAGGTGATTGCAAACTGCCTAGTCGACTTGAAAAAACACCAAACACTTGACATTTTGCTAATGACAGATTTTTTATGAATTTTTAAAGATTGATAATTTTCCGAATTTTCCGAAATTTTCGGAAATCATCAGCTGCACATGCTAAAATCATTGTATGTGTTTTATTTTATGTTAATATGTTTGACAAAACACCATGCAACTTTATGAGCCCATTTTCTAACGATATTTTTACTAACTTGGTATCCACTTCCGACTTTAACGCGAAATTTTAAAGGTAATATAAATGGCATTTGTTAAAGATTTCTTTTAATTTTTAAGCCGAACAGTGACGCCAATTCATAATGAAGAACCCCTGAAAATTGCACTGCTGTGCCGCAGATAATAAAGCGTACAGATCAATGCAAAGTGAGTATGCAAACTGCATGGTCAAGCTAAAAATCCTTTGATAAAGTTGTTGACCGTGGCTGTCTTCATGCTAACGTAGATGAAAAATGAAGCGTTCAATTGTCAAAAAAACTTGATTCTTTTCATCCTATATCACAGCTGATATAAACATCTTCCAACTAATTGAAATATAAATGGATAACGTATCTGATGATTAGTTTATATCACACTAAAAAGTGTGACTTTTTGAAATGATGGTACCTTTACTCGGACCTCGTCTGTGCAAGGTCTACCAGTCATTTTGAAAATACATAAATTGCAGAGTCTCGACAAAGCCTTGGACCTTTTTATAGAATTTAAATTTTGTGAGAGCGATTTTTACTTTCTGAACTGGAGCAAAAATTGTATGGTGGCTACTTATAACTTCGGTTCAGTGTATAGGTCTACCTAAACTAACAAGTGGAGCATTCTGCAATACTTTAACCTGCACTCAGCTACCACAAGTCTTTCAGACCTTTGTTTTGTTGATTTTTTGAGTGGCCGCAGCGCTTAAGACAGGTTTCACTGTACATTGTGGGTAAAGTACTTATTGGAAACATCTCAAATTTGTTAACCCATTAATGCCGAATGGAATTTCCTACCATTATCAATTGCTACAGTCCATTTCTGTTATATGGGATGTTGGGTGGTAATTTTCATTTTTATTCAAATTTAAATAGAACATTCTGCAAGCAAACAGTGGAGATCCTGATCAGATGCCGCGTTCTGGGGCGTCTGATCTGGGCCTGCACTATTTGCCTATGACCAGCAAAAAGGACGCTAGGCTTAAATGGTTTATGCAGAAAAATATGACAATTTTTTTGCTGAACCGGCAAATACAGTACTGAAGTGTTATAAAGCCTTTAAGGTATTACTACAGTAAAACCTGTCTTAAGTGGCCACTTAAAAATAGACAAAACAAAGGTCTTAATGGTAAATGGTAACTTAATGAAGGTCAAAAGTATTGCAGAATGCTCCCCTTGGAACATTCTGCAATACTTTTGACCTGCATTAAGCAATAATTGGTCTTGAAAACCAACTTTTTGGTCTTTTTTGAGTGGCCGCTTAAGACAGGTTTTACTGTATCACTGAATTACCTTTTCATTGGGTTGAGAATATTTTCTCCAGCAACATTGACAACAGCTGTACAGCCTTTTGGTAAACCATTTTGAGATATCTCTTTCTGAAAAAAAGACGCTATGTCTAAGATCAAGTGAAACAATAATTTAACTCTATGCATGCTGGGTAGTTTTTTGCCGTCTGCAGATTTTTTAAATTTACTTTTTTTGAGAAAAAAAATTCATGAATACTATCAGAGTGTCAAACATGTTGGATCCAGATCAGGTTTGACATTCTGGTTCAAACTCTATGCAAAGGTTATAAGCAGACAGCAAAAGAGGTTAAGTTGAGAAACTTTGCATTTTATAACTTTTTAAAACTACCACTCAAAAAACTTTCAGGGATACCATCACAGTGTCATGTAGTTTGAATCAAAATCAGCACTCAGCAGCCTGATCTGGGTCAAAACTATTTGCAAAAGCTTGTCAGTAGGTGACAAAAGTCGATACTAGGGGCTAACATGTTAAAAAGGCAAAAAAAACACTGATGATAATTTAAAAGTTTGCCCCCACTCAATTCACAGGGTGTTGTTACAATTTATTCCTTCTTTATTAAAGGTCTATCACAAAGTAAGTTTTAAAGATTGCTATCGAAAGTGTGGGGATAAATGATGCTTCATACTAAATACCAAGGCTCTAGATTTCCCTCTATAAGCCTACATATAACATGTGACCCCGGGACCATGGGGCATAATTTGAAAATACTTGGTAGAGGTCTACTAGACAAGGTTAGCTTTTAAAAAAAAGCCTTGAACCATCGCATAGTGTATTGTAGTTACTAGAGAACAATATTTAGTGTTTTAATTTTGCATTTACTGAAACACTCTTTTTCGGTTTTTCATGCATTTCAAGCTCTGAGTATTTTTTGTTTTAGTTAACTGTTTGTATGTACTAAGTTCTGAATAGGTGATCCATTAGACACAAATAAAACACAGGAAATAGGCATATTTCTATAAGACACTATTCATGAAAATACTGAATAGTGGTAGAGTTCATCCCTGTCTCCCCAAAGCAGACAGTTTAGCACTATGTATTCCTAATCCTCTGTTTTATCTAATTTAAAGTCTAATAAACGAGGAATGCGCATAATGCCTTGTGGGCATATTGAAACTGATCCATCTACATCTGATAATTTCGTCACACTTAACAGAGAATATCCAAATGCCCCATGTCTCCAAGGTATCACAAAGCGCATTATAGTTGCTAGACAACAATTTTAATAGTTTTAATTTTGCATTTTCTAAAGCCACTCTTTTTCAGTTTTTAACATGCATTTCAAGCTCAGTAGTTTTTGTTTTAGTATTTGTATGTGTATACAAAGTTCTGAATAGGTGATCCATTGGAAGCAAATAAAATACAGGAAATGTGAACCTACCAGGCTGGGTTTATTGACCATTCAGGACACGCTGAAAAGTGAATCTGGATTTCGGCTCAGAGGAGAAGATCTAATAAGCCCTTTCATTTTCAGAAGCAAGCTGGTACCCATGGAAGACAACTACCATATATCACCATCATTGACGTGATGATGAATAATGCTACAAACCAAATATCAAGGCACTAGGCCTTGTGGTTTCAGACAAGAAGATTTTTAAAATTTTCATTTTGAAAATCTTTTTTAGCCCATGACTTTTTGTGATCTAGATTTGAAATGGACTGGAACCATGCAAACAATTATTAACCCTTAATGCGCCAATCGCAACAAAAGTCGTCTGCTTTTCTCGCCTGCTGAAATGTTTAAGAAGCCTCTATAGCAAAGAGTGTGGACCCAGATCAGACTGCTCCTATAGGAGCAGTCTGTTCTGGGTCCTAGCTATTTGCTTTTATACTTAATTCGTCAGTAATGCTAGGCAATTATTTGCAGCAGACGACTTCGGCAGAAGGCATTTTTTCTTGTCGCTTTAAGGGTTAAAGAGGACTATATAAGGATCATTCCTACCAGGTTTGGTCAAAATCCAGTTAGGATCGAGAAGTTCTTTGAAGTAATTGTTTGACGATGGACAGACGACAGACATCCAACTATCACAATACCTCACTTGAGTCTATGGCCCAGGCGAGCTAAACAGAAAATGCTTAAAGCAGGATTTGATCCTGCACCCACAGCGACTATAAATGCGCCGCTGTACCTATTGAGCTATGGCAAATGATATCATCTGGAACATCGTTTAAACTTATCATATCTTATTGGGTCTGGTCATTAGCAGTAACTCAGTATTTGGGATTTTTAAAAATACATAGTTAACTTACCATGTAATGGACCCAGATTAGGATTCATACTGTTCGCTTCCATGAAAAAAAGCAAAAATCAAAGGCAAAGTTTGAATATTTACCCATGTCACCCGATCAGGTGCAGCCTTCCTGGAAACTAACATGACTTTGTAGCCATTTTCTTTTAAAATGCTGGTGAGATGTCTGCCAATAAAACCAGTCCCTCCACCTGAAATTATATACATGTACATTATATACATGTAACTAATTGCAAAATACGAGGGCCATCCAATAAAGAATGAGACTTTTTCTATAGTGCAGTGAATTTACATGCTAGGCTTATGAAATTTCTTTCAAAGCTAGCTTGCCTCTTTGGCTGTTCACATGTACCATATTCGACGTTTTACATTGTTCCAACTTTTGTTGCTGGGCAACATTAGAAGACTGGGCAAGAATGCGTGGACGGCTCACTATAGGTGGTTACCATAGCAACAGATTAAGATGCATAGTTTATTTTTCTACTAGTACTTATATATGCTCATGCAATCTGTCTATAGCCAATAGGGGAAAGTAATGTTTCAGATTCTTGATCCGTTATCATGGAAACAAAGCTTAAAAAATCAAGTTTTCAAGAAATATCTTGTATTTTCCCTGACCTCTTGACTTTAAAAGTTAATATCAAACAGTCGAAGGCAATTAAAGAGAACAAAGTTCTGTTCATGCATACTTAATAACAATAAGCTGCAGATAACGAAACATTTTGAGGGATATCCTTCACCTACATAGTTACCATAGCAACACAAAGTAGTGTGTTTATAAAAAATCAAGTAAATTGGTTGCTAGGCAACCAAAATAAAGGATATGCATATTTGGTTCATCTTTTATAGCATTTAATGTAACACTAAGATTGTTTAGTAGAAGAAATTATATCAAGAGGTTATATTCTATCTATGAGTGAAAATAAAAGACTTTCAATAACCGTGGGTATTCAAAAAATAATGTAAACGTGGCTTTGCGTCTTCAAGTTCTTCCACAAAACATCCTGTTACTATGGCAACTAATCAATCACAAACATATTGTTTATATTCCTGACTTGCTAAGATGTCATACTATCATTATGGTGAATTTTAACTAAATGCATGCACAGGTTTTCATACTATGAAGAAAGTCTCATTCTTTATTGGATGACCCTCGTTTAACTCTTGCCTTCTAGAATCGTCTGCTGTTAACTTTGCAAACAGTTTAGACTCATATCAGACCCGACAAAACATTAGGATGATCAATAATACGATCAGAATGACCAGTGTCAAATTGTTAGGATCCAAATCAAGCATGACCTCATGACCGCTGAAGCTTAAAACTGCCATTCACTATATGAGGATGTCGTAGAGCGAAAATACTTTACCTGTCCCAGTCGGGAATCGAATCCAGGTCGCTGGCAGCACCCTAGATAAGCAGCGTATTTGCGTAAATACGCAATTAAAATCCTCAAAAAAGCAATTAAAATGAAATGTGTGCGTACCGAAAAGCAATTCTAACGATCCGTATGCAATTGCATGCGATGTCATCACGTACCATTTGGTCCATTGCGTTACCATTTGGGTAATAAACAAATGCCAGTCGGGTATTGATTTTTTTTTACTAGCGAGCGCGCAATATAACTCCTTTTTGTAAATAAAATATCGGTGCCCAGTCCAGTATTTCGCGGAAAAACACAATGATGATAGTGAAACTTTGCCAAGTGTATACACGCTCGAATGTCAACAAGGGGATGAGATTTGCTTCAGGTACAATAAAATCCGCTAGCTTGACATTTTAGAAAGTCAGGCAATGGGAGTGAATAAATATGCAAGCACATTCCCGATGGCTTCATACAATATGAAAACGTGTAATCACAGAAAAAAAACATGGCGTAAAAAAATATGAAAATACGCAATTGTTTTTGCAAGTACACAATTGAGGATAACCAGGTTGCGTAAATACCCAATTGACCCAAAAGCTTATCTAGGGTGCTGCGCTGGATCTACAGGCAACCTCTCTACCACATCGCTGTAAAAGCAAGCTTTAACCAAAAGGCAGTAGAAGTGTATGTATATATACCTAGACCCTGTGACAAAGATATGGTCAATTGATTAACACATTACTTTTAAGAGATTAATGTTGATTATATGATGTTGTACAAAACAACTATGGGAGGGGATTTTCGATAATTTCCTACGCCTGATTTGGGGCCTAATATTGGCCCCATCCTAATTAAAAAATGAGCAAAAACTTTCCAAAATGGTGTATTTCATTCCCAATTTGTCAGTTTTACATTTTGGTGAAAACTTTATGAAAATCTGAACAAAATTACCAAAGTTACAGAAACATGAAAATTAGCATGGAAATGTGAATGAAAACATGTCTTCATTCACATCTTTATGCAATTTTTCATGAGTTTTTATGGTGGGCAATTAAATATGAGCAAGTCAGAGCAACAAATATGGTACAGCTTTACACTGTTGATTTCTTATATGGGTTTTAATAAATTTAAAATGGTTGTACAATTCTTTTAGACTGCATCAAGTTACCCAATTTTGATGGTCCAAATGCTTTTTTTTCCCAAATTCAACAGGCCCCTGGCCCCGACTTTAGAGAAGTAGAAAAAACCCTGACGGGACTCTCCCTGTCAAACATACTCATCAGACCAAAGTTCTGTTTTGAAATGTTATCCTCAAACCCAGTTTACCCGGACCGGTCAATGACAAGTCAAGTGCATATATCTTCCAAAAGGTACTTCTAAGAATACCACATGTGCATAAAATGCTGTCCAGTGATGTGGGTCTAAGGTTTTCCCTTATTTTGATTTTTGCTGGTCATTACCTGTACTTTCTGTCTACCTTTCCTCTAAATTTGTAGCCTTCTTGCACTGTGGGCTTCCATTTACCAATATTTGTGCTCTTTGACCATGCTTATAGACATAGAAATTTTATTTTGTGAAAGGTTTAAGGGAGGTTAAATATTATACTAAAATTTGGAATGCATGCTCTTCCGTAGATTTACATGTAGCGGTGGTGGCAATGGGTGCCACAGATATATAAGACACATATATACAGCAAGGCTATATGAGCTAAACTTTACAGAGATGTGTAGTGTGTCTGGACAAAGTTGCAAAGTTAAGCAATTGAGAGCTTGGTTAGTAGCTGGATGGGTGACCCAGGCGTTGGAGCATGAGTGACTAGGTAGTTACGTTCATGCTGGGTATCATCAGTACTACATAGTGCTACCCATCCCGTAAAATCATGTGGTTTGTCAAGCTTGTTATCCCCACGCATTTTTAAAAAAGCGAAGGGGATATTGTAATCGCCTCCGTCCGTCTGTCCGTCCGTCCATTATGCTATCTCCTCCTAAACCATTGGACGAAATTCAACCAAATTTGGTGTGTGAGTTACTGACGTGAATGGGGCGTGCAACATCAAACTTCTTTCTGGCCCGGCCCCTGGGGCCCTCAGGAGGGGTCAAAAGGTCAAATATTTAATTTCAATTACAAAGTCAATTTCAAAGATTTTTTTACCAAACTTTGTGTGTGTTCTCACAAATGAAAGATACAAAACATATCAGACGGGATTTTCATTCTGGGACTTTGGGGCTCTGGGGGTGCCCAAGGGGTCAAAAAAAAAATTTCAAACATGTTCATGTGGTATATCAAATCGACGGGGATGACGAGCAGAACTGAATGCAAGTAAAATTTTCATCCTAGGGTCAAACTGGTGACCTTGGGGTGAGGTCAAAGGTCAAATATCATTAATCTTCGGTTGCCATGTCAATTTCAAAGATTTTTTACAAAACATATCAGACGGAATTTTTATTCTGTCGCCTGGGTCATGCCCAAGGGGTGGGACTTTGGGGCACTGGGGGTACCCAGGGGGTCAAACAATTTTTTTTTTAAACATGGTCATGTAGCATATCAAATCGACGGGGATGACGAGCAGAACAAAATGCAAGTAACATTTTCATCCTAAGGTCAAACTGGTGACCTTGGGGCGAGGTCAAAAGGTCAAATATCATTAACATGTCAATTTCAAAGATTTTTATACCAAACTTTGTGTGTGTTCTCACAAATAAAAGATAGAAAACATATTAAACAGAATTTTCATTCTGTTGCCAAGGTCATGCCCCGTGGTGGGACTTAGGGGTGCTGGGGGAGTCAAAAACTTTAGCGTGGGGATTTGTGATGGCACCCCATCGACTGCGCGCTCTAGTTTATGATTGGATTAAGCATGAAGACAAATGAATAATTGGTTCATCTTCATCTTCCAATAAACTGCTGGGCCAAAGCATGAACATAGTCTCACTGTGCTTAAACTATATACACATGTGTGAAGGAAGGTTCTTCATACAGGTTAAAAACAAGTAAAAAAATACAACATCTTGTCAGCCTTAGATAACTGGGCCAGCGCTGACGCAGCTCTTGAAGGCATCAAGCGACAGTGCTGTTACTGCGGAGACAGACAGGGAGTTCCAAAGAAATATTGTTGAGGGAAAGAAAGAGCTCTTGTAGGCGTTCACAGAGCAGTATGGTACCAGGAATCCGATCTCATGGCCTTTGGTTAATGTGTGGGAATGGATTAGATAATTCTCAGCAGGTATGTAGATAAGGGTATTGATGATTCAGTACATCATGACTGTCTTTTACTGCCCAAGGCGATGCTGGAGATCATCCCAACTCAGATTCTGAATCATGGAGGTTACGCTGCTTATTCGGCGATAGTCATTCTGGCAAAATCTTGCAGCACTTCTCTGGACAGCTTAGACCCTGTTGATTCTGGTCTTTGTAGATGGGTCCCAGACTGTAGCAGCATACTCTAACTGAGGTCTTACGAGGGTCTTATTACTGGCTTTTATATTCTTTGTAGAAAGGAGATAGTCTGATTGGCCCTTTTTGTCACCATGTCTGATGTGTTCACAAGTGTCTGGGTTAAAGGCCATCTGCCAGTCCCTCTCCCACTCCTAAAGGTGATCAAGATCTTCTTGTAGTGACACTGCATCTTCCTGACTCGATATCACTATGTAGAGCAGGCAATCATCAGCAAAGAGTCATGCTGTAGAGGAGACTCTTGGTGGCAGGTCGTTGATGTACATCAGGAATAAGAGAGGGCCTAGTACTGTCCCCTGTGGAACACCAGACGTTACAGGAGAGGAGGGGGATGTTTTGCCATCTAACACCACTTTCTGGTATCCTTCAGCCAAGAAGCTCTGAATCCAAGCAAGCATCTTGTTCCTGATCATGTGGTGGTGGGGTTTGGTGGCAAGGCGCTGATGGGCCACCTGGGGGAACGCCTTGCTGAAATCCAGTAGAATGGCATCGATTTGTTGTCTCTGGTCCAATCCACCGGCAGGGATTCAAATGACGGCCTCCTTCTGAAGCCATGTTGCTGATCACTGAGAATGTGATGACTGTCAAGGTACTTCATGAGATGGCTGTGGATTATGTGCTCCATGGCCTTGAAACAGATTGAGGTCAGAGAAACAGGACTGTAGTTTGAGGCCCTTCTTAAATAGTGGGGTTACAAATGCTCCTTTCCAGTCGGTGGGTACTGTGACTTGATCGTATGAGGCTTGGAAGAGCAACGTGAGGGCTGGCGATATGTTGGGTATCATCTCCTTCAGGAAGCATGAAGAGATCTCATCTTGACCACTTGCCTTGTGCGGGTTTAGGCCTTCAAGTAACTTCTTGACTCCATTGTCTTGTATCATCATTGGCGGAGCTTCTCATTTTAGGCTATTTCCCATGGAGGGCATGTTGCTGCAGTCTTCCCTGAAGCTATTTCCCATGAAGGGCATGTTGCTGCAGTCTGCCCTGATGAAGGCTGATGCAAACTGGTCATTCAGGATCTCTGCCTTGTCACTAGCGTCTGAATAATTGGCCACATCCCTTTTTAGTGTTGCCACGCCCAAGGTGTCACACTTTATGCCATTGACATAGAAGTAGAACTTCTTGTTCTTTGAGTTTCAGATGTAGTCCTTATGAGCAGTTCAGCATTTATTCTGTGCATCTTTCTGTACTTGTTTGTATCTCATCCAGTCAGACGGGTTCTTGGAGATACGTGCTTTCTTGTATGCACTTCTTTTCCTTCGTGTAAGACGATGAACGTCACAAATACATGTGGATGTTACTTGGAAGGTATATACTGACAGTATGGTACTGATAATGATCAGATTCTGTTCAACTGAGTATGTGAAGAAAGAGAGAGACCCGGGGTCTCTGAGTCCAGTGCCGCTAATCTTGACCTAGTTGCAGAACTGCGACTTTATATTTTTTTTTCGATCTGGCTGAATCTAAAGGCTATATGATAAAATAAAATAAAAATCCATCATATCGCCCTGAATTCAGTGCTAATCTTGACCTTGTCACTTGCATTGCATCATTCATGCTGTAAGATTAAATAAGGCTAATCTCAAATACAATGCAACTGCAAATAATTAACGAATTATATAGAATATGCAATGGTTGTAATATTTAAATCAATAAATGGTGCTTTATATAATCGATCTGACATTCCGACCCCGGATTCCGACCACTAGTGTCATTCGACAACCCATGCAAAACTTCTGATCACGTTTCTCGAAGGCATTTCAGTTTCCCATTCAAAGCCGAGTTATCCACACTATCAAAATATAAGCACGCATACCTATCAATACACTCATTTTTGCTGTTTGCTGACAAAAGACACTTGCGTTGACGATACTGAAATCAAGCGTTCTACCAATAGGAGGTTTTATCGTGACGTACTTCCGGTTCTATAAATAGACTTGGGATATACTGGCCGTCAACAGTGTATTGTCTAGATAGGGAAAGCAGTAGAACTTTCAACATTTTCCACCGATTTTAAGTTCCCTTGTTACAATTTGCTATTTAATTTATATAAATGTGAATTGTAAATGCATCTTGAATGCATCTAGAAATACTTCGTCAAATAATATTAACATTTATTGAGATAATTTGTCTGTCGTTGCGTTTGAAATGAATAAATCGGGAGCCGTTAAAAAATTCAATTCAATTTAACACAACAAAAATTAACCATATTAAGGCAACTATTTTGATAATTAACGAACTTTTGTCAATGACACACTTCATTTATTTTCTTTAAAAAGTGTTTGCTAACAATAAACAAGGCGGTTGTTTATTTTTTTTTTATTTATTTTATGTAACTAGACTCTGAAACCGAATGTAGATATTTTAAACTATTATTGTAAAGAACTTACAAATGGAACACATTTTGAAATATATGAACATTGCATTATTTAATTGCATGTACGAAATTTCACCATATCGCATCGTGTAGGAATTCATCTTGGGTGCAGGGCAACTCGACCCAAAAATGTATAAAAAATCCTCTCGAGCAGCGAAGGCTCATGTGTGCATTCTCGCAAGAACACACACTGCTAAAACAGCTATTTCAACAAAACTGAATAGATGATTGTAGAAAGAAAGGAACTAACAAAAAAACAGAAATGTGCACTTAAAAAATAAAAAAAAACTTTCCTCTCCAGCAGCGAAGGCTCATGCGGGACTTCACATGCGCGCCATTTTCGCAAGAAAGTTTTGCCGGGTCTGCCCTGGGTCCAAGCTGTTTGAAAAGGTTATCAGCGGACGACACTAGTAGCAGATGATTAAGGACACAAATGGGCGCTGAAAAAGAAACAGAACATTTTTTCTCGAGCAGCGAAGGCTGATACGAGTCTGCACATGCAGGCATTCTCGCGAGAACATTTTGTCGGGCCTGAACTGTTTTCAAAGGTTATCAGCAGTCGACACTTGTACATTTGATTGTGGACATAAACTAGGGGCTGAAAATAGAAAAAAATATAATGTTGACTTTCTTCTCGAGTAGCGAATGCGCACACGATGGCGCTAAAACATAATTACATTTTCCTCTCGAACAGCGAAGGCTCATTCGAGACTGCACAATATCAACTTGTTGCATTGCCTTTGGTTAGCCTGCGCAGATTCGCGGGAGCATAAGTAAGATGAAGATGGATATTCAGAAGAAGAAGTGGACAGTTATACGACAAAACATGCACATGTATCCGTCTGTCTGTCTGAACATGCACATGTATCCGTCTGTCTGTCTGAACATGCACATGTATGTTCCTTTCCGTGTGCATGTTCAGACAGACAGACGGATAGAAACATAAATACACATGTCCTGACAGACAGACAGACAGACATTATATATTAGCTAGTGCTTTTCAAAAAAAAAACAGGCAATGAATTAAAATGAAACTGGCCCGTCTGACAGACAGACAGACAATATATATTAGCTAGTGTTTATAAAAAAAACACGACCACGAATTAGAATGTAACTGATAGAGAACGAATTCAGTGTCGTTGCATTATGTCAGACTTGTTAAAATGTGTTATAATCTCGGACCCAGTAATTTTGGATCCAGCATGTCGGCATCCTTTAAAGATCTTTTATGACCCCCTCTTTTAATACACCAATGACAATCACTTGTGAAAACACTCTGATTCCGCCAGTCAGCGGGGCGTGTCGTTCAATTATTCAACAGAGGGTGATAAAACGGATCTGTTAGAACGGTGTCAACTGTGAAAATCAAATATTTAACATGGAATTTTAGTTATTTCTTTGGGACAAATTAATCGTAAGTTAACTGTTTTAATTAGCCTAATAAAGCTACTTTTGGACTGTCAATAATCACTTGTTTTGAGATGATATCACGGATGCGAAAGAGAGAGAGAGAGAGAGAGAGAGAGAGAGAGAGAGAGTAAGAACTGGCAAACAAGCAGGTGGATTCTGTTCATCATAAAAGTGCATAAACAAACCAAAATTTTACATGTTTAAAGTTTTTATGGGTTATATTGGAAGAAAATATCAGCGTTCTGCTCGACACTTCTGGACTTCCCGCAGCCTCATATTTTGCCTTTTAAATGGATAAACGTTTGTTATTCGGAACCATTATTTATCGGTAAGATGTATTTTGAATGTATATCAAAGAATAGAAACAAGTTTTGATATGACATTGGCTATAAAAGCCCATTTTCTCAAAATATAAACCCACATTTAACACAGATTCCATAGAGCTGGACGAACCGTTGACGGCCACGGATATGCGCATGCGCGAAAATGACGTCACTTTGGGAATTCCTAAAACCTCCTATAACTTCTACCAATAACTTACAGAGCGCCCCCAGTTATCAAAGAAAGATAACTGCTACAGTCTTTTCGATAATTCCCGGTATCGAAAAGTCCACGTGCTTTTTCGAGGCATTTGCATTTGTTTATTTCATACAATCTAGCTTTTAAAATATTAATTTAAAGGTGTAATTTATTGTGAATTGTGTGTAGTTAGCGATTTGATTATCATATACGGCTGTTCACATCGAACCACTCTCGGTAATATCCCCAAGTGAATATCAAATACCCCACCCAGGAAATTAATTATGGCCTTTCCCCGAGTTTTGTTTGCAGGTGATTCCAATCTGAAGTTCGCTACCAAGTTCATACCAACTGGATATGCAGAATGTTTGAAGGTGATGAGTGTTCCTGGTGCCTCCATCGTCGACGATACAAAGGACTTTGAGAAGCTGCTATTGAAGATGTTGAAGAGTTTCATGCCAGGGCAGAGGAGCTGTTCTTACATTTGGGGTCAAATGATGCGGACAGAAGGACGTCGCCATGGAGAGTTAATCGGTACAGTACCTGTCTATAATCTAATTTGGTGCATCTGCTTATTTAACTCGCTCAAATAGTATTCCCCAAACAAATTGAAAATAAAAAAATAAATCTATCTTGTTGCCGCACCCTCATGGCTGAGTGTTATGCACAATCAATAAGTATTCCTGTATATCAACATTTTGTAGAGTAAAACCGGGGTTCATCGGACGGCAGGGTTCATCGGACAGGTCGTTTTACGTCAGCTTTACAGCTCTTCCGACAGACACTTGCTTAGAAAGAAGTTATCCATTTGTTTTGGCTACCAATCTTCTGTCTGATACTGCAGTAAAAATTTGCATAGCGCGTGTCATAACGCTGTGTTCTCATTGGATAAAAGCCAGCTCCGAAAAAACACGCCTTGTTTTAAAGGGATTTTTGCAAAATGGCGCCGAAAAAAAACATCGAGATTCGTCACCGGTCTACTTTAACATCCTGTCCAAGAGTTTTTTACACTAAATTTGTGACTGAAATTGATTTTTACATGAAAGAAATATTAGATGAAGATAAAAGTGTTTGTTTTATTCATTTATATCCGTCAATTGTTCAGATAAATAGGGCGAAAAAGCTGTCCGATGAACCCCTCAAGTTTTCACCGTCGATTTTTTACGGAGGGGTTCATCGGACAGTAAAGTGCAACTCAAGCTCGAGATTACAAGCCCCCCTATCTGTCTCTTTTTTATCCAAACTAAAGTATATATATATGTTTTAATGCTGCCCTTTAATATACAAGTATTGATATTTGTTGTCTTTGAATAATTACAAAGGCATCTTGCGACAATAATGTCACGTCACCAGCCGACTTGTCTTGATAAAAAATGTTATCTATCTATCTATCTATCTATCTATCTATCTATCTATCTATCCGTCATTAGATTCTCTCTCTCTCTAGGAGCACAACAGTGGCTCATTGTGATACTGGTTCAACTCATGAAGGCGGGAAAACGTACTGCATGCGCGGATCCAGGAATTTTTGCCAGGGGGGGGGGGGGGGTCCAGGCCCGACTGCCAGAAAACAGCATTTTTTTTAGTCATCAACTTATTTTACAGTTTTACAATGGTTTATTTCAAACAAAACTATAACTTTCCAAGGTTTCAGAGGGGGTCCAACATTTTTTCAGGGGGGCCCAACTTTTTCCAGGGGGGAAATGCTATGTAGGGGAAGGGTCCTAACTTATGTTGTGATAACTTGTGACCCAACCCCGTTGCTGTATATATTTGGCAATAAAATATGTTTAAACTAAATGCTAATTTGTATAGAAACACATAGAACTTGTGATTTTCCAGGGAGGTACGGACCCCCTACCCCCCTCTGGATCCGCACACGTACTGAAGCATCAGCTTAAAAAACGAACATCCATCTACATGTTTGCCTTTCAAGAATAAAGCCACATCATCATGTATGATTACTATATTTATATGTGCGTAGAAAGACAAAGATACACATTTATGAATCTTAATTAAAACAGAAAATAATTATTTTCGCCATAGCCAAATAAGTATCCTCACAATTTACCTAGCGAGGTAGGCCTGTATCCTGCTGAACTGGTTAACATTCAGTTCTTTAGGCCTTATGTCTGCATACACCAGCATTTGTTTAAGCAAGAATATGGTTTTACCATTAAACTGTATTTACCCCCCCCCCCCCCCCCCCCCTCTGATAGCTTTGGCTGCTGTCCGTTCTAAGGGAGTGGTTCTGTTGTTGTTGATGGATTGTTTATTGTTGCCCCATTGTTTGTGGGGTTCTGTGTTTGATGCTTGTTTTACTTTGTGTCCTCCTAGTTTTGCAATCGGCTTGATGAGGAAGAGAAAGCTAGTTGCTTTACTTTAATTATCTTCCTGTTGCCTTTAAATTGTGACTGTTAGTGTTCTGTGGCTCTACCTCGCGGTGCCGTGCGTCAGTCGGCAGTGTCATTGTGGTATTTCCTGGTCATACTCACTTGCTATATAGGGGAAACTTTCAATCAATGATTCAAATCATTTTCGAATTCAGACATGCTGCAGACTTCTAATTACGGTTCAATTAAGTTATGCGGTCTTCAAAGCTTCAAAGGACACTTATCACTCTAAATTAATGAGTGTTAATGAGCTACTTTTACCAGGGTTGATTAGTTCTCATGCCACAGCATAAAATGAGCTTTAAATCAATGTATTTGTGTTGATCCAGCGTTGTGTGAAACTGTCATTTCAGCCGATTAGGAGAGGTTGCGTTGAGTCAAAACTGGATCATTATGGAGAAAATTATTGTTTGGAATATTGGATCGACAGATCACCTGACAGTTTAAATTGTTGTATTGAGTATTTACTACAACAGTATGATGTTTTGTATCATCTGTATGTGACGTTTCCCCCTTAATATGACCTGTCTGATGAACCCCAAGGCCTGTCCGATGAACCCCGATGGCTGTCCGATCCACCCCTTTAATACCCCTGCGGTCTTTGAAGGCTTATTACTCTATCTACATGAGCTTAAACATGCTGGATTTGCCTCCCTTTGACCGCGTATTGAATACACTTCAATGCGATGTCCATTGCGGTCACCCAATGCGACGACAACCGGTGATATCCGAATTTAAAGTAGCGATCTTGAAAAAGTGTCCGATGAACCCCGGTTTTACTCTAGTGTAAATCCAAATAAATGTATGCTTCCCAACCCAGTTACCGGTGCACTTAACGTTTTCACGGTTTACAAAGGAATGCCAGTGTGATTTAATACATTGAAAACATCAGTGAAAAAAACATTCCCCATCTATATTCAGTTAGAAAATTATGCATTTTTGTTGAAGATTTCATCTCCATTTAAGCCCTATAAATGAAGTACCCAAAAAAGTGACAATTAAAATTTGGTACCAGTTACCAAGGCATCACTTAAATACTGACGTATCTTTTTGAAGAACTGAAATATTTTGACTGATTTATGCTTATAGAATACTTCAACCTTTATCTCAAACAAATATACATAAGTTGTTGTTTGCTTCCGTTTCCGTTTCTTTAAAAACTGCATTTAAATATACCTAGAGCTATCAAAAAAGTTCATTTTGGTGAAAATTTCACAGTAAAATGCAAACGTGGGGTAAAATACAAAGTTTTTAAGCAACAGCGCTAATTTTTGTGTTGTGTTATTTTTTTGAAGCAAAGTATCTAATTCTGCAAACAAAATTGATGAAGAATGTTCTAACTGCCCGATAAGTGGTATACACCGGTAACTGTGTTATTGAGCATACAAATTATTAGAAAAAAAATGTGTTTCACTAAATCCAAAGACCCCTCCTCCACCAATCTGGCATATCTAAAGAAGGCTTTTTTGTTAGCATGATTCTAATAAAACTGTCAAGGATATGTGCTGCATTGATTGTAGAAACCAAAAACGTGTACTTTCTATATTTTCTATCCTGGCTCATGCTTAAGCCTTACGCCAGGGATGTGTTCAATGCAACCAAGAAAAAAGACACAGGTGCGCCACATTAGCAGAATTTTCCTGACTAGAGCTGCAACGATTCATTGAAATCGTATCGTATTGCGATACTTATTCTGACGATACACGTATCGTATCGTGAGGTCATTTCACGATACGCTAACGATACAGCACTTAGTGTTATATATTAGAAGTGAATTTGAAAAATGTATGTTTTTGTGCAATAGGAATGTTACCATTTTCTCTTTGAATTGCTCTGCTTTAATCAGTAACCCTTTTCCATGCTAAACTCTTGATATATCATGTTTTGAGACAGTGTAGAACAAGATCAGCTAGCTTCTAAGGATCCAACTGATCTATATATAAACAGATTTCGACTCTGCTTGTAAATACATGCTAATTATTGGAATATTTTAAATCAATTTGATAAAAACTGAGGAAGAGTGTAGTACATAAAAACATCCAGCATGATAAGGGTTAATATTTGAATATTTACTTCTCCTAATTTCATAGATCTATGTTATTTCTAAGGTTCTCAATTTGTCAAAACTGTATCGCGATACGTATCGTATCGTGAGGCAAATATTGTGAT
Source organism: Loripinus fragilis (assembly GCA_964019695.1). NCBI lineage: Eukaryota > Metazoa > Mollusca > Bivalvia > Lucinida > Lucinidae > Loripinus > Loripinus fragilis. The sequence goes on along the minus strand of OZ026523.1, from coordinate 81,772,796 downwards.
ATGTATTGTCTCGTGAGGTAACTGCAGTGATTCATTTACAATTTTGGGCTTATGGGTCCAGGGACTTGCTGTTTCCAATATCAATGAGTCCCCACTGCAAACTAATGAGTCCAAAACACTATTTTTAATGACAAGTCTGCCATACTATTGCATCCTGGGACTCGCTGAAATAAAAACTTATGCGCAAAAGATGCAGGATGTGCATGTAACAAAATCACTGTAACTGTATCGTTGCAGCCCTATTCCTGACCCTACGTCATAGAACAGGGGGGTTAGTGACATTGAACACTTAGTATTCTATTATTTCCATAAACTAATTCATGAAATCTTCTGTTGAAAATTATTTTTATTCACTCCAATATTAAATAAATAATTCTGAGTTGACCAGTTAACACTAAAAAATGTTTTTATTGTGAACAAAATAATTTAATATGTCATTTTTTTCAATCGTTTTTTTATCAATATTTTGAGCGGATATATTTCACGGGATCAATAATACACAAGCACCGCTTTGAAACAAAGCGGATGTAAACACAAAGTCACAATTTCAAAATGCAAAGATAAATGCTTAAATGAAAATCAATGGGAAGCGATTGCATCAAGTACAAAACAACACGGCTAGCATATGTCATAAAATGACATTATTACTTTCGAAATACCAGGGATTATTTTCGGTGGTGATTGTGAAAATCTGGCAAAAATCTCATTGAAATTGGCTTGATGGGAGAAAAATTTAATTGTTGTTTTAAGTAACCATTAATTTTAGTTCTAATCTAGACACAAGATCTTCCAAATCTACTTCATAATTAGTTAAACTATTTTCTAGTGGCTTAAGACAACTAATAAAAGCCATCCTGGAGGTTTTACCAAGTGTGGATGTTAAAATTTGTACAGTGCTTCCAAGGAGTCACAATGCATACAAGACGGAAAACTGGAATAGGTAAGTAGAAAAATACCTTGGAATAATATGAAATTTATATCAGTTGGCTAAAATTGGGATCTGATGTAAAGAAGAATATCGTAAAAGGTGAAGCAAGGTGGTGTGAGAGCTGCTTTAACTTGCCTATAACTTTTTCAATGGTTTCCTGACAGCATTGGGTTAAAACTACTACAAGTATAAAAAATATACCATTGTGATCCTAATGTTTTGCACATTTAGCAGGGGCCAAGCTCATCTCGCAGATAGGTAGAAGTTTGGCCACTATTTAATAGGGGGATAGGGGAGTGTAGTGGCTCAGTGGTCGAGTGCTTGACTCGAGATTGAGGGGCTGCGGGTTCGAGCCTCACCGGCGTCACTGCACTGTGTCCTTGAACATGAACATTAATCCTAGCTTAGGCCTAAATGAAATATATGTGTGGTTCCTGTTGCATACCAACAAAATTTAGGGTAGGTAGGTAGGGAAATTATTGAATTTTGTTATAACATTTAACAGAGAAAATAGTGACAAAATCTGAAAAAGTGCCCATTTTATGTACTTTTTCTCCAAAGACCATTTTCATGTTTAGGGTAGGGTTAAAAAATTAAGGTTGGTAGGCCAACAGGACCATTTCATTTAAGCCTTAGTACTGGTTCAACCCAGGAAGACCCGTCCTTTATAAATGAAGGATTGTTGATGGGACGTAATGAATAAAATAAATAAAAATAATAGAGGGATCAGTGATTTTATTTGGGATTTTGGGAAGCTACATTTTCCTGAACATTTGGGAAAATATTTCATCAAAATTGTGAAAACATGAAATTGGGAAAATAAAGGCCATTTTTGGATTGGGAATGACCCCCATATAAGGCGGTAAAAATGCCCAAATTCACTGGGGATGTTTGTTTTTTATGCCCCTGCCATGACAATGGCCGGGGCAGGGAGCGCAGTGGCTCAGTGGTAGAGTGCTTGACTCAAGACTGAGGGGCCGTGGGTTCGAGCCTCACCGGTGTCACTGCGTTGTGTCCTTGAGCAAGACACATTTATCCTAGCTTAGTACTGGTTGAACCCAGGAAGACCCGTCCCTTTATAACTGAAAGATTGTTGATGGGACGTAAAGAATCAAATCAAACAAACAAACAAACAATGGCCGGGGCATTAAGTGTTACCGCTGTCCTACGTACATACGTCTGTGCAACGAAGTCCGCTCTCTAAGTCGAATACTTTTGATCAGAATTTTATAAAACTTGGTCACTTTTTTTGCAAATTTTGCAATAGCAGGGGCATCCGTGTCCCATGGACACATTTCTAGTTTTGTTTAAATTTTGAATTTCCCTGTTTGTTCTTTACAGTAAAGCTTGTCCCTCATTTCAAAATATTAAGGAGTGAATCAGATTAGGGAGATCACTTCTCTGAAGTCTTCCCCTAGCTTTAGCCCTGGACAGGTCTAAGTAAGCAGGTTGCACCCAGATCAGACTGCTCTTTTAGATTGATCTGGGTATTCACTGTTTGCCTTTGTCATGCCTGTGTTGGTCAACTCAGAACATAGTTGTAAACCTTTTTTTACGATTTATCACATTCTTAAAATACGGATGAATTGTGAGAGGTTGTAAATTTAATTTAAGAGTTGTTTTTTCTAGTCTGCCGTTTTCTTCTTATTATGTCTCCCCCCTGGAAGGGCCAGGAGACATATTGTTTTCCCCTTGTGTCCGTCTGTCCATCACAAAATCATGTCCACTCTAATAAGTTGATAACCGTTAAGAGATATTTCAACAAAACTTCATACATTTGTAAAGCACATTCAGACGATGTGTCATGCACAAGAACCATAACTCTTGCATTTTTATTTTTCAAAATATTACCCTTGTAACAAAACTAAATGCAATTTTTGTCCACTCTGTAAGTTGAACACGGTTAAAAATATTTGTTTGAAACTTCTTACACTTCTAGAGCAGAATGAGACAATTGGCCATGTGCACAAGAACCATAACTCTGCTATGGATATTTTTGGAGTTATTTCTATTTGATCATTTGCAATGCTATTTTATGTCCACTCTATAAGTAGATAACCATTTGAGGTATTTCAACGAAACTTCATACATTTGTCAAGCTCATTCAGACGACGTGTCCTGCACAAGAATAGTAACTCTTGCATGTATTTTTTTCAAATTCCGCTTGTATCATAACTCAATGCAATTTTGTGTTTTTTTTTATTCCTAAAAGGGAGACATCTGTTTTTTTGTAGAATTTTAGTTTTCTGTTTTTATTATTTCAGAAGGATCCATTTTATGGAATGAAAATGGATCGTTCTGAAAAAACCCCCACTTAAACAACCTCTCACAATTCAGATCCATTTGTAGTTTAGAAACAATGAAATCAAATGTAACATGAACTTTAACCAGGCAGTTAAGTGCAGTCTGTAACGTGTCTGACTACAGATGTGTGATTGACTGTAGATCCAGGGGTTGCACTGGCTTGAAAATTACTTGAATATACAAGACTGTCTTGAAAAGTCCTTGAAAATTAAATTTGCCTTGAAAAGTACTTGAAAAACTCTCAAAGACCTTGAAAAGTCCTTTAATTTTACCATTTTCAGGAAGATTCAACACTGTCTTTGGAGACCTAAATCATTATGAAATTGTGGTGCCTTTAGTATGCTACTAAATGACTAAAATACAATGGGCAGTAAAAATTCAAACCTGTGACACTGCAATTGTCAAACTTGTCAACATGCCATTTATATTACCAATATTGTATGTATACATGAAAAAATTGTCAAGTATTTTTGTCTTTGTCTGATTTTCAGTGTTGTCATACATGATGTAGTCTTGCTTTGTAGATATTGATTGCTGAAGTAAGTATAATGTAAGTATAGTGAAGTGATCCAAGCTTAAATATTAATTTTAAATGAAGTCTGAATGCCTATCGGTGGAAGTGTATCATCATTAGAGAGTGTATCCTCTTAACATTTCGAAATATAATAAAAATCTACACAAACAAAACACTGTTTTCATGATTTTATTTTCATTAAGCTAGAATAGGCCATCTTTAACATTATGTGAATGGAGATTAGTGTACACAATTTCTGCATAACAAGTTGGACTGCCTTGAAGTGTCACCATTGAAGACAAGTACCCTGGTATGATACAGTATTTTAAACACAATACACTGTCATACAGTGATTCATTTACAACTTTGGGCTTATGGGTCCTGGGACTCGCTGTTTCCAATATATCAATGAGTCCAACTGCAAACTTATGATTCTACAACACTACTTTTTAATGACAAGTCTGCAATACTATTGCATCCTTGGACTCGCTGAAATAAAAACTTTGCATTTCATAGACAAAAATATGTGCAAAAGATGCAGGGTGCGCAGGTAACAAAATCACTGGTCATATGCCATTTTTAGAACCTTGGAAAAAAATCTTGGTATCTGTGCTACAATTATTTGTAAACTAAAAAATTATCACATTCAGCATATATAATAGATGGCTAAATGAGAATTTATATACTTTTATAAGAACTGTCCTTCCAAAGATCGAAGAAAGTGTGATAGAAGTCAACCATGCCTTGAGAGATGTCTGCACTAAGGATGAGCTTAATTTCATAAACTACCCATTAATATCAAAGCAGAATATTGGGATGGACGGGCTGCATGTGAAACCAGCAGGTGCAAAAGATTTGCTTTTTACAGTCATTGGTAATGTGAAAAGGAAATTCTTTGCACCTGCTGTGATTGCACCATGCACTGCAGCTGAGTCAGTCCAATGGCCTGCTCTACCATCAACCGAGTCATCTGTAACAGCAACGGCCAGTGGATATGATGCTTTGAAGAAAGACGTGGATGGAGAAAAGAAGGTACTTTGATCCAAGTAAATTAAAAGTTAGATTCAATAATCAAAAAATGCTTAGTTGCACAGCTCACTCTTTCCACTAGTGTTGAGTATCATAGCAGGGATTTTCCTACCCTTTTTAACCTGGGGCCAGGGGTCAATGACTTAAAGATAATTAACATGTAAATCTTTAAAATTTATAAAAAAATTAAAATTGAACATGGCATCCATATTTTATCAAATCAAAATTAAATTTGAGATAGAATCTACAGCTTCATTTTGATAAGGATCTACCCTGCTAATTCTGATGAAAGCAGGTTCAACTTGCTTGATAAATATAAACAAAAATCCAGTTTCAACCTTTTTACTGGAACAAATTGGAAAATTCAATCATTAATTTTGGATTTTTAGGGCCCCGCCAACAGAGCCCTATTGTTTTCGGCTTGTCTGTCTGTCCATCTGTCCATCGGTTGTTGTGGTCACTCTAACTTAGTCATTTTTAATCAGATTTCTTCCAAATTTCATATATGGATGGCTTCCATCGAACTCTCGTTCAAGTTTGAATACAGGTTTTATCCGACAAACGATAACCAAAATGGCCCCTACCTATCAGTGTCTGCTGTTGTAGTCCCTCTAACTTCATAGGTCCAGATAAGGAAATTTTAAGAGTGTAAAATTGTAATTATTTTCTTACCCATCAAATTAAACATGTGTTTTGGGTGCTCAAAAGAACCGTCTCATTGAAACGGTTCTTTTGAGTACCCACAACATATGTTTTGGTTGAGAAATATTTTTTAATTACACAGTCTTATCTTGAGTCCAGTAACTTGCTGTGGTACTTGAAACTAAACTGGTTCTGTTTCTGTTTTTTATTGTACATATACAATTTCAATGTATATTCTTATATGATTAAGCCCACATGAGCGATATTCACACCTTATTGAGAAATAAAATGCTCATACTAGTCAGGGATCTTAGTGTCTAGTAGTTAGTTGCATTATACATTGATTCTATTTCAGAAATGTGGTGAAGCCGTTACCATGCCATATCCCACAAAAACATGTGATGTAAAATTTGGTTATGATTTGACATATAAATCACAGCTATGTTAAATCTTTGCATACTTGTCAATTTTTCACGCTTTTTTGTCAACTGCATATTTTTCAAGGTCAACTTAAAAAAATATTCAAGATTAGCATGAGGGTGTCAAACAGTTTGTATCCAGATCAGGCTAGACGTTTTGTCATATATTAAGACTGCACAGGCAGCAAGTCAGTTTTGTTTTTGTATAAAAAAGTAATATGACCAGAAATGTGCAAGAAATACCACAATCTTACACTGCAGAATAGCCTATGACACTGCGAAGACACAGGACACTAATAGTCACAAGACATCAGGAAGACAAAGTGAAGCAACCAGCTTTCTATCTTCCCCAGTGATTTTTTACATGGGCATCCTGCATCTTTTACTCTTAATTTTTCTCTGGAGATGCAGTCTTTATTTAAGGGAGTCCAAGGATGCAATGGTATTGCAAACTTGTCATGAAAAAAGTGTTCTGGACTCATAAGCTTGCAGTTAGGACCCATTGATATGGGAAATCAGCAAGTCACTGGGCACATACTCATAGGGCCAAAATTGTAAATGAATCACTGCAATTTCCCTAGCAAGGTAATTGAAAAACTTTAAAGAACACTATAGGAAAAGAACTCTATAAGCTTACTCTTTCATTCTTTCTAATCCTAATTTCCTTATGAATTTTATATGTGTACTTTTTTACATGTTATTTGTTTGAACTAAAGAACACGTAGCACTACATAACAAAACAAGGACCAAACACAAAACCTCGACAAAGAATGAGAGCAAGTTAGCCAAAAATAAATCAACAAGAACAGTCATAACCACTGCCTAAAAGAATTCCAATGTGCCACAATCATATGGTTGTGACTTTATTTATTTGTTTCTTATTTGTCAATTAATATTTATTAAGACACCTGGGCTACCCTAGCCATTGATATTTGTTTGCGATTTTGCAAGTCTTTTGTACTTAATCATATAAATAAGCAGCAAAAGCTCAGACAAGCCTGCAATCTTGCCTAGCATTAAAAAAAGGAGAGATAAAGACTCCTATAGCACCACTTAATGGCTGTGTATTCGTGTTAAAAGAGTGACTTTATTGTATCACTAAACATTGAAACAGATTGTAACATTTGTAGGTTGAGAACTACACTATGAATGAATCGAAAAGACGATGCAGTGATTCTGACCCAACTGGACCAGAGGAAATTCCGGATATATTGGTATGTTCTATATTCTTAAAAAAAAAAATGTTTTTCTCTAACAACAATCTCCACACAAGTCAAAAACTAGTAGTCAGATTTTTTTAAAAAAATGGTGCAAATGTTCTTTGGGTGACTTTTCACCAAACTTGTTGAAATTATCATGATTGTTTGAAATATGGTCACTTAGGATGTTTTGAAAATTTGGTCACCAGGGGGGGCGAGCCAGTTTATCTATGTTAATATAAGGGAAACCTAAATAAATCTTCTTGTCAGAAACCACAAAGCCTAGCGCCTTGATATTTGGTATGGTTGTCATCTAGTGGACCATTACCAAGTTTATTTAGATTATGGCCCTGGGTGAGCGGAGTGGTAGAGTCTTGACTCAATACCAAGGGGTTGCAGGTTTGAGCCTCACCAGGGTTACTGCATTGTGTCTTTGAGTAAGACACATTAATCCTTGCTTTGTACTGGTAGACCTGCCCTGACATTACTGAAAAGTTGTTGACTGGGAAATAAATAAACAAATCAAGCAAACGGCCCTGTGGCAAAAAAAGGCCTTGTCCTGTGGTCACATGTTTTGTATAGGCTTATATAGAGAAAAACATGAAAAAAGACACATCTTGTATGATGAGCCTTGATTTTTGGTGTTTAGCATCACCTGGTGGAATTTAACTTTTCCATGTTCTTGGGTTTGAATAAACAAGAGTTCTTAGCATAAAGAAATAAGATATTTTCTTACCCATCAGTTTTAACATATATATTGGGTGCTCGAAATAACCGTCTCATTGATAAGGTTCTTTTGACTACCCACAACATTTTTTGATTGAGATAGGAAAATTCTGTTTTTGGTACACACTCTTAACTAAAGGGCTGCATGTTAGTTCAAATTATGCCCCAGGGGCCAAAATTGACCTATACCAAGTATGATCAAATTTTGCCACTGAGTCCAAAATTACCCATGTCCTGAGGATCACATTTTTTCATAGACTTCTATAAAGAAAAAATGTTCATCCTGTTAAGGACCTCGGACAGTTTCCTATTCAATCTGCACAAATTTTGACAGCCTGAGGCTAGGATAATGCATAATTAACAACCACAGTTTTGTGCTTAAATCAATCCCTAACATTTAGTGCACCTGGCAAAATAAAAATATTTTGAAAATATAGCATAATTATGTCAGGACTCTAGAGTTTAGGGGGCGGGGGTATTTTTGTGACCAAATTTATAACACAGAAAGTCAAAGTTTCGTCGAGTATTCCCCTAAATACATGTAAATATAATGTTTGCGGCATAAAATTTGAGACGAAAGTGATGTGTTTGCATAAAATTCGGGTTTAGAAGATTTCATTGTTTCATCTAAAGAAGTGTGCTGTCAATAACTTTTGACTATTACCTGTAATGTTTCAAGGTCAACCAGTTTGAAGTGCACTGAGGTGTATCATATCTGCATACTGTATAAATAATAGTCTAGATAATCACAGTTTTTGAGCGTAAAATCGTTAATATTTTCTTACACATCAGATTTAGGCTATAATTCTGTGCTCAAAAGAACCGTCTCATTGACACGCTTCTTTTGAGTACCCACAACACTATGTTTAGGTTGAGAAATGGGAAAAGTAATTACTTTATAAGCACTCTTAACTAAAGCCCTGATACATGCCATTGCAAATCGATATTTACCTACAGGCTTTTACAAAATAAGTTTTTAATATGTTTTTATAATAAAGTGTTTTTGAGCATTTTGACAGCGTTCCCCCCCCCCCCCCCCCCCCCCCCCCCCAATGTAAAACTACAACTGTATGCAAAAGGATTAGTTTGGTCATGGGGGGGGGGGAAAGCACTTCAGTAAAACTTTTTTCTATTTTCTATATGTTGAATAGCAAAAACAGAGTTTTCAACCCATATTTTTCAATTGGTACTTGTCCAATGAGAAAACGGCTTTTGTGGATAAGTCGAGTGTTGAACCTACTATCTTTTTCATAGAAAAAATATTGAAACTTTTCTCTGGTCCTTTTTATGGACAATCCTTCATTAAGACTGTCCGAGGTCCTTTTATCAATATATGTACTTACTTTTCTATATAGTGTCTTAATGAACTGCTGATCTATTAAAATTAAAAGCTGCATTTTGGGAGGACCTATTCTTTTGTATAACCTTATAAACAGTCATTCTCAGATGAGCCACCCATGGCCTTCTTGTTTTTGTTTCAGGACAATAAAGCTAATTCTGTACCTAACCCTCCAAGTCCAGTATCAGTTGCTGATAAGAGGTAAAGAAACTTCATTATATACCACTAGCGAACATAGTTTACTGTCCCTCCCTCCATCTTTCAGTCATTAAGTGAACCATTTTGAAGATTTTGTTGAATAACTAATGTACTATTGTAGATATTATCCAATTTTTATCAAATTTGCACCACACCTTAACCATTATGCTTGCCTCTTAGACAAACAGTGTGGATCCAGATCAGACTGCTCCTACAGGAGTCCACAATGTTTGCCTCCATGTTAATGTTAAATAGACGCTTTCAGATACAGTTATTTTGCTGGTGTTTTAAGGACTATATAAAGTGTTTTGGGTTTATACTGAGGTAATGGCGCAAGATGATACAACTACTTTTGAATAAAATCACACCTAATTTTCAGCTGTTATACCTTTACAATATTAACCTGATCCTTACCTTTAATCATCAATAAATTATTAGTTATAACAATGAATATATATTTTTTTGTGATGGATCGTGTGCAGTCAGTATGTTCCGAGCAATTACGGAAATAATTGTTATAATAGCCATCGATAACTCAAAAAAGTTGTACTTTTCACTGTAGTCGTGTGGTAAGTCCACATAACTCCTAATACGCAAATTATGGGTTCGAATCCTGCCTGACCCCACTTTTATTTTTTTTATTTAATTTTTACTTTGTTTAAGAAATGCACTTAAACACAAGACTTTGTAAGTTCACGCTTTCTTTGAAAACGTAATGAATGGCAACTTCTTGATGCTGGGATCGATTCCTGATCTTTGCACCCTTACTTAGAGGTCAGTTTGCGAATACGCCTTAAAAACAAACAAACACCCCTGCTCTTGGCTCCAAAGCAAAATAAATCAGTTATAGCTCGTCGGAGCATTTCTATAAAGCGCATATGCATACTATGATCAGAGCCTTTGCTAATCGCTTTTGCCTGGTAAGCTACAGATAACAGCATTCAGAGTTTCTATTCTTAAAAGGAGGCTCCACAGACTCACCTGTGTCAATTAATGTCAAAATGCCACATTGTAGGAAATTTCATGTTGCAAACTGAAGTGGTAACATGCGAGAGTTAAAGCTGCAGTGTTGCGGATCCGACGTGAGAATGTTGTTGTCACCAAACAGATCAATTTGAATAAAATGGATAAACGATATTGCAAAAAGGAGAAAAAATAATGGAAAAAAAAATAGTTACAATAATAAATGTCGCGTATGGGATTCGAACTTACAACGCAGTGCTTAAAAATGTAGATGTGATATGTTCTCGTGTTCTGCCCATTAACTTGCACTAAGCCACTCAGACAGACGATAGGGTAATTGATCATTATAGCGGTATATACATTTACTGCGCAATAAAGTATCACATGCATTTCCGTATTAGAACATACGATGAACGCTGAAGATATATATAGATGCTCAATTGGCTGTGAAATTATGTAAATGATAAAGTCCAGGATCAGGTTAATATTTTCAAGGAATACCTATGTCTAAGGTTGACCAGTCCTAATTACGCATTCATAAGGTGCCACCTTTACAGTTACCAAAAAGTCATATAATACTAGATTTATATGAGAGATTTTATCAGATTGGATTTTTAAGCTCTTTAAATATGTAAAAACTTATATTAATGTGTTAGAATTTTTTTGTGCAAATATGCTAATTTATGCTTTCAGTTATGATTACAAGGTAGAGAGGAAGTCAAAGACTGAATTAGAGTCGCCACCAGAGTCTCCACTAACACACTCAATCCCAAAAGCAACCACAAGAAAAAAGGTAGATTTGTCATTTATGTCAGTATTTTACTTGCGTCACTTTAGCCAAAGCCAGTGTTGTAGTCGGTCCACTCCGTCCGTCCGTCTGTCCACAACACTTTTGGGGTGCCTAGTTTGTGTAATCTGTAACTCCAAAAGCTTTCATTCCTTTTTATTCAACTTTTGCATTATGATTGTTCACATATGAAGATGTGCACATTCTGTTTTGTGCATGTTTCATAATTTTTTTTTCTCATTTTGAACTTAAAGCGCCACCTATAATTTGCAGCAGACGACAATTTCAAATTTGCCACTTTTTCAAAAATAACAAAAAAGCTATGATATTTCATGAGAATTGTCTGCTGGCAGAAAATTCTCATGAAGCATCATACAGTACCTTATTTTTTTGGAAAATTGGGAAAGATGTCTGAAAATTTGTCCTCTGCTGCAGTTGTGAATGGTGGTTAAAGGGAATATTCCGGCCCTATTAATATTTATCTTGATCATAAATAAATTCCTCATTAATTACTAATTTATTTTTACCACTCTGCTTCTTCATCAGCTAAGGCGATTAAAAGCAACTTTATTGCCTATAAAACCAATAACTGGCTGCTGACATGTTTTCCCTCATGGTTGCCAATTAGCTTGCATTCAAGCGTCTAGTCACCTCAGTTGTGAGTTAATGGCACCACATCTCAGTGGAGAGAGCTTATAATTAGGCTGTGCTTCCATTCAATTATTTCATTGAGTTTTTGTTTGATTTTTGTTTGATTTGATTCTTTATGTCCACTCAACAATCTTTCAGTTATGCGGGACGGTTCTTCCTGGGTTTAACCAGTACTAAGCTAGGATAAATGTGTCTTGCTCAAGGACCACAACGCAGTGACGCCGGTGAGGCTCGAACCCGCTACCCTTCGGTCTCGAGTCAAGCACTCTACCACTGAGCCACTGCGCTCCCATTTCATTGAGTATAATGGCTTCAAGTGATAAGAATTACTTTAGACAGGGGCTCCTTAGTAAGTAATAGTTAATAGCATTAATTGAAATTGTAACATTTAGCTCTGTTCATTATATCTTCTGCTTTGCAAACATTTTGAACATTTCAGGCCCACCAAATTAAGGGACCTGATCAGGATCCAAACTCTTTGGTGCTCTGATCGCATTCCTGAAAAGAGTTTTTTGAAATGTGATTTCTTTAAAGAAAAAGGCAGACAATTAAAACATTCAAAATAATCCTGTATTCGCAAAGAGTACATGTATTTGCATTGTTTAATGTCATAATTTTTGTCATTCCTATTATCATTTCCATAAATCTGAGCAAATTCTTGCAAATTCAAACCAAGTGCAGTTTATTAGGTCCAATCCAACAAAATGGCTTGCAAGCCTAACAGACTCATATCGGTCTGTGCATTGATTCATGCAGACAGCAAAGACTCTGACCATACAGTGTCTGTATCGAGGCTGATCTGAGTCTCGGCTGTTTGTTCATGAATTTGCCAATTCTAGCCAGAGTCCTCGAAGCTTGGGTACTTTAGCTACCCATTATGTTGCTGTGAAAACACTGATCAGACTATAATCAAACGCAGATGCGGTGCTTGATGCTCATACCATTTTACTTTAAACCTGTTTGTGTCGTCTGCTGATAAGCTTTAAAAAAATTTGATAAGAGGGTTGACATGTTGTCGGGCCTGATCTGGATCCAAACTGTTTGACACTCTTTGATAATCTTTCAAAACACTTTAGAAATAGATCAGACCAAACATTATACACTGACTGCTTGACCTGATAACTGCATCTTCTTTAGTGCTGCCTGAGGAATTCTTCTTGGAGTATTCAAGTGATTAATGGCGATCCCCTGTGGCATGTGAGTGCAATTAAATTATTGGCTAATTGGAACAGTTTTAACAAAATTAATGGTCATATGGTTCCCAGTATACTGTTAGCTCTATAATAAATGCATATGAAAAAAAGTCGGAATTATCACTTTAAACAGTTTTTCCATCCAAAATGCTTAGGAGTGCCTAGTTTGTGTAATCTTTAGCTCCAATAGTATTCATGCCTTTAAAATGATTGTTCATACAATGAAGATGTGCACCTCCCATCTAGTGCACATTTATTATTTTTTTTTCGTTTTTGACGGGTATTGAACTTAAACAGTTTTAAATGCCGTTGTCATTATAGACTTAGAAAATGCGGGGTATTATGTAACACTGCCAGTTCAAAAATTTGCATTGAGTGTCCGTTGGTCAGTCTGTCCATTCGTAACACTTCGTTTCCACTCTCTTTCTTGAGCATTTCTTGACAGATTTTCTTCAAACTTTGCTTAATAGTTGATATTGGGGGGGGGGGGGGGATGGTTTGGGATTTTAGATGGATAAATTTTGTCAAATCAGTACAGAGTTATTGCTTTTGATTCATGTACATAATTGGTTTCAGTGCTCTAGTGCATTTTTTTGGCCAATTGCCTTTAAACTTTGTATATGAGTTGATGATTAAGTGGATTGGTTTGGGATTGGATAAATTTGGGATTGTAGATGGATAAATTTCTTAAAAGTAGCACAGGGTTATTGCCCTTGATTCATGTAGAAAATTGGTTTCCATGCTCTATCTTGCACATTTTTGGGCTGAATGACTTCCAACTTTGTATATGAGTTGTTATCATATGACGTCGCGTCTGGGAGTGAAATGACACCATGCAATAAAATCGATAAACCACTAATGGTTTACAGATTTACGGGAAACATTATTACGTCCATAACAACGTTGCATAAATAATGACGCAATTATAACCTTTTTACGCCAGAAATGAGATTTCAAGGTAATCTTAATGTCATATGATAAATAGAATCTAACATTCATGTTCGTGTATTATTAAATTTATTAAACTCTTTGCGAAAAAGAGATAAAATGCTCGGCAAGCCTGGCATTTTATCTCTTTTCCCCAACTCATTTAATAAATTCAATAAAACATGAGCACTCATGTAAGATCCTCTATATATTTAAGAGGAGTGTTTTGAGATTGTAGATGGGTAAATTTTGTCAAATTAGCACAGAGTTATTGCCCATCATTATGATTTTCATTTTCTTACTATACCATAGAAAGTCATATATTAACCATATCATTTTATTTTTTCATGCTTAGGGAACTGATTTCATGCCAGGAAATAGGTTGCTTCTGGAGCTAGAAAGGTGAGTTGATATTAAACTATCAGATAAAACAAACAACTAAGAATAAAAATTCATTGAGAAAAGATTTGTTTAAATAACACATAGTAGATATGTGTATTGATGTGAGTCTATGCAGGTGTTTAGCTATTGTGAACATTGGATGTCTGTAGTCAACATTTGCTTCAAAGGACATCTCCTCCTAAACTACTGTCTCGATTATAACCAAACTTGGCAGGAATGATCCTTATGTGGCCCTCTTTTATAATTGTTCAAATGGTTCCCGTCCATTACTTATCAAGGTTACACAGGCTAAAAATAGATTTTCAAGATTAAAACTTTTAAAATCTCCTTGTCTGAAACCACAAGGCCTAGAGCCTTGATATTTGTATGTAGCATCACCTAGTGGACCTCTACCAAGTTTCTTCAAATTATGCTGTGGGGGCCAAAAATGGGCCTGCCCTGGGGGTCAGGTGTTTTACATAGGCTTATAGGGAAAACATGAAGAAAATCTCCTCCTAGATCACCAAAACTATGACTGATCTCACATGTATATGAGCCATGAACCAGGGTGGGGGTAGAGGACTTTTAACAAGTGATATTCTATTTTCCTTATCTATGCAGATGTCAGATTACCAACCTTTATTAGTAAGCATATTTATTTGGACATGAATAGCTTCCACTCAACAGCTTAAGATGTTTTGATCAATTTCTCAGGGTGGCTCTGTAGGTCAGTCTCGGACATCTTTTGATTTTTTTTCCTTTTTTGCAATCATTTGTATTTTAGGTATTCTTTAGGGCTGACATTCACTCTTTTACTTCAGACCTTAATGTTCAATGACCCAGGATGTGGTTGGAGGTCACAGCCAGGGGTATACGTGCTCTCAAGGCACCTTCTCTAGTGAATTAATTTAAAAATGCACCTACACAATGTAGACATATTACTCATCATTTCCATGAAAAAATACCTTTTGTATGACAAGAAGTTTGTTATTTTCCAATAGAAGCCTAATATATAGTCAAAGAACATTCAGGTGCTATATTTTATGTACAGTTTGTTGTACCCAATGCTGAAGACTGCCGCCTTAAAGATCATTTGCATACATGTACAATCCTGGTTTGCCAAAAAATAGGTTTCTTTTCACTGACCTTAACTTCAGTCACCTGAATAAAGAATGAATATTTTGTGATTATGTACTATCAATATTCAATTAGATAAGCCTTTCAGAATGTAGTTCTATTTGATTTTTTTGGGCTAGTTTAAATGAATTGTTATTCATTTTAAAAAAGATATTAAAATTAATATTTTCTACATACCGTAAAACATCTATTACAAGCCCATGCTCTGACAGAGGCCCATTCCCCAGTTTAGACGCCAAAAGTGCCGATTTTTCAAGCAAATTTCCCAAAAAGTCGAGCCTCTAATAAAGAATATTGATAAAAAATCGGTCCTACAATATGCAGAAACATCTTGAATTTGTGATAAGCAGCAAAGTTCTAGTCCGCCTCCAACAAATTGTCCCTCTAGATAAGGTACATTGTTTTTGACTGACCCTCGCTAGCAAGTTGTGAGCCCCATACTGTGTTATGCCCTTGACAATGCATGTTTTAAGTTTTATCATATTGATAGAGCAGAAAGAACCGCTTATCGTGTCAATAGTCTTCTACCTACGGACTTTGCGACACTAGCATCTCAAGATGGCAACCCTTACCGATTAATTGGAGCTACAGACTTTCTCGCACATGTAGCCTCTAATAGAGGCCCACCCCCATCTCCCTGAACGGTAATGATTCTAATAAATGCCAGGGCCTGTAATAGAGATTTTACAGTACATACCTTTTTTGTAGAATTTGACAGCAATTATAAAGTGTTCATTTTGTTATCTGATAAGTATGATAAGTAAGATATTGAGCACCCTGCCTCAAGCTAAGTGGTGTTTGTACATTATATTGTGTGTGTTTATTTATAGAATGGTGAAACTGGAGATTTGTGGTGTAATAGTTTATGTCAAACCATCATCTTTTACTGTAAAAGTAAGTATTTACAAAATTCCTGTGTTACATGAAGACGGAAGTGGGGTGCGGGGTGAGCTAAATGTCATCACGATGTTCTGGGGGCACTTGTAAACAAAAACTTTTTTTTCACTTTAAAGTCTGGAATTAAGCAAAATGGGAAAATGCTATCAACATTAAGCCTAGCAAAAGATAAGAAGATTTAGACCCCTTTGTATTCAATGATCTAATCAAGCAATAACCATGTACAACAATATACCTTAACTTGCTGTGACAGCTGCGCAGTGTCTGCTTGAACAAATGCTTTTTAAAACATTGAGAAATGACCATTAAATGATGCCACTGTGGGGGATTATGTGATATACCAGAATATCTGTATACTGCCTCTAAAAATATAATTTATCGATGTGAAATTGACTTTTACCAAAAAAAAAAAATCATATCAATTTGAAAAGACATTTTGTGACATTTGCATTTGTCTGACAAAAAAAGTTTTGGGTGGGGGCATCTGGTTTTTTTGTAGAAAAAAAAAAAAATTCTAGTTGATATATAGATACACCTTTATTACCTCTTGAATGGACAATCATAGAACATTTTATCTGTTTTGTTTTCTGCTGAAATATTTCAGATGTCTATTTGACAAACAGTGTAGAGCCAGATCAGAATGCTTCTGTGGGAGTAGTCTGGCCTAGAGGTTATGAACTTTTTTCATGCTTAACTCAACTGAGCATGAACTTTCAAACTTCCCATAATAACTAATATACGGCATAATTAAAAAAAAATGGCTTGAATAATCGCAGATGAATAATTGAATTCTAAGATCTGTATGCATTTTAAGATTAATGATCTTGATAAATTTCATGCTCATTTAAGTTGAGCAAGAAAAAACTTTTTTATAAACTTGAGTTCTGATCTGGGTTCACACGGTTTGCTTTAAAACATTTCTCATTAAAGTTTTTAAGTTTATAATTCAGCAGATTACTTGAGTAAATAACACTTTGAACTGCAATTTATACAGGCATTTTAAGGATTAAATATTACCACATCTAACCATTGTAGTAAATAGTGGAAGATTAGGCATTTATTTAAAGTTTATTTAAATAATACATCTATATGCCAAAAGCCGTTGTCATTATAGACTGGTTTGCGTGGTGGTGCCAAGGTAAAGATAGAAGATGCCATTAGTGGAAAGAAGAAGAAGCTGAATTTGAAAGTTGCAAGGGAACATCTTAAAGAGTTATGTACAAATGCCAATGAGCGAAATTTGAAGCCAGATGGCCCATATGGAGATGTATGTAATAGGATTAATGGACTAGCGAACACCAAACCAAACAGAAAACGGTTGCAGACATACTGGTTAAGGTTTAAGAAATTAGATAGATCTGAAGGTAAATGACTCTGACAAACCTCAAAGAAAACAATCATCCTGGAAATCACCCATCAAGTAGTGCTCTGTAGCTCAGTTGGTTGATGATACTTATGACCAATTGGTTCCAGTCATAACAGACCAGGGATACAGACTAACCTTTTTTCGCCAGGAGCAAGCCGGGCCTCTTAAACAAAATGATTGGGGGCCCAGCCAAAAACTAAGGGGCCCAGGATTCGGCGAAAAATTAACTAATTTCAATAGCATTGCCAAGCATTAATTTTGCTCAGATACCCTCAAAATCTGTAATCCTCTTATTATCCCCCGACGAAGTCAATGGGATATACATGTACTTTTGGCGTCGTCCGTCCGTCCATTCTGTCCGTCTGTCTGTCCATCCATCCACACTTTTTGTCTGTCTAGAAGCATATCTCAGTACCTATTGGTCAGATTTGATTCATTCTTGGTACAAATGATTAGTACTATGGACTCTCGATATCCTATAAGTTTGGTCAAAATCGACTCCTTAACACTTGAGTAATTGCCCTTGTTTTGGTATAGGCAATTATAAGGTAAAACCTATATTAGCTTTTTTGTGTGATGATCTTCACATTTCATCAAAGCTATTATATTTAACAACTTCTCACTATAGATCATGACTGCCAAGTGCCTGTAGATAAGCATGGCAGTGTCAAAGTTTTACCCCAACCCCTTTGACCCCACCTAAGAGGTCAAAGGTCAAATATTTTAATTTAGCAATAACTAAGGCAATTGTTAAAATTTTTTGCTGAAATTTTGCATGCAGGTAGAGCAGCAACAGATATGAAACATATCAAACGGGATTTTAGTTTGAAGGCCTGGGTCCCAGTCTGTGGTGTGGACTTAGGGGGTGGGGCCGAGGCCAAAATTAAACTTATTCAGAATATGGTCATGTTGCATATCAAATTAAAGCTGACGACGCTGGCAGCAACATGGTAGCAAATATTTTGCCCACAGACACGCCCTTGACCCAGGGGGTGGGATCAAAAGGTCAAACTAAAGTAGTCATGTTGCATATCAAATTAAACCCTTCGTCGCAGGGGGATATAAATTTGTAGAATTTGTCTTGTTATTTACCATTTTAATAAACCCATAAAGCACCACCTATAATTTGCAGCAGATGACAATTTCAAATTTTGCTGCTTTTTCAAAATTAATAAAAAGGCATGGTAGACGATTCTCATGAAATATCATACCTAATTTTTTCCGAAAATTAGGAAAGATGTCATAAAATTTAACGTCTGCTGCAGTTGTGATTGACACTTTAAGGGTTAATTAGCAGTATTTGTAAATATCTGAATGAAGATTTGTAAACTTCCAGCAGCTAGTGTCAGATTTGACAAGACTTCATACATTTACATACTACCCTATTTTCAGGGGCAAGCTGGGCCCCTAAACATTTAGTTTTAGGGGCCCACCCAAAAATTTAGGGGCACTGGGCTACTAGGCCCCTGTTAGTCTTTTTCCCTGCAGACACTTTAGCAGGACTCTTAATCTGTAGTATAGTACTTTTCCAACAAATAAATGACCGAACATCACCGAAATTGATTGTGGGAGCACAGTGGCTCAGTGGTAGAGTACTTGACTTGACACCGAGGGGTCGCTGGTTCGAGCCTCACCGGCATCACTGCGTTGTGGTCCTTCAGCAAGACGCATTTATCTTAGCTTAGTACTGGTTGAACCCCGGAAGACCCATCCCTGTTTGACTGAAATATTGTTTAATGGGAAGTAAAGAATCAAATCAAACAAAATCACTGAAATTGATACTTTTAGAATGATATTTAGACAATTGGTACCATTCATGTCTGGCTTCCACTACACAATATATATAAGTACAAAGGTCAGTAAAAAAAAAACCTGAGAGTTGATTAATATCTTTGGACTGGGTTGGCACTTTTGAATGAAACTTAATACACATATAGAATGAATCTTTGAGTGAGTTGACATCATCTTCCATCATGTGAGGCAACTGAAGACCGTCTCGACGATGTGCATTCACCCTGACCATATTTCTGACTAAGCAGCCATGAATTTAAAAGAATTTCAAAGCTAAAACAATAAAACAACAGACCTTTGATCACCTCAGTTGTATTCAACAATGTGTTAGCAATGTTTTGAAGAAGTTTAATAGAGCGCAAATAGAATAATCGTGTCCTGAGCATATCTCTTATATTATTTGAGTTAGGAATCACAAATTTGGTGTGTGGATGCATCTTGGGATGACCTCATTTCTAGAATAATCTTGTCGGGAGCATATCTCCTATATTATTTGAGGTAGGAATCCCAAATTTAGTGTATGCATAGATATTGCCTTCAGGGTTCGATAAACTCATTCAGGACACCTATTTAAAATGTAGACATATTAAACTTATGCATGAAATGGTTTGGTGAAAAAGGCTATATATCAAGACTAATGTTATTGCTCTCTTGTCTTGTTAATGTAGATAAGTTGGACGTTCATACATCAGTAATAGAAACTCAGAAAGAAGAGACTATTTCCAGTGATCACAGGGGTCAGGTAAGATTAGAAGAGAGAATAATGAAGACAGGGAAAATATTACTCAAGCCAGAGTATGTAGCTATAGGTAAGGTGTTACATGATTTTATTTCTGCTGAAAACGAATCTTCCATGGCGGAATCAGGTCCATATGGTATGGCATGTAATGTGCTTGGCTGGGAAAATTCAGTGAAAAATAGGACTTACTTGTTTACAACTTGGAAGGAAAACACAGGTAATGTAAGGTGCAATGTTGAAAATAGCTTAGAGATCCATCGCCTGAGATCTGGTAGACTAGTAAGCAATAGTAGACATGGATTAGGAAATAACCAAGTGGGTTTGAATGATATTAATAAAACTATTCGGAAGACCAATCTAAAACTGATAGACAAAAGTTATGTAAACAAAAAAAAATAAGGTAATAAAGGTGAAAAGTTTTGACAAAGGGGATGACAGGACAGACAGTTTTTCACTGAAAGGGATTGACCGAAAAATGACTAGAAAAAGGAAAGGTGATAGTTGTTTAAAACCATTGAATAATACAAAGAAATACTTGTCAAATAACAAAACTAAGAATTCAAACTACACAACATTGACGGAGATGACTGACATACTAGACCAAAAACCAAAGACAGAAAAAACTAACAATGGAAGGACTGACAAAAATAAAGATTTGAGGGAAGAAGTGGGGACAGACCGTAAAGAATTGATGGTGACGGCAGAAGCAGAGGGGACAGACAGTAAAGAATTGATGAAAGAACACAAGACCGACAGTAAAGAATTGACTGAAGATGAAAACATGACAGACAGTAAAGAATTGACTGAAGAAAACATGACAGACAGTAAAGAATTGACGGAAGAAGAAAACATGACAGACAGTAAAGAATTGACGGTAGAAGAAAACATGACAGACAGTAAATAATTGACGGAAGACGAAAACATGACAGACAGTAAAGAATTGACCGAAGACGAAAACATGACAGACAGTAAAGAATTGACGGAAGAAGAAAACATGACAGACAGTAAAGAACTGACGGAAGACAAAAACATGACAGACAGTAAAGAACTGACTGAAGAAGAAAACATGACAGACAGTAAAGAACTGACTGAAGAAGAAAACATGACAGACAATAAAGAATTGACTGTAGAAGAAAACATGACAGACAGTAAAGAATTGACGGAAGATGAAAACATGACAGACAGTAAAGAATTTACGGTTAAAAAAAACATGACAGGCAGTAAAGAATTGACTGAAGATGAAAACATGACAGACAGTAAAGAATTGAATGAAAGACGAAAACATGACAGACAGTAAAAAATTGACGGACGACGAAAACATGACAGACAGTAAAGAATTGACGGAAGACGAAAACATGACAGACAGTAAAGAATTGACGGTAGAAGAAAACATGAGCGACAGTAAAGAATTGACGGTAGAAGAAAACATGGCAGACAGTAAAGAAGTGACTGAAGAAGAAAACGTGACAGACAGTAAAGAATTGGCGGTGACGGATGAAGCAGACTGGACAGACGATAAGGAATGGACGATGACAGACCAAACACAGGGTACAGACAGTAATGAGTTGACAGAAGGAGAACATCGGACAGACAGAAACGATTTGAGGGAAGAAGTCGGGACAGACAGTAAAGAATTGACGTTGACGAAAGATGCCGAATGGAAAGACAATGAGGTATTGAGGAAGATAGACCCAGCAGACAGTACAGAGAGTAATGATTTGACGGAAGAACACGGGACAGACAGAAAAGATTTGAGGGAAGAAGTCTGGACAGGCAGTAAAGAGTTGACAGAAGATGGGATAGATAGAAAAGAGTTGACAGAAGATGGGATAGACAGAAAAGAGTTGACAGAAGAAGAAAAAGAGACTGACAGTAAAGAATTGATGGTGACTGAAGAAGCAGACGGTACAGACAAAAAAGAATTGATGGGAAAAGATGGGGCAGGCAGAAAAGAATTGACAGAAGAAGATAGGACAGACAGTAAAGATTTGGCAGAAGCCGGGACAGACAGTAAACAATTGACTGAAGAAGAAGACAGGACAGACAGAAAAGAACTGACGGAAGAAGAAGAGACTGACAGTATGGAATTGAAGGTGACAGAAGAAGCAGATGAGACTGACAGTAAGGTAGAAGATGCAAAACAAAGGAAAACTGACAACAAAAAAATTCTAAAATGTTGTTAGAATATTTTTCAGAAAATAAAAATTCTGTTGATTCAACATTCTGTCAGCTCAAAGATATCTTTAAGTCTACAAAAAAACAAATGTCAAGTTTCTTGAGTTTCTCAAAAATTATCAATGACAAAGAATACAGATACTGTGAGGAAATGCTGACTTTCTTTAGACAGCTTACAAACATCAGCTACATTTAAACATATCAAAAAGGGTCTAACAGACATTATAAACTATTTACTGAAGAAGTTGGATAATTTGTATAAGGCTGGAAAGAATAAGGGTGTACAAAATGAACAACACAATGAAAATTTAAGCCAAAATACAACCGATGATTGCCTTGAGCCAGACACCAAAAATTTAAAATTGATGACTGAGGACATTGTTCCAATAGCTGAAGATACTAATCAGCAGCAAAATGAAGTTAGATCAGACAGTAAAGACACTTTTGAAAATTTAGAACTTATTGACACATTAAGTCCTGTGGAACAAGTAGACAATGAGTATTCAGGCCCACTTTCAAAAGAAATTATTTCATCAATTTTGGAATTAGATATTCCCGACAATTATTTTACTAGAGAAATACCAACATCAGCATCTTTTGTAATTGAAGAAGGTGACATGAAAAAAACTTTTATCAAATAGGTCAGTTAGGTCATTCAAAAGAGACACCTGGGAAAGTTTATTTTTTAGAAAAGTAAAAGAAAGTAACCCATACTGCAGTTTTCAGGTTACCACTTCAAGACTCAGCCAAGCTATGCAGCGCAGAAGAAAACCTGGGTCTCCTTTTTTTTCTGCTAATGCTCATTGTACATTTTCTGATTGTAATATTAAACTTCATTTGGAAATGCAGGATACTAAAGTAGTAAATGTTACATATTCATGCCGTTTGAAGCATGACATTAATGAAATTCGTCAGAGGCCAATCAAAGGAGCTGATCGTGATAGTCTTAAGCAGCATTTTAAAGGTGGTATCAAACCTTTATCATATTTTTTGGACCAGCTTCAACAGTTATCACCAGAATCATTGGTGTCTGGCAACAGAGATGGTCTAGGTAAAAATTCACAAGTATATGCTCAGATTGCAGCTGAGTCTAGACAGGGTGGTAGAATGGATGAAAATGTTTTATTAAGTTTACAAGAGCTTAAGGAAGAAGTGAAACGCAAACAGGAAGGGGGGTTTATTCAAAAAATATGTGCCTCCCCTTGTTATATCTTGTATTGGTCAAACTATGGGATCGAATTGTATAATGAAAGAGCTAAGAAGGATGCATTGTTTTGGGATGCAACAGGTAGTGTGGTTAGGCGTCAAGAAGATGGGAAGCAGTTTTTATATTATGAACTCGCCATCCGTAACCCAATTAAAGGCAAAATGGGTATACCTTTAACTGCTATGCTTACAACAGATCAAACTCTTGCAACAGTTCTTGACTGGATTAGAAGTTTTAGGCAGGCAGAGAAGCAAAGATTTGGACATAGCAGTAGCAAAATTGTTAAATTTCCAAAATTGATAATAAATGATCAGGCAATGGTTTTTATTTTGGCAGCTTTGAAAGAATTTAACGGTGAAAGTCTTGATAACTTTTTATGTCGTGCCTGGAATATCATATCAGGCACTGCTGAAATTATAGATACCACTAAAACCATTGTACACCTTTGTGCTAGTCATTTTATGCATACTGCAAAACTTCACTTGAAAAAGAAAGATATAAGTGGCCACAAACTCAAGATGTTTCTGTATATAATTGGCCTACTTATGAACTGTGATAATATTCTTGATGCTCAAGAATTGCTTTTTGATGTTTATGTAACTTTGGGATCAGAAACTATTAATATTGAGAACCAAAAATTTTATGATCGACTTTTGAGAAAAATAAATGCATTTAATTCATCAGCTGATAATAAAGTTCTTGAAGTACTAGAAAACAATACAGAAAATAACCCAGATGTAAACCCCAATCGCTACACAGAGGAAGAATTTCAACTTTTAGGTTCAACCTCTCCTTTTAAGGACTGGAACATCGAAATTATGTCAAATGCCCAAAAGCTACTATGCAATATCTCAGAACACTCTACATTTGGTTCTTATGTTAATCCTTTATATTCCACAACCTTCAGTGAGTATTTAAAAAAGAAACTAATGCCTTTATTTCCGCTTTGGGGATCTATTTTATTGGGTGATTTATCAAGATATAATGAACATTATCCTCAGCAAATGAAAACAGAAAACGAAAATATGTTTAATTCCTTAGAGAATATAGGAAAGACAAATAGCACTATAGAGAATAGATTCCGAATATTAAAACATATTTATTTAGGTGGTAGAACACAGCATAGACTAGATGAATTTTCAGAAAGACTCAAAACATCAACAATTGGGATACAAAAACTTGTAGCACACGATTGTTTAAAATTCAAATCTTTCATAAAAAAAACATTTCGGCGACAAGTGCAAACATCAAAGAAAAAGCAAGCAATTCACACATATAGAAAAAAGTCACCCAAAAATTCTCGTTGAGGAGCAGTGGAATAAAAGAAAAAATCAGCCTGAAAACTTAAAAGATAAACATGGGAAATACCAACAGGCTCCCTCTGAGGAAATAAAACTGAAACAAACACCATTTAAAAAAGATAATAATGATACCATGCCATTTTCAGACTCATCATCCTTTGGTGAAACTAATACAATTGGGGGGAAAAAACCTCATAAAGAAATGAACAATGAAACTTGTCGACCGTTTTGTGGTCTCTCCAATTATGGAAGCAGCTGCTGGTTAAATTCAGTATTGCAAGCCCTTGTCCACAGTCAAATGTCCTGTTCTGTTTTAGAGTCTCCAAATATGTGTATTGATCTGACTGGTAAAGGCACATCAAATTCTGAAATAGCTATACAAGACATTGTAAAAGTTTGGAGATACATGAAAAACTCAGCAAATTTTGGTACAAATGTTCCAGATAGTATTCTTAAATCAGCATTTAGAAGTGTGGTTGCAGCAATTCCAACATTTTCACATACTGAAAAGCAAGATGCTCATGAATTTAATAGCCATGTTATTGCTGATATGGCCAACATTTTAATTGATAACTCTTTAGAATACCATCATACTGAAGAATGCAATGTATGCAAGAAGAAAAGAATACGAGAAACAAATGTAGGTCAGACCATTGTACTGGACATTGAAAATGTAAATAATGTTTCAATACAGACTCTTATTGACAACGTTTTCATAAATGAAAATCAAGAAAAGTTTTGCAATACATGCCTTAAGGAAACAGAACATACAATAAAGGATAAGAATATAACTAAATATCCTAAATCTTTAATTATTTTATTAAGGCGTTACAAGGTAGACCATATTGGGCCCAAACGTATTGTGCCTAGGAAACTTCACAATCACATTCACATCAATTCTGAATTAGTTCTGTCTAATCCAGAACATAATTCTGAAGTAAACTACAGCTTTAAAAGTGCTGTGTGTCATCATGGAGACAGCACATCTGCTGGCCATTATAATACAGTTGTCAAACATAAAACTGATTTTATCCGCTGTGATGATGAAAAAATATCAGAAGTTGACATTGATTACACTCTTTCAACTGCATACCTTGTAATATTTGATAGAACTGAGCCTGATTTACCAATGTATGTAGAGCCATTTCTTAAATGTTTGAGTAAAGCAGAAGGCTTAAAAAGTGTTGTGAAGTTGGCAAAATCCTCTGTTTCATTGACAGGTAACAGTCGAAAAATATTGGAACACCTTTGTATAGGTACATTACATGAGTATGTTATGGAATCAATTCAACAGAAAATGGCTTTAGACTTGGTCATGAATAACATATCTGTAGCTAGTTTTTTGGACAAATTTATTAAAGTTTTCATTCAGCAGGATGATTTCTTGAAAAAACTGTTTCATGATCATTTTTATATTGCAACCAAACATATCACAATGTGTAAAAAATGTGGATTGTTTGATAGTCATGACCAAGATTGTCTTAAAATTATGGTTAATCAGTTCACTCCAGATTCTGTAAATCGGTCCCTGTCTGTGTTACAAGGAAATGGAAGGGTGTTTCAGATGTGTGGATGCATGCCTGAACCTGAAGTATTTATAGTATCCTTACCAAGCACTATTATTGTCCATGTACAAGAACCTCAAACTTTACATCTAAATGATATTGTTTCCCTAAATATTTCAGATCAGTACAAAGAAGTTTATCCATTTGGAACAAGAAGTTACAATCTGAAAAGTGTATTTGTACAACAACAGGGTCAATTTTATTCTTTGGTTAAAACTGTTGAAGGGTTCCAACAAAATGGTACTGGAGATATTATGAATGATCTCTCTTGTTTTCAAAGTGTTTTTCTATTCTTTAACCGGAACATTGTCATATTTGACCATGAAACAGAAGTCAGGTCAATGCTAAAAAAAATTGATGAAATTCCTCGAGCAGAAATGAAAATCCCAAAGCAATTAAAAACAAACATTGGAAATCCTAAAAATAAATCTTTGTTTGGAGTTAGATTAACTAAAAATTTCTTTTGTAGTTTAACAGATCCATCAGGTTGGTTGTCGTCGGACAACATTGATGTTTATTTGTCTCTTATAGGCAGAAGTATAGCCAGAACTAGTTCTAAAAAGGTATATGCTGTTAACAGTGTTTGGTTTTGCCAAAAACTTTTAAAAAATAATGATCCGCAGATGCTTCAGTGGATATTCCAAAAAACAGAGAGTAAAGAGAAATGGTTTGATAATGAATTTGTTTTGATACCTGTTAATGAAAACAGTCTTCACTGGACCTTAGTCATTGTAGAAATCAAGAAACAAAATATCATATATTGTAATTCACTTTCAAACAGTAGAAATGCTAGTTACATATGCCATCAGATATGGCGATATCTTAGATATGAAGCTCTGTTACATAATAATCTCCTCCTTGAAAAAAAAGAATGGTCAGTCATGTATTACAATACATTGCCCAATTTTCCTAAGCAGACAGATGGAAGCAGCTGTGGTGTCTATGTATGTGCTGTAGCAAAAGCCATAGTAGGCAATATGAGACTGGTCAACGAGTCAAATTTAGGTAGTTTTAGAAAACTTATGGTCAGTGAGATTCTCAACTCTTCGATTAGTTTCTCCTGAAATGTTGATAACTGGCATTAAAGAGGATGCAACTGTGTGTCTCTATAAGGGGACGCTGCTTTCAAAAGCTCTTGTATGGTGGGAGCGCAGTGGTAGAGTGCTTGACTCGAGACCAAAGGGCTGTGGGTTCCAGCCTCACCAGAGTCACTGCGTTGTGGTCCTTGAGCAAGACACATTTATCCTAGCTTAGTACTGGTTCAACCCAGGAAGACCCGCCCCTGTATAACTGAAAGATTGTTGATGGGACGCAAAGATTCAAATCAAACAAAACAAACTTACTTGTATGAATTTTTTCCTGTATAAACAAAAATGGCTATTTTATCAAGGAGACAGTTACTTTTGAGAGCAATGTCCCTTTATGTATGTAAATGTTTATTGTCATGAAATACTTAATTGTGATCAAATCTTACTAAAACTTGATTATGGCATTGATGAGTATCTGTACCTTCGCTGTGTTAACAACAAAACACATCATTATGATCAAGGCAAATGGTAAACAAGTTTTGGAAGCGTTATGTAATTACAAAGAATGAAAATGATATGTAATTGTTATGTGAGAAAAACAATGTTTTTATTGATGCTTTTTCGCTATTACAAAATCCATTTTCATCAGTTAGGACCATTTAAATTGATCAAAACAATGGTGAAATCTTTACATGTTTTGTTAGTTTTACCGCCAGTATGAAAAACCTTGTCTGAAACCATAAGGCCTAGAGTCCTGATATTTTGTATGTAGCATCACCTTGTGGACCTCTACCAAGTATGTTCAAATTATGCCCCTGGGGCCAAAAATAGCCCCGCCCTGGGGTCACATGTTTTACATAGGCTTATATAGGGAAAACATTGTCTGAAACCATATGGCCTAGAGCCTTGATATTTAGTCTGTAGCATCACCTAGTGGACCTCTACCAAGTTGTTCAAATTATGCCCCTGGGGCTAAAATTTGCCCTGCCCCAGGTGTCACCAGGGACATGGCCTGCCATTCGACAGATACTTATATATATATAACTCAGGTGAGCGATTTAGGTCACTTGGCCCTCTTGTTTCATGCTCTACTCAACTGAGCATCGACTTATTCCTGCTCTTTAGAGTTAAAATGCCCATGTTTCATTGTATGATGAAAAAGCATTTTATAAGCTAGAATTGTCATTAATTTTAGCCTTTCAAATTTCACAAGCATTGGAAAATTTCATGTTCAGAAGAGTTGAGCATGAATTAGTTTTATAAATTTATTTATTGCCTAGCTTATTTTGAGAATGCATTTTTCAGTGATTCTTGAAAGATAGTACAATATTGAAATGGAAAAAGTTGAAAAATGAATTTAATTGTTGGCTCATCTAGTAGGATGTAAGGCATACAATTATGTACTATTTCATCTTCCTAATATAAATATTGGAAGTAATTATGTCCATTATGTTAGTTGAGTGTATTTCTAGCGACATTGCAATATTCATAATTTTGTCAAGAAGAAATGGGAAACAATGGCTCTAGAACTTTTACTGGTTTTTATTTAGTATCATAGTATGTAACAGCAAGAGTAATCACAAAGGTATGGAACAGGAAACGTGCAATATATCACCTCAAATATACATTCTTTACCTGGTGATATGGCAAAAATGCATACCCTATTGCCATATAACTAATACCAAATAAGTATCTGGGGTATATAGCATTGATGTTAATGCGTAAAAATAGTTTGTATATGTGTTAATGGATTTGGAACCATATCGGTACATATAGCATTTGAAATCTGGTTGTCAAAAAGTGAGAAACATTGGGGACAGGGTATTTTCAAAATTGTACAATTTTTTCAAGAATCACTGTTTTTTCCTATCTCCATCTTTATGACATTGATATTTTGATAAATCAACTAATATTCAGTTAATATTGATCATCAACTTCATGGACTTGACCTCTTTTCTTATTTGTTTGGTTACTGCTTTATGCAAGTTTTGTTAAAAGTCTATTTAGTTGAATCTGTATCATCCCATCTGGTATTTTCTATACACATCAATTTTAAGATGTGTCTTAGGTGCTTTAAAGAACAATCTCACTGAGATGGTTTCAATGAGTACCTTCCAAAATTTCTATGATCCTAATGGCAACTTTAATTTGGTTTTTAAATTGTATATAGATATATAATATGGAGATAGGACATGCGCTATAGACTAACACAGACCTTGCATGCCTGCTTATTCTAACTGCTTTTTACCTGCATCGATTTAGCGAAAGCAGGTCTAGTAGTGGGTCCACTCCGCCCGTCAGTCTGTCTGTCTGTCCGTCGGCAACACTTTAGGGGTACCAAGTTTGTGTAATCTGTAACTCCAAAAGTTTTCATTCCTTTTCTTTCAAACTTTGTATAATGATTGTTCAAATATTGAAGATGTGCACCTCCCATTTTGTGCACATTTAATGAATAGTTTTCCATTTTTGATGGGTGTTGAACATAGACATTTTTTCCTTCCGAGATGCTTAGTGGGTGCCTAGTTTGTGTAATCTGTAACTCCAACAGTATTCATTTTTTTTATATTCAAACTTTGCATAATGATTGTTCACGCATTGAAGATGTGCACCTATTATTTTATGAATATGAACATGAATATTTTTTTCATCTTTGAGGGGTCTTGTACTTAGACATTTTTTGTTAGAAATGCTTAGATGGTTTCTGGTTTGTGTTATCTGTAACTCCAAGAGTTTTCATTCCTTAATATTCAAACTTTGCATAATGATTGTTCATTCATTTAACATGTGCCTCTCCTTTTTGTGCAAATTTGATAAACATTTTCTTATTTTTAGGGATTTTAAACTTTGACATTTTTTCCATCCGAAATGCGTAGGGGTGTTTTGTTTGTGTAATCTGTAACTCAAGCAGTTTTCATTACTTTATATTCAAACTTTTTATTATGATTGTTGACACATTGAACATGTATACCCTATATTTACGCACATTTGATAATGTATTTTTGAGTGTTTAACTTAGAAATTGTTAAGTCACCTGCTGTAGATTACATTGTGTGATTTGGATGTAATCTGATTTCATTCCTGTATATTTGAACTTTGCGTATCGACTCTTCACACACCGATATGCACCGGCGACGCAGGTCCAGAGCAGAGTTTGTTCTTGTTTAAAACTTACATTTTCCATGCCTGCTTATTCTAACTGCTTTTTTAATGCTAACATTTTGCATGCTTGCTTATTCTAACTGCTTTTTTAATGCTAACATTTTGCATGCCTGCTTATTCTAACCCTGCTTATTTTAATGTTAACGTGATAGACTGATAGGCACATTGTCGAGGTAGGAACAATAGAAGGTTTATCACGGAACAGTTTAACTTCCATGGAGTCAATTCCTTAGATGGCAACAAGTCTGTAACGCATGTGGTCCTACACAGGGGAGGCCTCCGCGTGGCTAGGACTGGACTATATTGAAAGATTCAATTATAAAATATTCAGATTGATCATTTGAAGAGCTTACCCTTTAGAACTCGAGAAGGCCAAAAATGTTTTTGCCTTTCTGGGTGAAATAGGGTTAAAATTATTTAAATCATATTTCTAAAATCTTTCAATGTTGACTGACATCCTCCTATCACCTCGATAAAGGGAGATTATTTAAAAATGATGTTGAGTAAAGGATTTAAATATGGAGGACACTTAAATGTTGATGGTAGAGGATTGGATAAGACGTTACCAGTGCAAGATAGAATAAAGCGGCTCAAATATGAGATAGGGCTAAGTTGATCTAACAAATTAAAGGACAAACATGGCTCATTTTTATGTTGAAAGCTGCAAACTCATCAAATCTTGCCTCTAGAGCCTACACAGATCAGGAATAACAATGGACACTCTTGCATTTTCATACAACAGTGGAAGAATGTAGCTCTGACTCGGGAAGTCCGGATACATACTGTTTACCATGCTTGTTTGTTTGTTGTTGTTTTTCTGCCGTCTGTGGGGTGCCAAGACCTTGTAAACGATATTTAAGTTACACACAGTCAGGACTAAGATTAGGACCAACTGATCAGGGGAAGATTGGATAGGACACTACCACTGCAAGATAGAAAGAGGCTTAAATGTGAGGAATAACAATATACGTAAGGAAGCTTCCAACGCATACAGTAAACAACTTACTAAAATATTTTAATTATGTTAAATGTATTCAATATTATTCACATCATGTGTAAAAATTTCAGAACAATACCTTTTGTATTTCGATGCTGGCCTCGAGCACGTGGCTACTGGCATCGTGGTAACAGGAGTTATGTTGATTGGCTGAGGTAGTCATGTGATATAGTCCATGTGACTTGAGTCCCGAAAGAAATCCGGAAATGTACGGAAGGCCTGTGAAATCAGCTATTATAATACAAAACCTATATAAGCTTTTTTGTGTGATAATCTTCACATTTCATCAAAGCTATTATATTTAAAGTGGTGTTTAGATGGCATGATTAAGTTGTCCTGACAAAATCATGTATGATTTTGTCATGTATGATTTTTCTGTTTAGACGGCATGACACTGTCTTGTGTGATTTCTTCCAACAGTGAAGAAAACTGGCTTGTCTTTTTAAGCTATCTCATCATGCTCTACATTGTTTCATTGCTATAGCTAAGAAAATGAGTTTAAACTCATTCCCCCAAATCACGACTTTTACCATCTGCTTAAGTTCTAAGGTAGTCTTAATGGCGAACAATATGGACCCAGATCAGACTGCTCCCTGGGAGCAGTCTGATCAGGGTTCATAGTGTTTGCTTCCATGATATTATCTTGTCTTAAGTGCGCTTTAATATATGCGGCAGACATCATTTTAAGGACAAAATATTCTGGCATGTTTAGAGCTACCTATTTTATCTTGCTCCTGTAATCAACAGAAAAGCAATTAACCCCAGTGACCTCAAAGCTGAAAAGCAAATTTGCCCATGACTTGTGAGCCAGGCTTTTAAAATCACACATAACTCTGTAATAGCAGTGTTTACATGAGCTGATTTTTAATGTTTGACTAAGTCAGGCTGAGAAAATCATGCCATCTAAATGTGTGTCATTTACGTTACATTTTCAACTACACCCTATAAAATCATTGATATTTTGTTTTATTATATACCTATAACTGATACGACTTTACAACTGTCTGTTTTCTGGCCATCTGATACAGAAAGCCGGATCAACGAACTGAGGTTTTCTGAATCCATATCACTATCCTTTAAAACAAGGCTAACGTCTAGTTACCTGCTTTTGCGGTGACGTTACCTAAAGTAAATTGCAAGCATGGAACCAGAGACGGGAACATGTTGACGTGACGTCAAGAAACGTAACGTTATGGCAAACGTTCCCACGCCAGATCAAGTTACTATTATGATAATGTGTATTTATAGTTTCTTTTTATAAACTGCTACATGGATATCTTAGATTAATATAACATGTCTCTAAAAGATAATTAACTGACCATTTTAAAACTGCAAAAAGCTTACTGTTATCACAAAAACTTCAGGAGTTATAAGCTGTTGAATATGACAACCCCTAAGAAAACGTTATGTACAGTAAGAACCTTTTCGTTTAAAAGCAAAGCATGTTATCCTATCTGTAAGCTTTTAAACACCATATATGAGCAATATATAGATAAACAAGAGTGAAAGGGGATATTAAACATTGTTTCTGGTGTAAAGTGTCATTTTTTGTTTGTTTGGGACTATGTAACGTATGTTACAAACTTTATTGCTTTCTATATATTGCTTAATTCCCTAAATGATACATCAAAGCGTATTTTATTCCATTTGGGAGCTAAATTTTGTGTTAAATAAACATAAAGATACTAGTTTGTCCACAATATAATTTATCCGTTCTTATTAAAAGACTATGTCAAATTGTCAAAGCATATTTACTTTTGTGAAATAGTTTATTTTTGAATTTAAAAAAAAATGTCGATTTGGCCAAAGCTATAGGTTTTAAACCTCGTTAACAAAGACAATTTTGCTCTCAAGTACCAACTGAATAAGGATAACTTCCCATGTTCTGTAAAAATTGTTAAAGTAACATATATTACTAGATAAAATATATCATAAGGTACTTATGTCTAAAATGCTTTGAAAGGCTGAAATGTTTATGTATAGTGGAGGATTTAGATTTTTGTTTTACTTATCTGAAGAACACTAAGTTTTTTTTTTAATTTCTAGATGATTAGTCATCCTTCTAGAAAAATCTTATAATCAAATAAACACCTTGTTTACAATAACTTATTTACCATCAAGTGAAGTTGCATAACGTGCATGCCCAGCTAACCAGTGGGGCTAGCTGCCTAGTTGTTGGTGTTAACCTCAATTTATTAATCCATACTTTGAGTGCTCAAACTGGTAAGGCATTGGCGATAGTGTGGGGATTCACAGGCTTGTCTCAATATTAACTGGTCGCGTGAGTGAACTTGCCACTGCCGCATAACATGCATGCGCAGCGAATCCATACTTTGAGTGCGCAAACAGGGAAGGCATTTGCGAAAGTGTGCCAATGCGCGGATGCGCAGCTTATATGAGCATTCAATCGTCGCCTGTGTGAACATGCAGCTGCTGCATAACGTACATGTGTAGCTAACCAGTTTGACTAGATGTCTACACCAATACTAACTTTGAATGTGTGAACAGAGAAGGCTCTCACGACACTGCGTCTATGCGACAAGTACCAAAATCTGATGTGCTGGCTCATTTACATTCAACACCTTTCTGTGTATCACTATTGAAATATCACATCTTCGTGTTAAATACCGATTCCATTGTTACAAAAGGATTAAGGTGTTTGTTTACATTCCAGAGAATAATAGCACAGGTTTCTTGAATGGCACAGATTTCGTTGTCTTCGCATACACTTTGCTTACTACTATTTTGGCCCCTTTAAGATTTGTGTATTCTCTCTTTCCTTAAAAGTGGATACGTCCATTGTCATTTAAATGATATTGTGTCTACACGTACATTTTAAGCTTTTTTATATTAATATCCTCTAAGAGACAGCTTATACACAAAATAGAATCGCTTCTCGCACGGTTGAAAACATAGAATTTGGGGGCGTTTGAATATTTGCAAATGGACTGTAATGGAAGCGGCCATATTTTAGGCTTAGTGACGTCACACAGCCTAATTAAATATGCACAATCGAAATGAAAGAGAACATATATTGATTACTTGCAATTATCTTTAATAAAACAATAAATTTGAGCCATCACATGGGATTTCCAACAATTTGGTATGTGCGACCAGCAAAGGCTCAGACCAACCTGCAAATATGCGCAGTCTGATCAGAGCATTTGCTATTCGCTTGAATATTCTATGAGTGTAGAGCTACTGACCGAACATCATTGAGAGTTTCTAAGCTTAAAAGGAGGCTGCACAGGCTCGCCTTAGTCTACACTTGTAAAAATGCCACATTGTTGGAAATCATGTGTCGTGGCTCAATTTCCTTATGTATAAAGCTGCATGTCTGCTGAAACACAGATGCTGTGATAGTATTGAAAACTAAAAATTAAGCATTTGAAAAATTTCTGAAAACTAATTAAATATTCAAAATGGCGGCTTAATATTGACCATATTAAATTGTTTAAATGCCCATAACTTCTCCATTTTTCAACCGATTTTGATGATACTTAAGTGTCAAATTTCATGGTTCCTAAAGCTTTTTCTGATAAAACATACTATTCATTAGGGTTGCTGTCCCCTTTAAAGCTAGAACCCTGCCCTCAATGATCATACTGGATTTACGTTTTCAGTTTCCTCTGATTGGGCCCTATGAAATATGAGCCGCGACATGAGATTTCCAACAATGTGGTATGTGCGACCAGCAAAGCCTCAGATACGCGCAGTCTGATCAGAGCCTTTGCTTGTTGCTTGACTATTCTGTGACTGTTAAGCTATTTATTTATTTATTTATACAATATTTAAAGAGGTGTACACTTTTAGCTGAAATAGCCATTCTACCAAGTGGCCCTCTATAATAAAACTATATACATCAAAACATTATTTACAAATTGCACATGTTTTATAAGGGTGCATGGATGCATTAAACAGTTCAAATACATCTTTAAAGCTTGAAATAGCACATGCATGGAAAACTTTCTAATTTATAATTAATAACGAGCCAATCACAACAATCACCGAACATATGTCAAATTTAATACCGTCCGATCGGCGGAGACTCAATCGTGTCTGAGCCTTCGCACAGAACAATAAAGGCCCCCCTGATCACTCCAAAGTGCAAGTAGCAGAAGGCAAGGCCCAGACCAAAATACTAGTCTGTCGAGTAGCTTTTCAGTAGCATATCTGCACTCAAATTTCCGCAGACACTCATCACCTATTACTGTAATCTGTATACAGATGCGGTATAAACAAAGTGTCCGGCGTACAATTATGTTTGAAATTGGGCTTTCAAAGATGTTTTGAAACTTTTTAGGGAAGGTTTAGTTCGGATTGACTGTGGTAGTGCGTTCCACAATTTTGAGGCAGAGTATGAGAAATGGTGGTCATATAACGCAGTACGTGATCTAGGTATGGAGAGAAGTCCATTTTCAGATGACCTTAAAGAACGAGTATGGGTTTCGGACACCGGTTAAAGCAGGCCAGATATATATGCTGGTGCTAAATTGTTTAGTGATTTATATGTTAATACAGCCTTATTGTACATTAAGCGTTTAGGTACGGAAAGCCATTCAAGTCTATCAAACATGATAGTTGAAGGAGTCATAAAATCAGCCCTTAATATGATTCGCGCAGCCCGTTTTTGTAACTTGGAGAGACGTTCAATATTTGTGGCCGTTGTGTTTCCCAAAGTGTGGCAACCATAATCAAGTAGCGGCTGTATATAACTTTGATAGAATATCTTTTGAATATTCTGGGGTACGTATATGGAGATGTGTCTGAGAAGCGAGATTTTGGATGATATTGTTGAACATAAGTAGTCTAAGTGGGGAGCCCCTGAGAGATGGTCATCAATAGCAATGCCAAGAAGCCTTTGTTTTGGAACTTTTACAATTTTGTTACCATCAGCACTTAAGTCGAGTAGGTATGTGTCATGCTCCTTTGGTTTAGTCCCCAATACCATATAAGTAGTTTTATCATAATTGATTGGTAATTTATTTTGCTTACTCCAGGCCAAAGCTATTTCAAGATCAGCCTGCAATTCCTTGTTAAGTTTAGCAATGCTAGGGGCACTTGAATGAATAGTCGAATCGTCTGCAAAGAAATCAGAGAAGCAGTGTTTAAATAACAGTGGCAGGTCATTTATGAACAAAAGGAACAATAATGGTCCCAATATTGACCCTTGGGCCCTAAGAAATATATAGTTAAATCATCTCATTGGCACCTCTACTTGATAACTACGTAGGGTATATGGTGTCACATTCCCTGATTAAGGGTCATTTAGGGGTCCAAATTGTTATTTTCGGCGATATTATAACAAAACGTGAATTCGGGCGAAGTTTGGTTAGCATAATTTCGGTTTCCTTTGATTGGGCCCTAAGAAATATATCATTTAATAATATCATTGACACCTCTACTTGATAACTACATAGGGTATGTGGTGTCACATTCCCTGATTAAGGGTCATTTAGGGGTCGAAAATCGTCATTTTCAGCAATATATCAAAACGTGAATTCGGGCGAAGTTTGGTTAACATAATTTCAGTTTCCTTTGATTGGGTCCTAAAAAATATTTAGTTTAATTATCTCATTGGAACCTCTTCTTGACAACTACGTAGGGTATGTGGTGTCACATTCCCTGATAAAGAGTCATTTAGGGGTCGAAATTCGCCTTTTTCAGCGATGTTATAGCAAAACGAGAATTTGGGCGAAGTTTGGTTAACATAATTTCATTTTCCTTTGATTGGGCCCTAAGAAATATATAGTTTATTTATCTCAATGGCACCTCTACTTGATAATCACATAGAGCAAGTGGTGTCACATTCCCTGATAAGGGTGATTTAGGGGTCGAAAATAGTCATTTTCGGCAATATAACAAAACGTGAATTCGGGCAAAAGTTGGTTAACATAATTTCAGCTTCCTTTGATTGGGCCATAAGAAATATTTAATTTAATTATCTCATTGGAACCTCTCCTTGACAACTATGTAGGGTATGTGGTGTCACATTCCCTGATAAAGGGTCATTTAGGGGTCGAAATTCGCCTTATTAGGCGATGTTATAGCAAAACGAGAATTTGGGCGAAGTTTGGTTAACATAATTTCATTTTCTTTTGATTGGGCCCTAAGAAATATATAGTTTATTTATCTCAATGGCACCTCTACTTGATAATCACATAGAGCAA
The DNA here is from genome assembly GCA_964019695.1 of Loripinus fragilis. Classification (NCBI taxonomy): domain Eukaryota; kingdom Metazoa; phylum Mollusca; class Bivalvia; order Lucinida; family Lucinidae; genus Loripinus; species Loripinus fragilis. The sequence continues at coordinate 81,735,064 of OZ026523.1, read as the reverse complement.
GTGGTGTCACATTCCCTGATTAAGGGTCATTAAGGGGTCGAAAATAGTCATTTTCGGCGATATTATAACAAAACGTGAATTCGGGCTAAGTTTGGTTAACAAATTTTCAGTTTCTTTTGATTGGGCCCTAAGAAATATTTAGTTGAATTATCTTATTGGCACCCCTTCTTGATAACTACATAGGGTATGTGGTGTCACATTCCCTGATTAAGGGTTATTTAGGGGTCGAAATTCGTCATTTTCGGCGATATAACAAAACCTGAATTTGGGCGAAGTTTGGTTAATATAAATTCAGTTTCCTTTGATTGGGCCCTAAGAAATATTTAGTTTAATGATCTCATTGGCACCTCTACTTGATAATCACATAGAGCAAGTGGTGTCACATTCCCTGATTAAGGGTCATTTAGGGGTCGAAAATAGTCATTTTCGGCGATATAACAAAACCTGAATTTGGGCGAAGTTTGGTTAACATAATTTCAGTTTCCTTTGATTGGGCCCTGAGAAATATATAGTTTTATGATCTCATTGGCACCTCTACTTGATAATCACATAGAGCAAGTGATGTCACATTCCCTGATTAAGGGTCATTTAGGGGTCGAAAATAGTCATTTTCGGCGATAATATAACAAAACGTGAATTCGGGCGAAGTTTGGTTAACATTATTACGGTTTCCTTTGATTGGGACCTAAAAAATATATAGTTTAATGATCTCATTGGCACCTCTACTTGAAAATCACATAGAGCAAGTGGTGTCACATTCCCTGATAAAGGGTCATTTAGGGGTAGAAATTCGCCTTATTCGGCGATGTTATAGCAAAACGAGAATTTGGGCGAAGTTTGGTTAACATAATTTCATTTTCTTTTGATTGGGCCCTAAGAAATATATAGTTTATTTATCTCAATGGCACCTCTACTTGATAATCACATAGAGCAAGTGGTGTCACATTCCCTGATTAAGGGTCATTTAGGGGTCGAAAATAGTCATTTTCGGCGATATTATAACAAAACGTTGATTCGGGCGAAGTTTGGTTAACAAATTTTCAGTTTCTTTTGATTGGGCCCTAAGAAATATTTAGTTGAATTATCTTATTGGCACCCCTTCTTGATAACTACATAGGGTATGTGGTGTCACATTCCCTGATTAAGGGTTATTTAGGGGTCGAAATTCGTCATTTTCGGCGATATAACAAAACCTGAATTTGGGCGAAGTTTGGTTAATATAAATTCAGTTTCCTTTGATTGGGCCCTAAGAAATATTTAGTTTAATGATCTCATTGGCACCTCTACTTGATAATCACATAGAGCAAGTGGTGTCACATTCCCTGATTAAGGGTCATTTAGGGGTCGAAAATAGTCATTTTCGGCGATATAACAAAACCTGAATTTGGGTGAAGTTTGGTTAACATAATTTTAGTTTCCTTTGATTGGGCCCTGAGAAATATATAGTTTTATGATCTCATTGGCACCTCTACTTGATAATCACATAGAGCAAGTGATGTCACATTCCCTGATTAAGGGTCATTTAGGGGTCGAAAATAGTCATTTTCGGCGATAATATAACAAAACGTGAATTCGGGCGAAGTTTGGTTAACATAATTTCGGTTTCCTTTGATTGGGACCTAAAAAATATATAGTTTAATGATCTCATTGGCACCTCTACTTGATAATCACATAGAGCAAGTGGTGTCACATTCCCTGATTAAGGGTCATTTAGGGGTCGAAAATAGTCATTTTCGGCGATATTATAACAAAACGTGAATTCGGGCGAAGTTTGGTTAACATAATTTCGGTTTCCTTTGATTGAATTCTAAGAAATACATAGTTTTATTATCTCATTGGCACCTCTACTTGAAAACTACATAGGGTATGTTGTGTCGCATTCCCTGATTAATGGTCATTTAGGGGTCGAAAATAGTCATTTTCGGCGATATTATAACAAAACGTGAATTCGGGCGAAGTTTTGTTGACAAAATTTCAGTTTCTTTTGATTGGGCCCTAAGAAATATTTCGTTGAATTATCTTATTGGCACCTCTTCTTGATAACTACATAGGGTATGTGGTGTCACATTCCCTGATTAAGGGTCATTTAGGGGTCGAAAATAGTCATTTTCAGCAATATAACAAAACGTGAATTCGGGCGAAGTTTGGTTAACATAATTTCAGTTTCCTTTGATTGGGCCCGTATAAATATTTAGTTTAATGATCTCATTGGAACCTCTTCTTGACAACTACATAGGGTATGTGGTGTCACATTCCCTGATAAAGGGTCATTTAGGGGTCAAAATTCGCCTTTTTCGGCGATGTTATAGCAAAACTAGAATTTGGGCGAAGTTTGGTTAACATAATTTCATTTTCCTTTGATTGGGCCCTAAGAAATATATAGTTTATTTATCTCAATGGCACCTCTACTTGATAACTACGTAGGGTATATGGTGTCACATTCCCTGATTAAGGGTCATTTAGGAGTCCAAATTGTTATTTTCGGCGATATTATAACAAAACGTGAATTCAGGCGAAGTTTGGTTAACATAATTTCGGTTTCCTTTGATTGGGCCCTAAGAAATATATTATTTAATAATATCATAGACACCTCTTCTTGATAATTACATAGGGTATGTGGTGTCACATTCCCTGATTAAGGGTCATTTAGGGGTCGAAAATCGTCATTTTCAGCAATATATCAAAACGTGAATTCCGGCGAAGTTTGGTTAACATAATTTCAGTTTCCTTTGATTGGGCCCTAAGAAATATATAGTTTAATTATCTCATTGGAACCTCTTCTTGACAACTACGTAGGGTATGTGGTGTCACATTCCCTGATAAAGAGTCATTTAGGGGTCGAAATTCGCCTTTTTCGGCAATGTTATAGCAAAACGAGAATTTGGGCGAAGTTTGGTTAACATAATTTCATTTTCCTTTGATTGGGCCCTAGGAAATATATAGTTTATTTATCTCAATGGCACCTCTACTTGATAATCACATAGAGCAAGTGGTGTCACATTCCCTGATTAAGGGTGATTTAGGGGTCGAAAATAGTCATTTTCGGCGATATTATAACAAAACGTGAATTCGGGCGAAGTTTGGTTAACAAATTTTCAGTTTCTTTTGATTGGGCCCTAAGAAATATTTAGTTAAATGATCTCATTGGCACCTCTCCTTGACAACTACGTAGGGTATGTGGTGTCACATTCCCTGATAAAGGGTCATTTAGGGGTCGAAATTCGCCTTATTCGGCGATGTTATAGCAAAACGAGAATTTGGGCGAAGTTTGGTTAACATAATTTCATTTTCTTTTGATTGGGCCCTAAGAAATATATAGTTTATTTATCTCAATGCACCTCTACTTGATAATCACATAGAGCAAGTGGTGTCACATTCCCTGATTAAGGGTGATTTAGGGGTCGAAAACAGTCATTTTCGGCGATATTATAACAAAACGTGAATTCGGGCGAAGTTTGGTTAACAAATTTTCAGTTTCTTTTGATTGGGCCCTAAGAAATATTTAGTTTAATGATCTCATTGGCACCTCTACTTGATAATCACATAGAGCAAGTGGTGTCACATTCCCTGATTAAGGGTCATTTAGGGGTCGAAAATAGTCATTTTCGGCGATATAACAAAACCTGAATTTGGGCGAAGTTTGGTTAACATAATTTCAGTTTCCTTTGATTGGGCCCTGAGAAATATATAGTTTTATGATCTCATTGGCACCTCTACTTGATAATCACATAGAGCAAGTGATGTCACATTCCCTGATTAAGGGTCATTTAGGGGTCGAAAATAGTCATTTTCGGCGATAATATAACAAAACGTGAATTCGGGCGAAGTTTGGTTAACATTATTACGGTTTCCTTTGATTGGGACCTAAAAAATATATAGTTTAATGATCTCATTGGCACCTCTACTTGAAAATCACATAGAGCAAGTGGTGTCACATTCCCTGATAAAGGGTCATTTAGGGGTAGAAATTCGCCTTATTCGGCGATGTTATAGCAAAACGAGAATTTGGGCGAAGTTTGGTTAACATAATTTCATTTTCTTTTGATTGGGCCCTAAGAAATATTTAGTTGAATTATCTTATTGGCACCTCTTATTGATAACTACATAGGGTATGTGGTGTCACATTCCCTGATTAAGGGTCATTTAGGGGTCGAAAATAGTCATTTTCGGCGATATTATAACAAAACGTGAATTCGGGCGAAGTTTGGTTGACAAAATTTCAGTTTCTTTTGATTGGGCCCTAAGAAATATTTAGTTGAATTATCTTATTGGCACCTCTTATTGATAACTACATAGGGTATGTGGTGTCACATTCCCTGATTAAGGGTCATTTAGGGGTCGAAAATAGTCATTTTCAGCAATATAACAAAACGTGAATTCGGGCGAAGTTTGGTTAACATAATTTCAGTTTCCTTTGATTGGGCCCTAAGAAATATTTAGTTTAATTATCTCATTGGAACCTCTTCTTGACAACTACGTAGGGTATGTGGTGTCACATTCCCTGATAAAGGGTCATTTAGGGGTCGAAATTCGCCTTTTTCGGCGATGTTACAGCAAAACAATAATTTGGGCGAAGATTGGTTAACATAATTTCATTTTCCTTTGATTGGGCCCTAAGAAATATATAGTTTATTTATCTCAATGGCACCTCTACTTGATAACTACGTAGGGTATATGGTGTCACATTCCCTGATTAAGGGTCACTTAGGGGTCCAAATTGTTATTTTCGGCGATATTATAACAAAACGTGAATTCAGGCGAAGTTTGGTTAACATAATTTCGGTTTCCTTTGATTGGGCTCTAAGAAATATATTATTTAATAATATCATTGACACCTCTACTTTATAACTACATAGGGTATGTGGTGTCACATTCCCTGATTAAGGGTCATTTAGGGGTCGAAAATCGTCATTTTCAGCAATATATCGAAACGTGAATTCGGGGGAAGTTTGGTTAACATAATTTCAGTTTCCTTTGATTGGGCCCTAAGAAATATATAGTTTAATTATCTCATTGGAACCTCTTCTTGACAACTACGTAGGGTATGTGGTGTCACATTCCCTGATAAAGAGTCATTTAGGGGTCGAAATTCGCCTTTTTCGGCGATGTTATAGCAAAACGAGAATTTGGGCGAAGTTTGGTTAACATAATTTCATTTTCCTTTGATTGGGCCCTAGGAAATATATAGTTTATTTATCTCAATGGCACCTCTACTTGATAATCACATAGAGCAAGTGGTGTCACATTCCCTGATTAAGGGTGATTTAGGGGTCGAAAATAGTCATTTTCGGCGATATTATAACAAAACGTGAATTTGGGCGAAGTTTGGTTAACAAATTTTCAGTTTCTTTTGATTGGGCCCTAAGAAATATTTAGTTAAATGATCTCATTGGCACCTCTCCTTGACAACTACGTAGGGTATGTGGTGTCACATTCCCTGATAAAGGGTTATTTAGGGGTCGAAATTCGCCTTATTCGGCGATGTTATAGCAAAACGAGAATTTGGGCGAAGTTTGGTTAACATAATTTCATTTTCTTTTGATTGGGCCCTAAGAAATATATAGTTTATTTATCTCAATGGCACCTCTACTTGATAATCACATAGAGCAAGTGGTGTCACATTCCCTGATTAAGGGTGATTTAGGGGTCGAAAACAGTCATTTTCGGCGATATTATAACAAAACGTGAATTCGGGCGAAGTTTGGTTAACAAATTTTCAGTTTCTTTTGATTGGGCCCTAAGAAATATTTAGTTTAATGATCTCATTGGCACCTCTACTTGATAATCACATAGAGCAAGTGGTGTCACATTCCCTGATTAAGGGTCATTTAGGGGTCGAAAATAGTCATTTTCGGCGATATAACAAAACCTGAATTTTGGCGAAGTTTGGTTAACATAATTTCAGTTTCCTTTGATTGGGCTCTAAGAAATATATAGTTTTATGATCTCATTGGCACCTCTACTTGATAATCACATAGAGCAAGTGGTGTCACATTCCCTGATTAAGGGTCATTTAGGGGTCGAAAATAGTCATTTTCGGCGATATTATAACAAAACGTGAATTCGGGCGAAGTTTGGTTAACATAATTTCGGTTTCCATTGATTGGGCCCTAAGAAATATATAGTTTAATGATCTCATTGGCACCTCTTCTTGATAATCACATAGAGCAAGTGGTGTCACATTCCCTGATTAAGGGTCATTTAGGGGTCGAAAATAGTCATTTTCGGCGATATTATAACAAAACGTGAATTCAGGCGAAGTTTGGTTAACATAATTTCGGTTTCCTTTGATTGGGTCCCAAGAAATACATAGTTTTATTATCTCATTGGCACCTCTTCTTGACAACTACATAGGGTATGTGGTGTCACATTCCCTGATTTAGGGTCATTTAGGGGTCAAAAATAGTCATTTTCGGCGATATTATAACAAAACGTGAATTCGGGCGAAGTTTGGTTGACAACATTTCAGTTTCTTTTGATTGGGCCCTAAGAAATATTTAGTTGAATTATCTTATTGGCACCTCTTCTTGATAACTACATAGGGTATGTGGTGTCACATTCCCTGATTAAGGGTCATTTAGGGGTCGAAAATAGTCATTTTCAGCAATATAACAAAACGTGAATTCGGGCGAAGTTTGGTTAACATAATTTCAGTTTCCTTTGATTGGGCCCTAAGAAATATTTAGTTTAATTATCTCATTGGAACCTCTTCTTGACAACTACGTAGGGTATGTGGTGTCACATTCCCTGATAAAGGGTCATTTAGGGGTCGAAATTCGCCTTTTTCGGCGATGTTACAGCAAAACGAGAATTTGGGCGAAGATTGGTTAACATAATTTCATTTTCCTTTGATTGGGCCCTAAGAAATATATAGTTTATTTATCTCAATGGCACCTCTACTTGATAACTACGTAGGGTATATGGTGTCACATTCCCTGATTAAGGGTCACTTAGGGGTCCAAATTGTTATTTTCGGCGATATTATAACAAAACGTGAATTCAGGCGGAGTTTGGTTAACATAATTTCGGTTTCCTTTGATTGGGCTCTAAGAAATATATTATTTAATAATATCATTGACACCTCTACTTTATAACTACATAGGGTATGTGGTGTCACATTCCCTGATTAAGGGTCATTTAGGGGTCGAAAATCGTCATTTTCAGCAATATATCAAAACGTGAATTCGGGCGAAGTTTGGTTAACATAATTTCAGTTTCCTTTGATTGGGCTCTAAGAAATATATAGTTTAATTATCTCATTGGAACCTCTTCTTGACAACTACGTAGGGTATGTGGTGTCACATTCCCTGATAAAGAGTCATTTAGGGGTCGAAATTCACCTTTTTCGGCGATGTTATAGCAAAACGAGAATTTGGGCGAAGTTTGGTTAACATAATTTCATTTTCCTTTGATTGGGCCCTAGGAAATATATAGTTTATTTATCTCAATGGCACCTCAACTTGATAATCACATAGAGCAAGTGGTGTCACATTCCCTGATTAAGGGTGATTTAGGGGTCGAAAATAGTCATTTTCGGCAATATAACAAAACGTGAATTCGGGCAAAAGTTGGTTAACATAATTTCAGCTTCTTTTGATTGGGCCCTAAGGAATATTTAGTTTAATTATCTCATTGGAACCTCTCCTTGACAGCTACGTAGGGTATGTGGTGTCACATTCCCTGATAAAGGGTCATTTAGGGGTCGAAATTCGCATTATTCGGCGATGTTATAGCAAAACGAGAATTTGGGCGAAGTTTGGTTAACATAATTTCATTTTCTTTTGATTGGGCCCTAAGAAATATATAGTTTATTTATCTCAATGGCACCTCTACTTGATAATCACATAGAGCAAGTGGTGTCACATTCTCTGATTAAGGGTGATTTAGGGGTCGAAAATAGTCATTTTCGGCGATATTATAACAAAACGTGAATTCGGGCGAAGTTTGGTTAACAAATTTTCAGTTTCTTTTGATTGGGCCCTAAGAAATATTTAGTTTAATGATCTCATTTGCACCTCTACTTGATAATCACATAGAGCAAGTGGTGTCACATTCCCTGATTAAGGGTCATTTAGGGGTCGAAAATAGTCATTTTCGGCGATATAACACAACCTGAATTTGGGCGAAGTTTGGTTAACATAATTTCAGTTTCCTTTGATTGGGCCCTGAGAAATATATAGTTTTATGATCTCATTGGCACCTCTACTTGATAATCACATAGAGCAAGTGGTGTCACATTCCCTGATTAAGGGTCATTTAGGGGTCGAAAATAGTCATTTTCGGCGATATTATAACAAAACGTGAATTCGGGCGAAGTTTGGTTAACATAATTTCGGTTTCCTTTGATTGGGCCCTAAGAAATATATAGTTTAATGATCTCATTGGCACCTCTACTTGATAATCACATAGAGCAAGTGGTGTCACATTCCCTGATTAAGGGTCATTTAGGGGTCGAAAATAGTCATTTTCGGCGATATTATAACAAAACGTGAATTCGGGCGAAGTTTGGTTAACATAATTTCGGTTTCCTTTGATTGGGTCCTAAGAAATACATAGTTTTATTATCTCATTGGCACCTCTACTTGATAACTACATAGGGTATGTGGTGTCACATTCCCTGATTAAGGGTCATTTAGGGGTCGAAAATAGTCATTTTCGGCGATATTATAACAAAACGTGAATTCGGGCGAAGTTTGGTTGACAACATTTCAGTTTCTTTTGATTGGGCCCTAAGAAATATTTAGTTGAATTATCTTATTGGCACCTCTTCTTGATAACTACATAGGGTATGTGGTGTCACATTCCCTGATTAAGGGTCATTTAGGGGTCGAAAATAGTCATTTTTGGCAATATAACAAAACGTGAATTCGGGCGAAGTTTGGTTAACATAATTTCAGTTTCCTTTGATTGGGCCCTAAGAAATATTTAGTTTAATTATCTCATTGGAACCTCTTCTTGACAACTACGTAGGGTATGTGGTGTCACATTCCCTGATAAAGGGTCATTTAGGGGTCGAAATTCGCCTTTTTCGGCGATGTTATAGCAAAACGAGAATTTGGGCGAAGTTTGGTTAACATAATTTCATTTTCCTTTGATTGGGCCCTAAGAAATATATAGTTTATTTATCTCAATGGCACCTATACTTGATAATCACATTGAGCAAGTGGTGTCACATTCCCTGATTAAGGGTGATTTAGGGGTCGAAAATAGTCGTTTTCGGCGATATTATAACAAAACGTGAATTCGGGCGAAGTTTGGTTAACATAATTTCAGTTTCTTTTGATTGGGCCCTAAGAAATATTTAGTTGAATTATCTCATTTGCACCTCTTCTTGATAACTACATAGGGTATGTGGTGTCACATTCCCTGATTAAGGGTTATTAAGGGGTCGAAATTCGTCATTTTCGGCGATATTATAACAAAACGTAAATTCGGGCGAAGTTTGGTTAACATAATTTCAGTTTCTTTTGATTGGGCCCTAAGAAATATTTAGTTGAATTATCTCATTTGCACCTCTTCTTGATAACTACATAGGGTATGTGGTGTCACATTCCCTGATTAAGGGTTATTAAGGGGTCGAAATTCGTCATTTTCGGCGATATTATAACAGAATGTAAATTCGGGCGAAGTTTGGTTTACATAATTTCAGTTTCTTTTGATTGGGCCCTAAGAAAATTTAGTTGAATTATCTCATTTGCACCTCTTCTTGATAACTACATAGGGTATGTGGTGTCACATTCCCTGATTAAGGGTTATTTAGGGGTCGAAATTCGTCATTTTCGGCGATAAAACAAAACGAGAACTTGGGCGAAGTTTGGTTGAAATAATTTCATTTTCCTTTGATTGGACCCTAAGAAATATTTAGTTGAATTATCTCAATGATATCTCTACTTGATAATCACATAGAGCAAGTGGTGTCACATTCCCTGATTAAGGGTCATTTAGGGGTCGAAAATAGTCATTTTCGGCGATATAACAAAACGTGAATTGGGGCGAAGTTTGGTTAACATAATTTCAGTTTCCTTTGATTGGGCCCCAAGAAATATATAGTTTAATGATATCATTGGCACCTCTACTTGATAACTACATAGGGTATGTGGTGTCACATTCCCAGATAAAGGGGCATTTAGGGGTTGAAATTCGCCTTTTTCGGCGATATTATAGCAAAACGAGAATTTTGGCGAAGTTTGTTAACATAATTTCAGTTTCCTTTGATTGAGCCCTAAGAAATATATAGTTTAATTATCTCATTGGCACCTCTACTTGATAACTACATAGGGCTTGTGGTGTCACATTCCCTGATTAAGGGTCATTTAGGGGTCAAAAATCGTCATTCTCGGCGATATTATAACAAAACGTGAATTGGGGCGAAGTTTGGTTAACATTATTTCAGTTTCCTCTGATTGGACCCTAAGAAATATATAGTTTAATTATCTCATTGGAACCTCTTCTTGACAACTACGTAGGGTATGTGGTGTCACATTCCCTTATTTGGGATCATTTAGGGGTCTAAAGTTGCCACTTTCGTCGATCATATCTTAAACCGCAAATACTGATGAAGTTTGGTTAACGAAGTTTCAGTTTCCTCTGATTGGAGCCTTAGAAATATAAAGTTTACTTATCTCACTTACACCCCTACTTGATAACTACATATATATGTAGTGTACGTGGTGTCACTTTCCCTGATTAGGGGTTATTTAGGGGTCTAAAGTAGTCATTTTCGGCGATCATATTAGAAATGTTTCATTCTGCACATAAGGACAGTCTCCCCAGTACCTAGGCTTATCGCAGGGTCACAATTCTTATGGATTTTTTTTTCTTTTTGTACCATCGCCTATGTGATTAGCGAGTGCTCAGACTAGCCTGTGCATAAGCACAGTCTCACCAGAGCCTTAGCTACTCGTATACATAACTTAGGGACGTACGTAGCTGGAAGCTCCTCTAATCATTTAGGGTCAAATTCTAAGAAGATTCATTATTTTTTTATATTTAATCGCATAAGTGATTAACGAATGCTCAGACTAGCCTGTGCATAAGCAGTCTTACTAGGACCGTCGCCGATCGCATACACAAACTAGGGACGTAGCTGAAAGCTCCTTTATTCGCATATCCGAGTAGCGCCGGAACGATCTGACTAGCCTGCGCATAAGCACATCGCGATTGGAGCTTACCTTGCAGACGCACAAATCAAACAGTAACTTATTATTATTTTTATTATTAAAACGGTAAATTATTTTTATTGAAACCGCACAGACGCACAAACCATATAATAGCTTGCTTACTGCAATATCGTATTTAACATATAGTTATATCTTTGGCGTGTGCAAAAAATGAATAATAGTCCATTCCACTGTGATAAAAACATCCCTCATCTGGAACTACCTGATAAATACCGAGAGTACCGGCTTTTATCACCGACCGCGATACGAAGTTATTGGTAGAAGAGTTATTGGTAGAACGCTTGATTTTATCGTTGACGATGTATCTCTCCTTATACAACATCGAGGACGAACCGTTTCGGATTACATTATTTTCGTCCACATCAGCTTTCGCCCCAAAATTTGGGTACGACTAGTTATTGACATTACAATTTTCCTCGCATCGATATGGATAGGAATGGACCGGAATAAGCCCGAATACCTGGGAAGTTTTTTTTGTTAGGCACATGAGTGCCTTACCACAATATATAAGATGAGAATTTGAGCTGTTCATGGAGAGCATGTGACTGAATGTAATTGATTAATTAATTAAACTGATGTCATTTTGTAAATATAGATTTCTGGTAATCCCAGTCTATTTCGATATGCTGATTGCATCATGTTCTTCAAAGATTGGCCTAGACAGACCTGGTATGACAAGCCAATATTCTGCTGGAGAGAATAATACTTGGAGCAAATTAGCGATAATGATGACTTCAACTTCAATGAGTTACTCTTCCACGCCCAATGGTAGGCATTTACGGATGAGGGTGAAACTCGTGCCACCAATGTAGAGTGTGTAGTGGAACAAGCACTGTTTATAAAATGACATTGCCAGGTGCAAAGAAATAATATGGTTTAGCTACCTCCCCTTAAAACAATGACTTTTTTCTTTGGAATTCCATTGATCCACACCCCCCCCCCCCTTCTTATCACCAATTTAACATCATATAATACTTACGGTTACATATGTCACTGAGTCAATGATGAGCTAGGCTTATCCTTTCAATTTATGTAGATGTCATGATGATTTCAGCATTTAAAGGGATCCAATATACCTAACCAACCCATTTAAACCGGATGGACTTTCCAACCCTTATCAGAGGGATGAACATATTTCCAATTTTAGGGATGATGGTATTTTCTGTTTCTCTTCACACTTTAATAGAACGTTCTGTGCAGCAAACAGTGGAGACCCTGATCGAATGCAGCATTGTGTGACATCTCATCTGGGTCTGCCCTGTTTGCCTTTGACGTCCCATAAAAGGACATTAGGCTTATATGGGATTAACAGATTTCAATTTATCCATTTTTTTGCTCACAAATTTAGTGTTTTTACAACAGAAGAATTTACATGATCAGTCCGAAATCCAAAGTAAAAAGGGAGCTTATTAAAACAGAGAAAGCATGAAATTACACAAGTAACACGATACATGAATTTTGAAGAGGCAAATAGTCAAATAAATTCTTTATTATAGGGCCTTACCCAGAGATAATTTGCGAATGCAGAAATGCAGAAAGTCTGACATCCACATCATATTGATTTAAAGAAAAAAGGTCTGCTTACTAAGATCAAACCAAAATGAAACATTTTGACTCTTTGCATGCTAGTCTTACTGGTAACCTTAGTTTGCAAATATAATGAACATAAAACGTATGTCTAACTTATTCATAACTTATTCCCCACGTAACATAACTTATACTTGTATCAGCGTATACCCAGCGTATCACTAGCGTTCTTGACTTATGAGAAACTTATACACAACGAACGTCTAACTTGTGCTGAATTGTACATATAACGTATGTTAACATATGCATAACTTACATGTAGCGTACATCTAACTCATGCCAAACGTATACAAAAAGAAAAAAAAATTGGTACCACTTTGTCATACGACAACGTATACCAGTGTACTGTAGAGTGTTCATAACATATTGAAAATGTATCCCTAACCTATTCAGTGTACACCAACGTACTTGTAGACTTATAAAGTCTGATGAGATACGATTTTATTCATATAGATGTTTTATTTTTAATATTGATGTTTTTTTTTTAAATTAATCCATCCTTCCTCTCAAATACTTTTTCTTCTTCTGCTATCTCATCAGACTTATGGACTCTACCACTGCTTATGTAAGAAATCTGTTTATGCCCCATTTGGTTAACAGTATAATAAATTGATACTAATAGCAGGAATCCAACTATTGACCACAAGACAAGATTAATGACCCCAGTAAAAGTTTCCTCCCGAATTCAGAAAGGTGAATGATATATTAATGATTGAGAGATTTCCACTTCACTTTAGGTTCTTAACATTTATTATGCTGAGCCTGGATATACATGACAGTGTCCTTATTTGACAACAGTGTAGATTTAGATCAGTTTGTTTTCCATTGTACTTGTAAATTTCTGCTGATAAAAGTTATAATGTGAGTTAATTTGACAGAAAATCCAGAGGACTGTAGTACTTGGCGTGGGTTTTGTTACTCAATTTTACTACGGATAATTTTACAAGCTTTTTGGTCGTCTGCTGATATTTTTCAGAAAATACCATTAAAATTTCAAACATTCTCAATCAAGATCAGATGGGACATTTTGTATAGCCTGATGTTTGCAAATGTTATCAACATGTGCCAAAATTTGCAATTACTAGAAAAGCGAGTTTAATGCTTCATGTTGCCAGTTGGAGGTTGTCCCAGCTTGTGGCCAATTTCACTGCCTGCTGTAATACTGCTGACAACCTTTTCAAAGAGTTTAAATCGACAAAATTTTGGGCTTGATCTGAATCTGAATCGTTTGAAACTCGAATTTATGCTGATTTGATTTGATGATGATGATGATGATGATGATGATGATGATGATGATGATGATGATGATGATGAAAAAAGTCATTTATTAGAATAACAGCAGATGTGACAAAAACATCTGCAAAGTGTTCAACATGGATAGCTATACGGTCCAGTTTGAAGGATCTGGAGAACCTTATTAAATCTGCAAACATTAAATTTTAATTTAGACTTTTCATATTGAATGTTGGTAACACTTCTCAGATTGGTGAATTATTCCACATGTATGGGATTGTCCATTCCACACTAAGGGGTTTGGCCTAAGCTATGTATTTTGTCCCTGAAGATTTTTTATCTTAAGGCCCTGTCACGCTATAACGTTTTAGCCAACGTATAAAAATATATCCAGTACGCTGTCATATGCTGAAATCGAATTAAAAAATCCGAAAAAGCCTCTCTTTGAACTTATACAAAGCGTATGCTAAACGGCGAACATAAAACATAGGTCTTATTTATGAGTAACAGCTAGGTTCATAACTTAATCCTGACGTAACATAACTTATACTTGTACTAGCATATAGCAGCATATGCCAGTGTTTCACTAGCGTTCTTAACTAAAGAGAAATTTGTGCACAACGATCGTCTAACTTATGCTGAATTGTACATGTAACGTACGTTAAAGTATGCATAACATGCATGTAGCGCACATCTAACTTATGTCTAACGCGTAAGCATGTAATAAATTTTAGGACCCCTTCGTCAAATGAGATTATGTATAGCAACGTACTGTAGCCTGTTCATAACGTATTTAAAACCTATCAATTACACCAACGTACTTGCAAAATTTCTCATACGTCCACATACGTTGGTGCTAGCGTACCTTAACGTATACATAACTGTTGCGTACCTCTAACTTATGCCTAACGTATAAGCAATAAGTCGGCATACTCTGAATATTTTATATGCATGTACAAAATTTTTGGATCTCTTCGCCATATGATAACGTATATCAACGTACTGAAGTGTGTTCGTAACATGTTTATAATTTATCTCTTACATATTCAGTGTACACCAACGTACTTGAATTCCTCATACATCCCCATACGGTGGAGCTTACATGCCTTAACGTATGCATAACGTACCTGTTGCATATATCTAACTTATGTCTAACATATAGACGCAATACGTCCGCGTACGCTGAAAATTTCTATGGATGCAGAAAGTTTTGATCCTCTTCCCCGTATGACAACGTATACCAACGTTCGTAACATGTGTTAAACTTATCTCTAACTTATTCAGCGTACACCAACGTACTTGCTGAATTTCTCATACGCCTGCATCCGTTGGTGCTATACGCTGAAGTGTGGCAGGGCCTTTAATTAGCAAATAGTGCAGACCCTTGTGAAATGCATTTGGCATATCATCTGCCTTTTTACTGTTTGCCAAAGTACCTGAAATAAAAAGGTTAATTAACAAGTCTGACTGGTTTATTTAGAACCCATCTGATCTGGATCTACACTGTCCAACAGTGATGATATACTTTATTCTGACATTTCATTTTAGTTTCGGAGAAAAAAAACGACAAATAATTCAAGTGAAATATCAAGACCTTTTCATTCTGCATACAGGTAAAAGCAGCATCCAGAGACTGATATGCATCATTTTATTCCAATTTGGACCGGCTATGCCAAAAGGTACAAAAAGAACTAATCCATAATTCTTGCATCAATACATGTACATCGTAATGAAATGGGTTAGGACTAAAGGTAGTGAAAAAGTTTGAAGTACCATTTATTGCAAATGTTTGTGTCCCTTGACACGTTAGCTAAAGATGTGAAAAATTATGTGTATCGATGAAATACTACATAAGCCATTAGCTACCCATTAGCTCCCTATTTGAGCACGCAGCAAAGACTCTGATAGGACCGTGCTAATGCCAAAATAGCCTTTCCCAAAGGCCTATAACTATTCAAAATAGTGCTTTCGTTTTTATTTTAAAAGAAACATAATATTCCTACTTTGTAGCTATAGGCTGATGCTTAGAGGTCTAGATAATAATCATACAACTCCTGAAGACAAATAAATTAATAGACTAGCAAAGAACATAACCATTTGGCAAAGACCGTCAAAAATATCATTACACTTTTTTGCATGTATTAATGACAACACTTTTATTATCAGACTAGTAGCTAGTCTAATGGTCTAATGCCCAAACTGAGCCGAGTCTTTACTTCAAGCATGGAAGTATTTTGCGGTATCATTTAAATCTGCTACTTGTAACCAATTTTCACAGAATACTCATAGTACTTCTGGTTCGGCTGTGATATGGCTTATCTGTGTGCCCACTTGGTATTTGCATGTTTTTATCGTCTGCTGATATTTTCAAACACAGGTGTTGTTTTTTTAAAACCAAAAATACCACCAGAGTGTCAAACAGTTTGGACCCAGATCAGGCCCGACAAATGTCGGGGCCTGAGTTATTATATTGGTGTGGATTGCCAAATGAGTATTTCTCATTCTCAAAGTTACTTCTGTTTTGCCAAAAGCGCTTAAACAATTTTATGACCCTGATCTTTGTATCTGGTGGGAGGCCAGCAATAAATCACCTGATGCTAGTGATATAAGTTAATTGATCTACTAAGCACCATGATGAAGTTATGTAAATTAGGGAGCTGGAACATACTTGTGACTGCTTTAAAGTCAGTAGTAACCTGAATTCCTCCAACTAGCTTGGTAGAGTTCATAAGTCGTAGATGTTTGAGCCTTCATAAATTAAAATTCTGGACTGGAATACGGCAAAAGATAAGATGTGGAATGGTATTGGTTGGTATGGATTCATAGGAGGAATTACAACATCTACGACTGATATAAGTCTAACGTACTTGGTGAATTTTCATACGTCCTCAAACGTTGGTGCTAACGTACCCTAACATATGCATAACTTATCCGTTGGGTACATCTAACTTATACCTAACGTATAAGCAATACGTCGGCATAGATTGAATTCTTTTTATGCAAGTACAAAATTTGGGGATCTATTTTCCGTTTGACAACGTATACCAACGTACAGTAGCGTGTTCATAACGTTTTTAAAACTTATCTCTAGCGTATTCAATGTACACCAACGTACTTGCTTAATTTCTCATACGTCCGCATACGTTGGTGACAATGTACCTTAACATATGCATAACTTACCTGCTGCGTACATCTAGAATATGCCTAATGTAAAGAAGCATTACGTTCTTATACGCTGTATTTTTTTATGGATGCACAATGTTGGACCTCTTGGCCGTATGTCAACGTATACCGTCTCACAAGTTCTTCAAAGATTTTTTATTCCCTGTTATGTGGGGGCGGCTGTAAAACCTCTGACATTACGTCAAGCATCAGGCATATAAACTGCAACAATTACAACGCTAAACGTTACCTGGACACTAGACTACAAACTTAAACTTATTTCTAACTTACTCTGCATATACCAACGTACTTGCTGAATTCGTCATATGTCGTCATACGTTGGTGCTATACGTCGTAGTGTGACAGTGCCTTTAGTTTTTGTTAAGATTTCAAAAAGGCATACCCATGATAAAATGGTATTCTTGAAAAGAACAATAATAATTTTAAACAAAAGTCGCAATTTTACAGTTCAAGACAGATATTGCTTACACCTGTTGCAAACAATTAATGACTGTGTACAGTATTATCTATTTATCCCTCGCCATTTTGAGGTATGCATGGAAGATCCAGCAACGTCAGTTTTGGTAAGTTTTGAAATTGTTGAAGACACGAGTTGGCAGAATTCCATATAATGATACGGTGTTGTTCTTAAACTTTGAGCCATTGACTAGGCCTGCACCAACGTTTTACCATCGTAATGTTAACCTGTTATGTGGGGGCGGCTGTAAAACCTCTGACATTACGTCAAGCATCAGGCATATAAACCGCAACAATTACAACGCTAAACGTTACCTGGACTCTAGACTACAAACTTCACTTATAAAATATAGAATGTTTCTGGCTTTTCAATGTGCCTCAAAATCAGAAAGTATGAAATGTTTCTTTTATCAGCCAGTATACATTTCTTCCTAAACTACTAAATGGAATTTCATCAAACTTTACAGTGATGATCTAGTGTGGTCTCATAAGTTCTTCAAAGATTTTTTATTCCCTGCATGATGCTCGGTGCCATGACAACCAAAAGGGGAAAAAACTTTTGATATCTTCTTGACAAAAGCGTATTGGACTTTTTCAAAAACTGGTCGCAGTGGCACCTCATGGTGAGCCGTCATCAAAACTGAACATAGTGGTAAGCTATACTGGTCCAATTTGAAAATAACTTACTATTAATGTTACTAACTTATTAGTCTTTATTGGAGGCTGATGAGTCGTCTCTACCTTAAGCATGTCAGTACGTTATGTTGTTTATTGAAAAACATCAATATTAAAATTTTGATACTTATCGTGTTTGAGAAAACCCTATAAAGACCTACCCATCAGCTGAAATGTCTAGATTTTGGTCAGAGTTTTTATCTTGTAACGAAGGGTCATCTTTGGGACAACTCAGTCATTCATGTTATTCATTTCTTCTTTTTTGGGGAATTTTATTTACATTTTACAAAAGAAATAAATTAAACCCAAGTAACAGGCAAGGGTAGCCTGTAATTTCTCATCATATTTTCAATTTAGCTGCTCTCTGACTGTAGACTACTTGCATTTACACTCTCATGTCACTACGTCGACACCCATAATGCTACAGTCTATGTCATCCACTCAGCCATACACAGCCACACTGAGAGACCAGACTCAGCATTATCACAGTAAATACAAGTGCCACCAACATGGTGTTGGCTACGAGCCAGATTATTGGGTCGGGGCCTATACCATGTTCTGTGAGTTTATGATATACTTTCTACAAGCAGTTAACTTGAGAAAAACATGAACCCCCCTAGTTCAGCATACAACTTAGGTCGTGGCCAGTGCCTAGCCCAATATGAATGCCATTGGTATACAGTCTGAACTAGGACTTGGGCTATTAACTGAGCTGGTCCCATTGTTTTAGCTAAACCAAAGTAGAAAATAAAGATGTAGATAATAAATCTATAAAAAATCACAACATGTCCTTTCTATGTGTCAACCCCATAGTACTGTTTGGCACTTAGGCAAATTGGCCTAACATAAACGCAAAGGTTTTAGCCTCTCGATAATTAAATCAGTACCAATAGCTCATGCATCTTTTCAAACACCTATTCTGCTGACTCTTAGTTTTGTTAAATAATACCTATTATAAGAATGATAAAAATAAAGGAATGCTGGCATAAAAACAACCTATTTGCCAACCCTAACCTATTGGTGGCTTTTTAAAAGCAGCCAGCTTGTTTGATTGGCCAGATATTTTTCTATCCGGGAGAGCATGGAGCTAATCGTAGCGTGTCAGTAAAAGTCGGTATGAAATTAGCTTTATGAAATTAGCTATACTCGATAACAATATTCGTTATGTAGAGTTCAACTGATATTTATTCATGTTTGACCAGGTCTTCAAAATGCAGACCCCTTAGATTCTCAGTAAATAATATGGAAACCAAAGTAGCATTACTGAATGCTAGCTGGACTCTAAGATCGTGTGGTGATGAATTATTCAGTAATATATACTTTACTTCAGATTCAGAAACAAAAGAGATGGTGCCTTTAATCTAAGAGAGGAGAAGAGTCACAACATGACTGACAAATTAGGTGAGAGAAATCTGGTAATTAGATGAGGCAAACTTGTGAAAATCCATGGAGAACCTGAAAGTAAAGATGGAGCTAGTGATGACCATCATCGTGTATGGGACCTGCTATGAGAGATGAAGCTTAAAGAATATAGAAACAGTATATAGCCTGTATATATGTTGCACCGTTGTGCCCATAACTGCTTAGTAGCTATTTTATAGTGTTTGCTTGGTGTAAATTTTACTGACAACTTTATGAGACGACACATTTGAGAAGCTTAATTATTATAGTTGGGTTTGATTTGACCACTTGTGGATACAATTGTTCTGAACTTTCAGTAGTAATTGACATTAATGTATCAAGTATTCATATTGTTTGAAATCAGACATATATTTAGAACGCCAAAATTTGGCGGATGTTAATAGTTGGTGTGAAATCTACAATAATAACATTTATGATTGATAGAATCTTAATGTTTCAAGTTAGAACATGAAGTGTTATTAGTGTGCAGTCACAAACTTTGAACTTTTCATTTTATGATATAACCATTTAATCCACCGGAACCACAGAATGCATGGAGTGGAAAAGAAAATTCAAGAAGGAGACAATTAGCCGCTTAAGGGCTAAATAATTCTCCAATATGCAGAAGAATATGCAAATGAAGATGTTGAGATTTCACTATCTAATGAAATTCGGCGCATAAAAAGAATTTTGTAACTGCCTGCCTGCCTACCTACCTGCCCACTCGCTTGCCTGCCTACCTTCCAGCCCTTTGCCTGCCTGCCTTCCAGCCCCCTGCCCTTTGCATGCCAGTCCTTTGCCTATCTATCCTTTGCCTGCCTACCATTTGCCTGCATACCTGCATGCCCTTTGTCTGTCTGTCTGCCCTTTGCCTGCCTGCATGCCTGCTTGCCCTTTGCTTGCCTGCCTGCCTGCTTGTCCTTTGCCTGTCTGCTAGCTCTTTGCCTGCCTGATTGCCATTGCCTGCCTGTCTGTCATTTGCCTGCCTGTCTGCCTGCCTGCCTGCGCTTTGCCTACCTGCCCTTTGCCTGCAGCCCTTTGCCTACCTGCCCTTTGCCTGTCTGTCCTTTGCCCTTTGCCTGCCTGCCCTTTGCCTGTCTGTCTGCCCTTTACCTGCCTGCCTACCTGCCCTTTGTCTGCCCTTTGCCTGCCTGCCATTAGCCTGCCTGTCATTTGCCTGTCTGTCCGTTACCTGCCTGCCTTTTGCCTGCCTGCCCTTTGCCTGCCTGTCCTTTGCCCTTTGTCTACTTGCCTGCCTGCCTGCTTGCCTGCCTGTCAATTACGTGTCTGCCATTTGACTGCCTGCCTTGCATTAGTAAGGTAGCCTCCATTCGAACTTAACATTTTTTGTGTTTTAACAACATAATCAGGGGCGAAGATATGGCGCCAGTAAAATGCATTTAAGCCCCCGGTGGCTTAGGCTGCTGACCGTTATATGGCGGTTGTTATGTTGTTGTTTATTTATTGATTTATGTACCTCCAATTGTTTTTGTGGGTTCTGTGTTGGTCTTTGGTTTGGTATGCGTTACTTAGTGTCCTTTCTAGTTTTGCAATTATCTTGACGAGGAAAAGAGAGCTAGTTTCTATACTTTATTTGTCTTTCTGATGCCTTTGTTACTGTTAATGGTCTGTGGCTCTTCCTCACGGTGCCGTGGGTTGGTCTGCAATGTGTGATTGTGGTATTTCCTGAACATACTCTCTTACTTTTTCTGTAATAGTCTTTGAGAGTTTGGATCTGCGTCTGCCAAAAAGTGTATGCGTCTAAATTGACGATCTGGTGTTATGAACAGGGTAAAACTATGCAGGGATAGCGACAAGGTCGTATGTGACCTTATGCATCATCATGAGTCGGCTATCAATGCAACATTGATCCAAAGGGAGCAGTTTAGGTCATTCAGCATAGCAGTGACACTAGGTGTATCTGCAGTCTCATGTGACACATTGCAGCCATTCTTTGGACTGCTTTCACTTTTTTATATATGTAGTGGTGTGGGGGTACCATACCGTTGAAGCTTACTCCAACTGGGGCCTTACAAGAGTTTTGTATGCAACAGATTTCAGGTCCTTGTTATGGACCCGGATGTTTCTTTTAAGGAAGCCAAGAATTTGGTTGGCCTTTTTTGGAGTGATGTCGATATGTTTTGTCCATGAGAGGTCATCCACAATGGTGACCCCAGGTATTTTGCTGCGGGAACACTCTCAGCTCTATATTATGTAGAACGTACTTAGTGTAAAAGGGGTTTGCCTTTTCTTGTGATTTGAAGGGCCTGATATTTAGAAGGGTTAAATTTCATATTCCACATCTTTTCCAATTGTTTGAGGCATGCCAGGTCGGTTTTTAGGACCTCGCTTTCTGTAGTTGAACTGATTGCAAGGTACAAAGCAGTGTCGTCTGCAAAAAGTCTATCTCTGTATTTGACCTGCTCAGGCCGGCTCATTTATGTATGCAAGAAAGAGAAATGAGCCCTGCTGGACGCCAGAGAATACTGCGATATTGTCTGAGTTAGTTCCATTAATTACAACAGTCTGTTTTTGATTATCCAAAAAGTCTTTTATCCATTTAAGAGTGCCCCCTCTGAGGCCATAAGGGTGGAGTCATAGGAGGAATTTTCCATGGGCAACTGCTAAAATGCAAAAGAATAAGATCAGCATGTTTGCCGTTCTGCATGTTTTAGCTAGTTCATCAATTAACATTATAAGCTGTGTCTCGCAGGATCTCCTTTCATGGAAACCATGCTCCATTTCATAGGGTAGCAGAAGAAATTGCAGATTCTCGGAGAGCGTTTTAATCTCAGTAAAATGCATTTAACCCCCCCCCCCCGTTGGCTTAGGCTGCTGTCCGTTCTAAGGCGGTGGTTCTGTTGTTGTTGACTTTTTGTTTATTGTTACTCCCATTGTGAGAGTCTGTATTTGCTCTATGTTTTGTTGTACGTTACTTTATGACCATTCTAGTATTGCAATCATCTTGATGGGGAAGAGAGAGCTGGTTGCTTTGCTTAATTTATCTTCCTGGTGTCTCGTGATTGTTGAATGGCTCTTCCTCGAGGTGCCATGGGGATGTCTGCGGTTTGTGATTGTTGTATTTTCTGATCATACTCACTATTTCTAATAGACCATGGAAAGAAGATGCCTTTGTAAATATCTGTGCCAGCTGTAGGTGTCAGAAATGCCACACAGCGGTGAGTTTTTCCGCTCTGGGTTAAGGGGATGAGGTCATCTGTTGGTAAACTGGCCTTACCTTTTAGACCTTTGCATAATAGGATGAGTCTGTTGTCTTTCCTCCTTTTCTTGAGAGGTTCCCAGTTTAATTGTCCAGAAATGCCAGTCATACTCACAATTTCCTAGGTGTAATTCCCTGTTACAAATCTGGCAGCGTACTTTTGCACACTTTTTAATTCTTCCTGGATAACAACAGCTTGTGGACCACAAACAGAACTACCCTACTCCACGACTTGATGCACCAGTCCTTTGTTAGCTGCCTCCTTTAGTTCTTCAGGACAGGTATATTAATTTCGCCTTAGGAAGCCAGGTGTCCTGATAGCCTTTGTGCAAATATTGTTATTATGTGTATTCCATCTCAAATCCTCTGTAGGCATTTGACTTTGTAAACATTTGGAAGAATGGTACACTCTAAAGTGTATTCTTTTGGTCCGTTTCCTTATCAGTT
The DNA here is from genome assembly GCA_964019695.1 of Loripinus fragilis. Taxonomy (NCBI): domain Eukaryota; kingdom Metazoa; phylum Mollusca; class Bivalvia; order Lucinida; family Lucinidae; genus Loripinus; species Loripinus fragilis. The sequence goes on along the minus strand of OZ026523.1, from coordinate 81,711,682 downwards.
AAATCATATTGCATTTTACGGGCTGGAATCTCATACCCCATTTCCTTGCCCATGCTCCAAGTCAGTCAATGCCATTCTGAAGTTTCACTGTATCCTCTTTTTCCTTAATTGCACGATAGCAGACTTCTAAGAAACTAACTATTTTTAATATAATTGATTATGTAAAATATTTTCATTTTGCATCCTTACTTACTTTAACAATTTGGACTTTCTTCCGCTTAAACCTAAAATTACTTTTAGACATTCATGTACTCCATAGTATATAGTCAGGTACTGCAGTCGGATTTGGAGTCTTTAAAGCACTGGGAGAGAACCTGGGATTTGGAGTTTAACCCAGGCAGATGCCAGGTACTCAACATTACCCGCTCAAAAAGCCCTGTTAAGTCCAGATACTTCATGCATATTCAGGAACTAGAATCCGTGGATGTAGTGAAGTATCTGGGCGAGGTACAGCATCAGCAAAGACCTAAGCTGGAACACACACATTAACAATACTACTATTAAAGCTAACAAAACACGAGATTTTGTCAACATAAATGTTATTACTAAAATAAAGACATCAAATCTATAGCACACAACTCCCTTGTGCATCCACAGGTTGAATGACAGCTGTCTGGGAAACTTACACCAACGAAAACATTAACAAAATGAAAACGTTTAAAGAAGGGTAGCTCGATGAAGTTCAAATAATTACTCCACATATGGTTGTGTGACGGATATGTTGAGTAGCCTTGGATAGCGGTTTGTAGAATGCAATAGCATTATTATATTATCATAGCGTCCTTCCTAGCTGTACAATAATCTCGCTTAGGAAGAGAGGGCTGGTTGCTTTACTACACACTTAATTATGTTTGATATGTCTATTCAATAATGTGGCGTTTGTAGAGAAAGCGTTTAAGTATCAATGTATCAAACGCTTTTTAATAAAAGTAAGTAATGGTGCAAAGATCAGGAATCGATACAATCAAGTACCACACCTAAATAACATTTTCCCTATCCAAATGGTGTTGTAGTTCTAATACAAGTATTTCAATAAGTTTGACAATCTGAAAAGTTAATGTAGATCTACACCCTTATTAGCTATCAAGACATTGCTCTCACATAGAAAATTCTAATCATATACAAAAACGTGAGCACGACTAGGATATAGCACAATCAGAGTCTAGAAAATATTAAGAATCTTAGCTGAACTTTTCATAGACCAAAAGGTAAGTGAGTAAGACTTAGTTAATTTGCTCTTGGTTGTTAATGTTTATAGAGTTCAACTATATACAGAGTTAGCTGCAGTATGGTGGATGCTGTGACCATATGGTGAAGTTGGCGCAAAGTCTATTCCACATCTTTCATCACGAATACATTTACATGTAGCCAATAATAGTAATAATAAAGTTATCCACGAAAATAAATGTGAAAAATAAAAAAAACAGTAATGTCGTTTTACTGGCCAAAGCATCGCCCTAGAATATGTTGCTGTTCATACACATTTACTTACTCGTATAGAGGCTTCTTAAAAGACAGTTGATTGCCGACAGATCGAATTTGCTACTTTTTTTCTTTTTTTTTTTGTTGAGGGGGGTGTGTGTATTGGAGGATATGGCGAGCCAAAGAAGACATCAAACAACTAAAAAGTAAAAAAAAAATGCAAACCGCTAGTTGTTATCATTGTGCCTCTAGCATGAACTGTATGATGTTTCATGCTTCGCATTACGATATTTTGAAAGAAAAAATGAGGATACTCGGGATCGAACCGAGGACCTTTCGATTTGGAATCGACTGCTCTACCACTCAGCTAACTTCTTAAATGACAGTTCATTGCCGATAGATCGAATTTGCTGAATTTTCGGGATTTTTTTCTTTTTTTTTTCTTTGTTTTTATTTGTTTGGGGGATGTGTGTATGGGCGAGCCAAAGAAGACATCAAACAAGTAAAAAGTAAAAAAAAGTAAGAAAGGTGCAAAGATCAGGAATCGATACAATCAAGTACCACACCTGACCCAGGATATCAATGGGAAAGTGACAAACTCACAGTTAGACGCCACAAACGAGAGCCAAGAGGTCAGCCCTTTCCCAGCAGGTGACCACAAAGCACATATAAACAGACGTGCACAAAGACATAGCAAACACAAGACACAAAAACGCAAAACCGCTAGTTGCTTTCATTGTGCCTCTAGCATGAACTGCATGGTGTTCGATGGTTCACATTACGACTTTTTGAAAGAAAAAATGAGGATACTCGGGATCGAACCGAGGACCTTTCGATTTGGAATCGACTGCTCTACCACTGAGCTACACCCCCACGTTAAAGAACATGTTTTTTAGCTTTATTAACAAGTTCTGGTGCAGATAATGTAATATTGTGCAAGAGTTAAAAATAAGTATAAGCTTTTAAATAAAGGCGCGCGTAATAAGGTGTTGAATCAAAAGGGCTTAAGAAGACATTTCAAAAGCAAGTGAATAAGAACAGAAATTGCCACAATCACAGATCTCAGACCAACAAGTGCTACTAAGAGGAAGAGATACTAGACCATACGAACAAACAAACACACAAGCATAATAGCAAGAATACAATGCTAGCCTATCAGAGTTAATTTAATAGAGGATCTTACATCAGTGCTCATATTTTATTGAATTCATTAAATGAGTTGAGGAGAAGAGATAAAATGCGAGGTTTGCCGAGAATTTTATCTCTTTAATTTTTCGCAACGAGTTTAATAAATTCAATAAAACAGGAGCACAAATGTTAGATTCTATTTATCATATGACGTTAAGATTAGTTTGAAATCCCATTTCTGGCGAAAAAAGTTATTATGTACGAAACTTTGCTATTGACTTCATTTCATACATGTAACGTTACTCGAAAATCTTTAAACCACTATTCTTATGCACTTGCTTTTGTATCGTGACGTCTGATTGGATAACGTCAAAAAATTGCGACAATATATCCTACGTTATACTGTCGGAAATAATTTGACACCATTAATTATGTCACATTTCATTGGATGACGCTCGCGCGTCGCCGTAAAGCTAAATTTCTGATGGTATGTCGCCAAATGAAAATTTTGAATACAGTTATCCCCTAAGTGGTTTTCGATTTTTAATGCATTTTTACTTTTTGGCAGGGCTACCCAAATCCCTTAAACTATGAGATTGCTCCTCAGCTCTCCTTAAATAATTGCCAGTGCTCCCCAGCTCCCTGAAAATAAATAGCCATCACCAGCTCCCCAAAGCCACTGGGTCCCAACTAGCAAGATGATTGCAAAACAAGAGAGGACACAAAGTAAGGTATAACAAAGCAGGGGCTAAACACAGAACCCCCACAATTGGAGCAACAATAAACAGCGAATCAACAACAACAGAACCACTGCCATAAAACAGACAGCAGCCTAAGCCACTGGGATGGGGGCGTAAATGCATTTTCTGGTACACGCACAACGCACTAGCGAATCAGGTGGTTTTTTCTATAATATTTGAACAAGTCATCCATAGCTTCAGTAAGTGAATTATGGCAATACCACGTTTTGACTGACATATATGACTTAGTTAATTTGCTCTTTGTTGTAAATTTTTATAGAGTTCAACTATATACAGAGTTAGCTGTAGTATGGTGGCTGCTGTGACCATATGGTGCAGTTGGCGCAAAATCTCTTCCACATCTTTCAACACGCATACGTTTACATGTAGCCAATAATAGTAATATGAAAGTTATCCACGAAAATAAATGTGAAAAACAAAAAAAAAAAGCAGCGATGTCGTCGAGGAGGGCGCACACATCTTTTTTACTGGCCAAACCATCGCCCTAGATTTACACATATTTACTCGTATAGAGGCTTCTTAAATGACTGTTCATTGCCGACGGAGCGAGTTTGCTGAATTTTCTGCATCTTATTTTTGTATTGTTTTTTTAAGGTGGGGGGGGGGGTGGGATGTGTGTATGGGGATATGACATCAAACAAGTAAAACGTAAAAAAAAAACCTGCAAGCCGCTAGTTTGTTTCATGAACTGCATGATGTTTCATGCTTCGCATTACGATTTTTTGAAAGAAAAAAATGAGGATGTTCGGGATCGAACCGAGGACCTTTCGATTTGGAATCGACTGCTCTACCACTGAGCTACACCCCCACGTTAAAGAACATGTTTTTTTTTTTGGTTTTTTTTATTCACAAATTAGGTGCAGATAATGTAATATTGTGCAAGAGTTAAAAAAAAGTATAAGCTTTTAAATAAAGGCGAGCGTAAAAGAGAGTTGAGCGAAAAGGGCTTAAAGCTGCATAGTCTAACTTTTGATCTTTTAATTTTAGAAATAAAGTTCTATTTTTCAAATACAGTAAAAATCCTCAAATTAAGGTAAAAATTTTACCATTTTCGTAAATGTTAACAAATGACCACTATCAAAACAACAGCATTTATGTTAAAAATCAACTGTCAAGAATTATTGGAGGGACGTAAATAATTACCAATAAGAGAAAAACGTCTATTCTAATAAGATAAATTCACTTTTGCATGCAGTTTTCTGCTGTACTGAACATATTTATTGTGAAAACATGACTTAATTCTACTTTCACAAATGATTTAAAAAGAATTTTGTTTTTCGAAAAATGTTCATAGTTATACATACCTATTCTCTTTAAGCAGACATTTCAAAACCAAGTGAATATAACCAGAAATTGCGAAAATCACAGATCTCAGACCAACATACAGTGCTACTAAGGAGGCCCTCTCAGGGGAGTACCTGTTCCCTTGTTCCCCTGAAATAAATTGGCTTGTTCCCATGTTCCCCAAAAATCGAAAATTTGTTTTCTTATGTTCCCTGTTCCCCAATATTGTCTTTGTTCCCCTGTTCTCCTCAAAATTTGGCCTTTGTTCCCCTGTTCCCCTGAAATAAATGCACTGTTTCCCCTGTTCCCCAAAACCCCTGAGAGGGCCTCACTAAGAGGAAGAGATACTACACCATACGAACAAACAAACACACAAGTATAATAGCAAGAATACAATGCTAGTCTATCGGAGTTAATTTAATAGAGGATCTTAAATGAGTGCTCATATTTTATTGAATTTATCAAACCAGTTGAGGAGAAGAGATAAAATGCGAGTTTTGCTGAGCATTTCGATCTCTTTTTCGCAACGAGTTTAATAAATTCAATAAAACAGGAGCACAAATGTTAGATTCTATTGATCATTATGACATTAAGACTAGTTTGAAATCGCATTTCTGGCGTAAAAATCATTATATACGCAACGTTGTTATTGACGTCATTTCATACATGTAACGTTTCCCGACTATTATAGTGCACTTTCTTTTGTAACACGACGTCTGATTGGATAACGTCAAAAATTTGCGACACTATAGCAGGATATACTGTTGGAAATAGTTTGACGTCATGAACTACGTCACATTTCGTTGGATGACGCTTGCGCGTCGCTGTAAAACTAAATTTCTGACCGTATATATATCCGCCAAATGAAAATTTTGAATACAGTTATCCCTTAAGTGGTTTTTGATTTTTATTGCATTTTTACTTTTTGGCAGGGCTCCCCAAATCTCTAAAACTTTGAGATTGCTCCTAATCTCCCCTAAAATAATTACCAGTGCTCCCCAATTCCCTGAAAATAAATAGCCATCCCCAGCTCCCCAAACCCCTGGGGCCCCAATAAGCAAGATGATTGCAAAACTAGAAAGGACACAAAGTACGGCATAACCAAGCAAGGGCTAAACACAGAAGCCCCACATTTGGAGCAACAATAAACAATGAATCAACAACAACAGAACCACTGCCTTAAAACAGACAGCAGCCTAAGCCACTGGGGTGGGGGCTTAAATGCATTTTCTGGTACACGCACAACGCACTAGCGAATCAGGTGGGTTTTCCATAATATTTGAACAGGTCAACCATAGCTTCGTTAAGACTACGTTTTAACCAATATATATGCCTTAGTTGACTTGCTCTTTGCTGCAAATGTTTAACTAGAGAAATGTAGAGTTTAGCTATTTTTAGAGTTAGCTGCAGCATGGTGGATGCTATAATCATATGGTGAAGTTGGCGCAAAGTCTTTTCCACATCTATCATCACGAATTCATTAACATGTAACCAATAATACATGTAGTAATATTAAAGTTATCCACGAAGATAAATGTGAAAAACAAAAAAGCAGCGATGTCGTCGAGGAGTGCTACAAGTGTATTGTATTTAAATGACAGTTAATTGGCGACGGATCGAATTTGCTGAATTTTCCGGATTTTTTTCTTCTTTTTTTCCTTGGGTGAGTGGGGGGGGGGGGGCGACGATGGTGTATGTATGGGGGGATATGGCGAGCCAAAGAAGACATCAAACAAGTAAAAGCTAAATAAAGAAAAAAATGAAAATCGCTATTGTTTTCATGTTTTCATTGTTTTATGCATGAACTGCATAATGTTTCACGCTTCGTATTAAGATTTTTTGAAAGAAAAAATGAGGATACTCGGGATCGAACCGAGGACCTTTCGATTTGGAATCGACTGCTCTACCACTGAGCTACACCCCCACGTTAAAGAGCATGTTTTCGGCTTTATTAACAAATTCTGGTGCAGATAATGTAATATTCAAGAGTTAAAAATAAGTATAAGCTTTAAAATAAAGGCGTGTTGATCGAAAAGGGCTTAAGCAGACATTTTAAAACCAAGTGAATATGACCAGAAACTGCCAGAATCACAGATCTCAGACCAACCTACTAAGAGGAAGAGATACAAGACCATACGAATAAAAAACTTACAAGTATAAAAGCTAGAAAACAAGGCTGGCCTATCTGAGTTAATTTAAATAGATGATCTTACATCAGTGCTCATATTTTATCAAATTTATTCAACCAGTTGAGAAGAAGGGATAAAATGCGAGTTTTGCAGAGCATTTTATCTCTTTTTCGCAACGAGTTTAATAAATTCTATAAAACAGGAGCCCCAGGGAGGGGGGGGGGGGGTACTCTAATATTTCATTTTTTGGGTTCAAAATTTTGAATTTCAATATTTTTGGGGGTTTTCAGAAAAATAAATATTTTTTGGGGTATGAAGATTTTGTGGATATTTTTTGAGGGTCATCACAAAATTGGACTATATTTAGGGATCATTTCTATGTATTTTAGGGTCTTTTCTTAAGATCATGGTACAGAATGGGGATATTTTTGGGGTTTCTAAAATTTCAAATATTTTTTAGGGCGCTTGGAATTCCTGATATTTTGGAGTGAAGGGTAGATGGTGGGTCCGAGTCTACGTATGCAGAAAAATTGAGAGTACCCCCTGGGACAGGAGCACAAATGTTAGATTCTATACTGAAGGACTTTAAAAACGCACCACCTGCTTAAATGCTAATTTATGTCGAAAATTGGATATTTTCATTACGTGAAAAATAAAATTGACAAGTTCCGTCATTAAGCTTGCATTTAATAAGAAAATCGAAACGCTGTGGCTTATGTTTGCCGTGACATCGCGAAAATTCTGAGACAACTCAAATTCAAAAAGTCACAGAGTCCCCATACCTTCCATTATGAACGAAAAAAAGTTTTCGAACTGATGTTTGTTCTTGAAAGCAAAAGGAAAGGCAAAATCAAATCACGAAGTTTTAGGCCCCTGGCAACGTTCATTACGTCTACATGACGTCATTGATTTTTAACGTAATTGGCCGTTTATATCCCAAGTATCAGGAATAATCAATTTTTTTATCACCAACAGATACTCCCCAATCAGTTGCATAAAAGACAAAAGTATCGCGACATACGCGGACGTCACCCGTCTGTTATTGATGTTTGAAAATTTAAGGCTGACGTTAGCAAAGAAACGCTGCGAGTTGGAGTGTAATAAAACAATTATTTCTGAAAACTTTTGTGTTTTTCCATTTGTTAAGACATCTGGCTACCCTCTAAAAGTGTTTGTTTTCAAATTGAATCACATTCACATTTGTCAAACGACAATTGTTGAAAAACACTTACGTCGATATTACGTCAGAATGAACAGCATGAGCAAATCGAAATAATGGCAAATCATGGTCCATTTTGCAAGAGGATAAAAAATTATAAAGAAAGCATCCTCAAATTAATCATGTGGAAGAGACAGAGAATGTAAAATGGTGCGTTTTTAAAGTCCCTCAGTATATTTATCATATGACATTAAGACTAGTTTGAAATCACATTTCTGGCGTAAAATCATTATGTCCGTAAAATCATTATGTCCGCAATGTTGTTATTGACGTCATTTCATTAATATTTATATTTCCACTGCGAGTCTTTAAATGAACCTTGACATTTGAGATGTGGTTCATACCTTCATGAACAAATCTATTTAAGCGACGCCCACATACGCGTCATTTGAGCGGGTTAACGTCAAGTCCATCCAATAACGTTACTTGTTTACTGACGTTTGCGTGACGTTAAACACGTATCGCAATGACGTTAAGCGCGGAAATTTGGCGTTTTGGCTGTTCCAAATCCTACGTTATGTCTGCTTTAATTCAAAATATCGGAAAACCAGCCAAGCTAGACGAAAATTGAAAATTGATACTTGACTGATAACATAAAATGTAAATATAAGTAATAAATTCAATTTTTGGAATGTTCATGGAATCATGAATACTTCGGGTCTCTTGCAAAGTTAACGTGAAGCCCGTCGGGCTTCACTTACTTTGCACGAGACCCGAAGTATTCATGATTCCATGAACATTCCAAAAATTGCATTCATTTCTTAAATAACGTCACATTTCGTTGGATGACGCTCATGCGTCGCCGTAAAGCTAAATTTCCGACCGTATATCCGCCAAATGAAAATTTTGAATACAGTACGTTATACCCTAAATGGTTTTCGATTTTTAATGCATTTTTACTTTTTGACAGGGCTCCCCAAATCTCTCAAATGCCTTTTCTGGTACACGCACAACGCACGAGCGAATCAGATGAGCTTTCGATAATATTTGAACAAGTCGTCAGTAGTATAGGCCCCACTTTAGCGCTTTTGACGTCACTTCCGATCCAAGATGGCGGCCCCCACGACTTCCGGTCCAAGATGGCGGCCCCCACGACACCAAGATGGCGGCCCCCACGAAATCAAGATGGCGGCCCCTGTGACGCGTTCGGTTACACCTTGGAGGGTGAGTCAACGCCCTAGACCACGAGAAGGTAGCGTCACGTCCTAGAGCGCGGTGTCGTTCTTCTATATACAAGGGTGAGGGGCCTCTCGAACGAACACGGATCTGGAGGAGTCTATATTGAGGTTTTTTTACGCAGTTCAGAACGAGATCCAGTCTTTAATGGTGTAGCGCGTAGCAGCGCTCAGTTTATCCCGTTCACCGGGTGGACCCTTTTTTTTCAGCACGGTCCTTTCACGTCTTTTGGGCGGGTTCGGCGTTTTCTTCTCCATTGTTTTGCCATCCAATAGCCTCTGATACTTCTCGTAAGGGACCAGGACTAGCTTTTCCATTATTCTAGCTCCGATTTCAAATGGGCCAACGTTATCTTTAGAAGCGTACGAATAAACTTTTGTTTACCGCCAAGGGCCTCCACCTTTCTTTGGTAACCCAGCGTCCTATCACCCAAGATGTACAGTTGGCGTCTGGAGCGTCTCAGGAGTACTTTTTCCGAAGGCGTCAACACGATTCTAAATTTGATAATATTGTGCGCGATTTCGCTCAATGCTTTGATCTGACCTGGCGTAATCGTTCTTAACAGGGCTTTTCTCTGGGCAGAGTCGGTCTGTCCGAATAATTTTAGAAAATGTCTGTGTTCTTTGAGGAGTCTCATTATGGTCATTCTTACGCGTTAGGGTCTCCTTCTTACGTCAGTCGATACACCAAGGGATCTTGACCGGGAAACACTCTACTCCTCAAACGGTATTGGTCGTCCCCGTGAGGACTCGTATCCACTATCAAATAACCCTGTTTGGAACCGAGAGCGTCTTCGTAGGCTTTTATGAACCCTTTTACACGGCCCGGGTATAGCTGTCGACCAAGTAAACCTACTTGGGAAACGTCTCTCAAATTCTTCATCAATACCAAGTACCACGTATTTAAAGCTATGGTCCTGGCGTGTTTCCCTCTGGGATATAAATTCTGGGTAATTAAAATGACGCTGACGCATTTGTGGTGGGTTCCCAGCGTAAACAATAATTCCATCTCTTTGTCCTCTACCACTCTATGAATGAGATCGTCGATCACGATCAATTTGTGACGGCGGTCCGCGGTGAACTCTTCTAACTCTTCGGAAGAAGGTAATCCTTGTTTACTCCTAAAGTTCTTTAAGGTCCGTTCCATCTCGTCGAATAAGGGTTGGTAAATTCCGTAACAATAGAGAATCTGGCAAGGCGGATCTCTACTATACATGTTCCGAATGTGAGTCAAGAATCGGTAAACCCATCTCGTTTTTCCGCTTCCCGTCTGTCCACTGACGCAAATGCTGGAGCAGGGTTCAAAAGGCAAGGTGCACTTCATTTTTTTAGTTTAGGGTTCGGAAGGGCGTATCCTATGCAACTACTCAGTAGACTGATCCAAAGTTCCGTCGAGCCGTTCTGTAGGGATAAGTTGGTGATTGACGTGATGATAATGACGTACACGATGAGCATTTGAGAAAAGTACACGATTTCGGCTTTAGGCACTCTAGTCCCTAGTAAGTGCCACCTTTCCTCCGATGATCGAGTCTCGCTGTCTGATTTAGGATAAGGAAAGTTTTCCCTCGTATTGGTTTCGATATCGGTCATCTTTTTGGGTGATCCTGCAAACTGCTATTCTTACTACTTTAGATCACTTCTCACGTACGTAGAGTTCCAATTCGATCAGGGTGGGGTAGACCGCGTCATCGATTTGAGTCGTGGTCTTTATACCAGTGATGACCACCTTACCGGTATGAAAACAGCAAAAGTTGACTCCCTCTATTTTGAAGTTTAGCGCTGGAAATATTTCCGGTTCGTAGAGAAGGCTTCTATCTCCAGCTAACCTATATAAGTCTAATCCACCACTTAAGGTATGACTGGCCGAGACCGTGATGATCTTGGCATCTGTGAGGTACACTGGGCATCCATATTTTTGCAACAGCCTGGCATATCTACAAAGTCTCTTTCGACCCTCACGGAAGCTAGATGCTTTTCCATTAGAATTGATGACGCCATTGGCAAACACTAAACAATTGCCACCAATGTTCCTATGTTGCCATATAAGGCTGGGAAATGACCTCGGCTCATATCGGCAATTCCTCAAGCGCTGGCACAACGATATCAAGTCTATGGTACAGTTCAAATGAGCGCTACATACAACGTTGGTAATTTTCATGGTGGAGTGAGTTGCAACGGGAATTGTTAACGTATTTATAAGTGTCCTAGTCACGTGACTAATTATAGTCTTTCACGTCTGCTTCCGGTATCCAGCTATCGTATTTCTTGGGCCAATGCAACCAACGCACCAGGACTTCTTTCCGTTTGTTACGTACGCGTCTCTTTAGTATCTTTTCCACCCGGTATTCCGTTGTAGGGTCGATAGTCACGGGTTGTAATTTGGGTTCGTAAAATGTACCGTCGACTCTCTCACCATCCCAGTCCAGTATGGTATAAACGGGTACGCCCTCTCTTCTAAACCGAGTGTCAATCTTGAACAGTTCCCCGGTCCACTTTTGGGAATACTCTCTGTCAATGGGTCCAGTTACCATCATAGAGAATGGGTGTCTAAATGTCATTTCCTTCAATGGTTGTGACTGGTCGGTATATTTCCCACTGCAATGGACATTGCGTTCATGTCTTTGCAATGCATCACGCCTACTATAGGACTGGTTGCAGATCAAACACCTGATCATTTTGTCTCAGTTAGTATTGCTTGTCTACCTTCATACGGGTGCCATCCTTCTTACGATCATTGGATCATTGTTACCACCACCACCACCGACAACACCACCAGCACCGACACCAACCACCACCACCACAGACACCACCACCCACCACCACCACCCACCACCACCACCACCACCACCGACACCACCCACCACCACCACCACCACCACTGACACCTACAACCACCACCACCAAACACCACCACCACCACCACCACATGGTGGACCATTGTTTCCTGACTGTACATTCACTACATCCTCACTGTATCCCACTGTTCCCCAACTGAACCCTCACTGTGCCCCAATATACCCTCACTGTATCCTCACTGTACCCCACTGTACTCTCACTGTATCCTCCCTGTACCCTCACTGTATCCCACTGTACCCCAACTGAACCCTCACTGTGCCCCAATGTACCCTCACTGTACTCTCACTGTATCCCTAATGTATCCTCCCTGTATCCTCAATGTATCCTCCTTCTCTCCTCCTCCTCACCCTCTCCTCCTCCCTCCTAATCCCAATGTACCCCAACTGAACCCTCACTGAGCCCCAATGTACCCTCACTGTACCCCACTGTACTCTCACTGTATCCTCCCTGTACCCTCAATGTATCCCACTGTACCCCAACCGAACCCTCACTGTATCCTCACGGTGCCCCAATGTACCCTCACTGTATCCTCACTGTACCCCACTGTACTCTCACTGTATCACCACTGTATCCTCCCTGTACCCTCAATGTATCCTCCTTCCCTCCTCCTCCTCGCCCTCTCCTCATCCTTCCTAATCCCACTGTACCCCGACTGAACCCTCACTGTGCCCCAATGTACCCTCACTGTATCATCACTGTACCCCAATGTACTCTCACTGTATCCCCACTTTATCCTCCCTGTACCCTCACTGTATCCTCCTTCCCCCCCTACTCCTCACCCTCTCCTCCTCCCTCCTAGCTCCATTATGAATTTGAACTATCATGATCACTGTTTTTACGGCCATTATACTCGTTGTAGAACGTTCTATCATCGTAGGTTCACCGGTAATTGTTGGTTGACCATGATTATATAATGATTAAGCATAACAGTTTCGCTTTAAACAACCAGTCGTCAGCATTTGCGCTATGTATAGTCTTAAGATGATGTACTATATTTAGCACTTACTTTCTATCGCATATTGGACACTGGATCTTGTATCTATGAGGCATAGTTTTGATCTGTTTTTAAACACCATTTAAAACGAAACTTTATGTATACCAGCTTGCTGGGCAAGCATTTCCTTTTAAATCGAAACTTTTATAATACAAACGCGAGCCTTACTTTTAAAACGACACTTTTATGTATAACCTGGCAAGCCTTTCCTTTTAAATCTAAACGCTTGTAATACAAGTGCGAGCCTTCCCTTTAAAACGACACTTTTATGTTTCAGCTTCCTGGGCAAGGCTTTTCACGCAGTCTTATAACGGGAAGATGAACCACGCTATGAAAAAAACGTGTGGTGTTCCAAATCACCAAACGTTTGAGCTACATCGTATCATTTAAACTGTTCAATTTGCTGTTCGATTGTCAGATTAGCTATGACTCGATTGCATGCGATTCGCACTATATAGCGAGAGGTCTTTTCTGATGGGTCAATTAAAAGTAATATCGTTATAAATGTATATCATAAGCCATACATCTCGCAATTCGACTCTAGACTATGAACAGTCGATACGTAAGTTGAATTTAGGGGTTAACTGTCTCATGTACTACCTGTACACGAACAGCGCAGACTCGCCCCTGCGCGAGTTAGGCTAGCTCTGTAATACGATCATGAGTCGACTATTTAATGTCTACATACGATGATGTCATCCAAAATGGCCGTCGCGCATGCGCAGTGAAAGCATTTAATTAAACAACATCTATATCCGTACTTTGTACATTAGTTCTCAGGTAAATGAAGACGTCTAACCATGCCATCTAAGCAGACGAATGAATGAGAAAATTCGCATTATTGGTGTATTTATACACCCTAGACATTTAGCATGAAAAGGGCGAAATCGCAATCGCCTTTCCTAGTACACGCTATAGATACATCAAACGTCTGGTCCGATGGACAGGCTCATCTGCTTGAATAACGCACTCTGATCAGTAAATTCGATGTTGAACAGCGAAGACCCAACGCAATGATACAGCACAGTCGTGCGTATTGAAAAGGTGGGTTTTCCGTGGGCCTGTCTCAATTCATTCACCAATATAATCAGCTGCTGACCGGATCTGACCAGATGCCTCCACTTTGATCCATGTAATGAAATCGCTTATCCATTTTACAATTCAGGAGTATGCCCACGGAAAACCCACCTTTTCAATATGCACGACTGTGCTGTATCATTGCGTTGGGTCTTCGCTGTTCAACATCGAATTTACTGATCAGAGTGCGTTATTCAAGCAGATGAGCCTGTCCATCGGACCAGACGTTTGATGTATCTATAGCGTGTACTAGGAAAGGCGATTGCGATTTGGCCCTTTTCATGCTAAATGTCTAGGGTGTATAAATACACCAATAATGCGAATTTTCTCATTCATTCGTCTGCTTAGATGGCATGGTTAGACGTCTTCATTTACCTGAGAACTAATGTACAAAGTACGGATATAGATGTTGTTTAATTAAATGCTTTCACTGCGCATGCGCGACGGCCATTTTGGATGACATCATCGTATGTAGACATTAAATAGTCGACTCATGATCGTATTACAGAGCTAGCCTAACTCGCGCAGGGGCGAGTCTGCGCTGTTCGTGTACAGGTAGTACATGAGACAGTTAACCCCTAAATTCAACTTACGTATCGACTGTTCATAGTCTAGAGTCGAATTGCGAGATGTATGGCTTATGATATACATTTATAACGATATTACTTTTAATTGACCCATCAGAAAAGACCTCTCGCTATATAGTGCGAATCGCATGCAATCGAGTCATAGCTAATCTGACAATCGAACAGCAAATTGAACAGTTTAAATGATACGATGTAGCTCAAACGTTTGGTGATTTGGAACACCACACGTTTTTTTCATAGCGTGGTTCATCTTCCCGTTATAAGACTGCGTGAAAAGCCTTGCCCAGGAAGCTGAAACATAAAAGTGTCGTTTTAAAGGGAAGGCTCGCACTTGTATTACAAGCGTTTAGATTTAAAAGGAAAGGCTTGCCAGGTTATACATAAAAGTGTCGTTTTAAAAGTAAGGCTCGCGTTTGTATTATAAAAGTTTCGATTTAAAAGGAAATGCTTGCCCAGCAAGCTGGTATACATAAAGTTTCGTTTTAAATGGTGTTTAAAAACAGATCAAAACTATGCCTCATAGATACAAGATCCAGTGTCCAATATGCGATAGAAACTATGTGCTAAATATAGTACATCATCTTAAGACTATACATAGCGCAAATGCTGACGACTGGTTGTTTCAAGCGAAACTGTTATGCTTAATCATTATATAATAATGGTCAACCAACAATTACCGGTGAACCTACGATGATAGAACGTTCTACAACGAGTATAATGGCCGTAAAAACAGTGATCATGATAGTTCAAATTCATAATGGAGCTAGGAGGGAGGAGGAGAGGGTGAGGAGTAGGGGGGGAAGGAGGATACAGTGAGGGTACAGGGAGGATAAAGTGGGGATACAGTGAGAGTACATTGGGGTACAGTGATGATACAGTGAGGGTACATTGGGGCACAGTGAGGGTTCAGTCGGGGTACAGTGGGATTAGGAGGGATGAGGAGAGGGCGAGGAGGAGGAGGGAAGGAGGATACATTGAGGGTACAGGGAGGATACAGTGGTGATACAGTGAGAGTACAGTGGGGTACAGTGAGGATACAGTGAGGGTACATTGGGGCACCGTGAGGATACAGTGAGGGTTCGGTTGGGGTACAGTGGGATACATTGAGGGTACAGGGAGGATACAGTGAGAGTACAGTGGGGTACAGTGAGGGTACATTGGGGCTCAGTGAGGGTTCAGTTGGGGTACATTGGGATTAGGAGGGAGGAGGAGAGGGTGAGGAGGAGGAGGGAAGGAGGATACATTGAGGATACAGGGAGGATACATTAGGGATACAGTGAGAGTACAGTGAGGGTACATTGGGGCACAGTGAGGGTTCAGTTGGGGTACAGTGGGATACAGTGAGGGTACAGGGAGGATACAGTGAGAGTACAGTGGGGTACAGTGAGGATACAGTGAGGGTATATTGGGGCACAGTGAGGGTTCAGTTGGGGTACAGTGGGATACAGTGAGGATGTAGTGAATGTACAGTCAGGAAACAATGGTCCACCATGTGGTGGTGGTGGTGGTGGTGTTTGGTGGTGGTGGTTGTAGGTGTCGGTGGTGGTGGTGGTGGTGGTGGTGGGTGGTGTCGGTGGTGGTGGTGGTGGTGGGTGGTGGTGTCTGTGGTGGTGGTGGTTGGTGTCGGTGCTGGTGGTGTTGTCGGTGGTGGTGGTGGTAACAATGATCCAATGATCGTAAGAAGGATGGCACCCGTATGAAGGTAGACAAGCAATACTAACTGAGACAAAATGATCAGGTGTTTGATCTGCAACCAGTCCTATAGTAGGCGTGATGCATTGCAAAGACATGAACGCAATGTCCATTGCAGTGGGAAATATACCGACCAGTCACAACCATTGAAGGAAATGACATTTAGACACCCATTCTCTATGATGGTAACTGGACCCATTGACAGAGAGTATTCCCAAAAGTGGACCGGGGAACTGTTCAAGATTGACACTCGGTTTAGAAGAGAGGGCGTACCCGTTTATACCATACTGGACTGGGATGGTGAGAGAGTCGACGGTACATTTTACGAACCCAAATTACAACCCGTGACTATCGACCCTACAACGGAATACCGGGTGGAAAAGATACTAAAGAGACGCGTACGTAACAAACGGAAAGAAGTCCTGGTGCGTTGGTTGCATTGGCCCAAGAAATACGATAGCTGGATACCGGAAGCAGACGTGAAAGACTATAATTAGTCACGTGACTAGGACACTTATAAATACGTTAACAATTCCCGTTGCAACTCACTCCACCATGAAAATTACCAACGTTGTATGTAGCGCTCATTTGAACTGTACCATAGACTTGATATCGTTGTGCCAGCGCTTGAGGAATTGCCGATATGAGCCGAGGTCATTTCCCAGCCTTATATGGCAACATAGGAACATTGGTGGCAATTGTTTAGTGTTTGCCAATGGCGTCATCAATTCTAATGGAAAAGCATCTAGCTTCCGTGAGGGTCGAAAGAGACTTTGTAGATATGCCAGGCTGTTGCAAAAATATGGATGCCCAGTGTACCTCACAGATGCCAAGATCATCACGGTCTCGGCCAGTCATACCTTAAGTGGTGGATTAGACTTATATAGGTTAGCTGGAGATAGAAGCCTTCTCTACGAACCGGAAATATTTCCAGCGCTAAACTTCAAAATAGAGGGAGTCAACTTTTGCTGTTTTCATACCGGTAAGGTGGTCATCACTGGTATAAAGACCACGACTCAAATCGATGACGCGGTCTACCCCACCCTGATCGAATTGGAACTCTACGTACGTGAGAAGTGATCTAAAGTAGTAAGAATAGCAGTTTGCAGGATCACCCAAAAAGATGACCGATATCGAAACCAATACGAGGGAAAACTTTCCTTATCCTAAATCAGACAGCGAGACTCGATCATCGGAGGAAAGGTGGCACTTACTAGGGACTAGAGTGCCTAAAGCCGAAATCGTGTACTTTTCTCAAATGCTCATCGTGTACGTCATTATCATCACGTCAATCACCAACTTATCCCTACAGAACGGCTCGACGGAACTTTGGATCAGTCTACTGAGTAGTTGCATAGGATACGCCCTTCCGAACCCTAAACTAAAAAAATGAAGTGCACCTTGCCTTTTGAACCCTGCTCCAGCATTTGCGTCAGTGGACAGACGGGAAGCGGAAAAACGAGATGGGTTTACCGATTCTTGACTCACATTCGGAACATGTATAGTAGAGATCCGCCTTGCCAGATTCTCTATTGTTACGGAATTTACCAACCCTTATTCGACGAGATGGAACGGACCTTAAAGAACTTTAGGAGTAAACAAGGATTACCTTCTTCCGAAGAGTTAGAAGAGTTCACCGCGGACCGCCGTCACAAATTGATCGTGATCGACGATCTCATTCATAGAGTGGTAGAGGACAAAGAGATGGAATTATTGTTTACGCTGGGAACCCACCACAAATGCGTCAGCGTCATTTTAATTACCCAGAATTTATATCCCAGAGGGAAACACGCCAGGACCATAGCTTTAAATACGTGGTACTTGGTATTGATGAAGAATTTGAGAGACGTTTCCCAAGTAGGTATACTTGGTCGACAGCTATACCCGGGCCGTGTAAAAGGGTTCATAAAAGCCTACGAAGACGCTCTCGGTTCCAAACAGGGTTATTTGATAGTGGATACGAGTCCTCACGGGGACGACCAATACCGTTTGAGGAGTAGAGTGTTTCCCGGTCAAGATCCCTTGGTGTATCGACTGACGTAAGAAGGAGACCCTAACGCGTAAGAATGACCATAATGAGACTCCTCAAAGAACACAGACATTTTCTAAAATTATTCGGACAGACCGACTCTGCCCAGAGAAAAGCCCTGTTAAGAACGATTACGCCAGGTCAGATCAAAGCATTGAGCGAAATCGCGCACAATATTATCAAATTTAGAATCGTGTTGACGCCTTCGGAAAAAGTACTCCTGAGACGCTCCAGACGCCAACTGTACATCTTGGGTGATAGGACGCTGGGTTACCAAAGAAAGGTGGAGGCCCTTGGCGGTAAACAAAAGTTTATTCGTACGCTTCTAAAGATAACGTTGGCCCATTTGAAATCGGAGCTAGAATAATGGAAAAGCTAGTCCTGGTCCCTTACGAGAAGTATCAGAGGCTATTGGATGGCAAAACAATGGAGAAGAAAACGCCGAACCCGCCCAAAAGACGTGAAAGGACCGTGCTGAAAAAAAAGGGTCCACCCGGTGAACGGGATAAACTGAGCGCTGCTACGCGCTACACCATTAAAGACTGGATCTCGTTCTGAACTGCGTAAAAAAACCTCAATATAGACTCCTCCAGATCCGTGTTCGTTCGAGAGGCCCCTCACCCTTGTATATAGAAGAACGACACCGCGCTCTAGGACGTGACGCTACCTTCTCGTGGTCTAGGGCGTTGACTCACCCTCCAAGGTGTAACCGAACGCGTCACAGGGGCCGCCATCTTGATTTCGTGGGGGCCCCCATCTTGGTGTCGTGGGGGCCGCCATCTTGGACCGGAAGTCGTGGGGGCCGCCATCTTGGATCGGAAGTGACGTCAAAAGCGCTAAAGTGGGGCCTATACTACTGTCGTCCATAGCTTCAGGATGTGAATTAGGACAATACCACGTTTTGACTGACATATATGACTTAGTTAATTTGCTGTTTGTTGTAAATGTTTATAAAGTTCAACTATATACAGAGTAAGCTACAGTATGGTGGATGCTGTGACCATATGGTGAAGCTGGCGCAAAGTCTCTTCCACATCTTTCATCATGAATAAAATTACATGTAGTCAATAAAGGTAATTATTCAGTCATCCGCGAAAATAAATGTGAAAAACAAAAAAGCAGCGATGTCGCCGAGGAGTGCTTTACACATTTATTTTGGCCCTAGATTATGTTGCTATTCAAACACATTTACTTACTCGTACAGAGGCTTCTTAAATGGCAGTTTATTGGCGACGTATCGAATTTGCAGAATTTTCCGGATTCATTTCTCCTTTTTTTGGGGGGGGATGTGTGGTTGTGGGGATGGGTTGGATGTGTGTATGGGGGGATAGCGAGCCAAACAAGACACCAAACAAGTAAAAAGTAAAAAAAAAAACACAAACCGCCAGTTGATTTCAGTGTGCCTCTAGCATGGACTGCATGATGTTTCATGCTTCGCATTACGATTTTCTGAAAGAAAAAATGAGGATACTCGGGATCGAACCGAGGACCTTGTGATTTGGAAAAGACTGTTCTACCACTGAGCTACACCCCCACGTTAAAAAACATTTTTTTTATATTATTACCAAATTCTGGTGCAGATAATGTAATATTGTGCAACAGTTAGCAATTAGTATAAGCTTTTAAATAAAGGTGAGCGTAATAGAGTGTTGATCGAAAAGGGCTTAAGCAGACATTTCAAAACCAAGTGAATATGACCAGAAATTGCCGCAATCACATATCTCAGACCAACCAGTGCTACTAAGAGGAAGAGATACTAGACCATAAGAACAAACAAACATACACGCATAACAGCAAGAATGCAATGCTAGCCTATCAGAGTTCATTTAATAGAGGATCCTGCATGAGTGCTCAAATTTTATTGAATTTATTAAACGAGTTGAGGAGAAGAGATAAAATGCGAGGTTTGTCGAGATAAAATGTGAGGTTTGCCGAGCATTTTATGTCTTTTTCGCATTGATATAAATAATTTCAATAAAACGGGCGCACAAATGTTAAATTCTATTTATCATAGAAACACAGAACCCCCACAATTAGAGCAACAATACACAATGAATCACTAAAAGCAGAACCACTGCCTTAAAACAGACAGCAACCTAAGCCACTGGGGGCCTAAACGCATTTTCTGGTACACGCACAACACACGAGCGAATCAAGTGGGGTTTCCATAATATTTGAACAAGTCATCCATAGCTTCAATAATTTTATTAGGACAATACCACGTTTTGACTGACATATATGACTTAGTTTATTTGCTTTTTGTTGTAAATGTTTATAGAGTTCAACTATATACAGAGTTAGCTGTAGTATGGTGGCTGCTGTGACCATATGGTGAAGCTGGCGCAAAGTCTCTTCCACATCTTTCATCACGAATACGTTTACATGTAGCCAATAATAGTAATAATAAAGTTATCCACGAAAATAAATGTGAAAAACAAAAAAGCAGCGATGTCGTCGAGGAGTGCTACACATTTATTTTACTGGCAAAACCAACGCCCTAGATAATGTTGCTGTTCAAAAACATTTACTTGCTCGTATAGAGGCTTAATTCTTAAATGTCAGTTTAGCTTGGCTCTAGCTTCCTAACCTAATTGCCGACGTATTGAACCGGATTTTTTTTTTATTTGGGGGGGTGTATGGGGAAGGATATTGCGAACCAAAGACGAAATCAAAAAAGTAAAAAGTAAAAAAACGAAAACCGCTTGTTGTTTTCATTGTGCCTCTAGCATGAACTGTACGTAAATGTTTAACTGAATGAGGATACTCGGGATCGAACCGAGGACCTTTCGATTTTGAATCGACTGCTCTACCGCTGAGCTACACCCCCACGTTAAACAACATGTTTTTTTGGCTTTATTACCAAATTCTGGTGCAGATAATGTAATATTGTGCAACAGTTAGAAATAAGTATAAGCTTTTAAATAAAGGTGAGCATAATAGAGTGTTGATCGAAAAGGGCTTAAGCAGACATTTCAAAACCAAGTGAATATGACCAGGAATTGCCACAATCACATATCTCAGACCAACAAGTGCTACTAAGAGGAAGAGATACTAGACCATAAGAACAAACAAACACACACGCATAACAGCAAGAATGCAATGCTAGCCTATCAGAGTTCATTTAATACAGGATCGTATACATGAGTGTTCATATTTTATTGAATTTATTTAACGAGTTGAGGAGAAGAGATAAAACGCGAGGTTTGCTTAGCATTTTGTCTCTTTTTCGCAACGAGTTTAATAAATTCAATAAAACAGGAGCACAAATGTTAAATTCTATTTATCATATGACATTAAGATTAGTTTGAAATCACATTTCTGGCGTAAAAAGTCATTATGTACGCAACCTTGTTATTGGCGTCATTTCATACATGTTACATTACCCAAAAATCTTTAAACCACTATTCTAGTGCACTTGCTTTTGCAACGCGACGTCTGATTGGATAACGCCAAAAATTTACGACAGTATATCCTGCGAAATACTGTCGGAAATAGTCTGATGTCATTAATCACGTAACATTTCATTGGATGACGTGCGGCTCTATGCGGCTTGCAACTCTCTTGACAATTTGAGACGAAACCACAGAAGAGCATTAGTATGTGGATAACCATATTCAACATTTCCATTTGGGGAGGTATATCGTCGGATATACGGTCGGAAATTACGTTTTACAGATCCGCTCGCGCGTCGCCGTAAAACTAAATTTCCGACCGTATATCCGCCAAATGGAAATTTTAAATAAAGTTATCCCCTAATCACACTGGTCAATGTAAACGCACCGGCGGTTGCTACAGCGAGCTGGTTGTGGCATTTTTCCGCACAGGTGGTGGCTTAAAAGGTAAAAAAATCTATACCTGATGACTTTATGATTTATTTATAAGCTTGCATTTATTTTATTTTCGATGACATCTGGTGCACAGGCCAACGGTAGTATTGCAATTTATGGCTCTGCCAAGCAATTGGTGATTTAATTCATAGTTTGGACTGCAAATCCAACCCAGTTCTGGAGTTTTGCCAGGACAGGTGCTTTTTCTAGTGTAACTGTCTAAATTGAGGGAAATCTGCATGTCTAAGCGCAGCTGTTGTCACAATCCCATGAAATAACATCCAAAAAACGATTACCACTTTGTTTTTTGTTTTTCTTGGTAAACTAGCAAATGTTTTATTGAGGAATTTTATTACAACGCACTGGGAGCATTTTTTAAAGCATTGATACAACGCACTGATGTTTGCACTGAAGTGCTGTGGTTGCTGATTCAGACTCACCACAGCATTCGCTGTTCACATGTATACGTTACAAAAATCACCATTTCAGCCAGCACATGATATTTCGATACTGTGACGAAGGCTCAGGCGAGCCTGTGCAAACGTGCAGACCCACAAGAGCCTTCGCTGCCAGCACAAGAGATCTTGATACTTATCCCATTGTCCAGTGACTTTGCCTGCGCAAATATGCCGACTCATCAGAGTACTAGCTGCTGGCGTGAATAGCACTTAAATCGCCATTTGAGGCAGCATAGTGACGAAGGCTAAGGTAAACCTTTGCAAATGTTAAGACTCGCTAGAGCCTTCGCTGCTCGCACAATTTGGCATTCAATTGCCATTTGAGCCACCACATAAGAATTTTGAACTGTGCCAAAGGCTCAGACTAGACCAAGCAAATGTGCTGACTCGCCAAAGCCATCGCTTGTCACATGAATGACATCCAAAAATAGTAAGTGAGTATGATCGGGAAATATCACAAGTACAAACTGTAGACAAACCCATGGCACTGAGAGGAATAGCCACACAACAAGCATGAGACACCAGGATGACAAACTAAGCAAAGCATCCAGCTCTCTCTCTCTCTCTCACTTCCCCATCAAGATGATCGCAAAACAAGAATGGACATAAAGTGACAAAATATAGAACAATTACAGAATCCTATAATGGTAGTAACAATCAACAAGGAATCAACAACAACAGAACCACCGCCTTGGAATAGACAGCAGCCTAAGCCACTGGGGTGCTAAAATACTTTTTACTGGTACCAAGTCTTCGCCCTAGATTCTGCTGCTGTTAAGGCACAAAAAATGTTAAGCTCGCATGGAGGCTTCTTAACTATTGCATTGTATCACAACGGATAAACAATCTCATCAAATTAAAAGTTTTGGGGCCAATCTGAAAAATACGCAGAAACGCTGTCAAAGTGCGAACAGGGCTAGCTCTGGAGCGTCTCTGGTGAGTCTGCACATTTGCAGAGTCACGCTTGAGACTTCATCAGTGTACAAAAAACACAACATCTATGCCTATTGACTGTATGATTTCTTTATAAGCTTGCATTTATTTTACTTGTGATGACACCTGCGCGCAGAAACCGTCAGTAACATTGCAGTTTATGGCTCTGCCACGCAATGGGCGATTTAATTCATGGTTTGACCGACAAACCCAACACAGTTGCCAAGTTTGACAGTGACATGTGCTTTTTCTATTGTGACTGCCTAACTTGAGGAGATTTTGCATGTCTACGCACAGCTGCAGCTTTGCTATCATAGTCCCATGAAATAACATCCAAAAACGATTACTAATCTCTATTTTTCTATGCAGAGAAGGCTCTGGCGAGTCTGTACATTTGCACAGTCTTCGTCACAGTACTGAAATATCATGTGCTGACTCAAATATCGATTTGTGTACCGTTTATAACAACAGTGAATGCTGTGGTGAGGCTGTACCAGCAACCATGGCACATCTAGGCAACAATCAGTGCGTTGTATTATGCGTCAAAAAATGCTCCCAGTGCGTTGTAATAAAATTCCTCAATAAAACGTTAGCTAGTTTACCAAGAAAAATACAAAGTGGTAATCGTTTTTTGGATGTTATTACATGTAAACATGATAACAGCTGTGCTTAGACATGCGTGTTACCCTCAATTTAGGCAGTTTTACTAGAAATAAGCACCTGCCATGGCAAAACTCCAGAACTATGCTGGATTTGCCGTCCAAACCATGAATTAAATCACCAATTGCTTGGACGAGCCATAAACTGCAATGTCACCGATGGTCTGTGCGTCAGGTGTCATCACAAATAAAATAAATGCAAGCTTATAAATAAATCATAAAGTCAACAGGTATAGATTTTTTACCTTTTAAGCCATCATCACATTCGGAAAATGCCACCACCACAGGGGATACATCAATTTTAATTCAGCAGAGACCAAGGGTTGAGGGAAAAACACTTACAAAGCACTAGATGGTCCAGGCACAGGTATTTCTTAAATTGTGAGAAAACAAAAGACTTCTCTTCTGCGTTTGTTGCTATGCAGCAAACCCTTTCCCTGCTAGTCTAGAATAAGCTCTTCTTTGAAAACACTGCAGGACCAGATCAGATGGCTTCTGACAAGTTATCTGATCAGGATCCATACTGTTTCCCACTCTTATCGAAAACACATGCTTGCAACTGAAATGCTGCAGGTTGACAGGGTAAAATCAAATTAAGCAAATCCGTCCTATACCGTAAAAAGGAAGTAAACCCCGCCCCGCCTGCCCCGCCCCGCCCAGCACCCATACGAGCGGCAGTTGTACGATTATTGTACAGCTAGTTTTTTGCACGGCTACTATACATAATCGAAAATATTCCCTTTAGTTTCGTAAATATAAAGAACTTGAAATCGGTTATTTTTAATCTTATTAGACTGTATAGTCAAGGTTTAAATCATGATAATTTCATTCTATACCTTTATTGAATGAAAGATCGTTCAAATTTTGATGTTTAAGAAGTATGAATTTACTTCCGGTTTGACGTCAGAGAGCACTTGTTGACGACATTTCTGGATCAATGTTTTGTTTTGCATTGTAAATCTGTCACACTAAATATATCGAGTTGTAGCTGTGAAATAAGCCTTCAATATGCCAGTTATTTTACTGGAAAGAATTCCACTTCCAAGCCTGCGGGCTTACACAGGACTGAGTGTCGTATTGCTGGCATGTGCCGTTTTTTACGCCCATCAATTCGTCCAAACAGCGGAAGATGAAGGACTGGAAATACCTATCACTGCTGACCAAGATGTCGATGTGCACTATTTAAATGTTTCTCTGCCATATGATAGTTATGTTTGGAATATGGTTTATGTGATGACAACTGAAGCCTGGTGTGTTTGGGTATGTTAACAGCTCAGATGATTTATCAAAATAGGCAGGGTCTGAAAGGGTAGCGGGTCAACTCGGCCTGAAGTCAAGTCGGCCCCTGAGTCAACTTGGCCCTGGGTCAACTCGGCCTGAGTCAACTCGGCCCGGTGTATTTTCAGAGCGTTTAGTAACATATACATTGTATGGTTTTGAGTTTTGCATAAAAGTTTTGACTAAATCAAAGATAAATATTAAACAATTATTGACAAACATTGCAATTAAGCTCTTAATTGGGTGAAGTTAATTGGTATTTGATTAAAGGTAATAGCTGTCTTGAACTTAATGAATGGTTTTCGCACTTTGCCAAGCACTGACTTCCCATATCTTGCAAACAAGGCAATCTCCGCCCCTTTTATCATTTTATATTAAATTATGTCTACATTCTTACTTCTTGGAGACTATATTCTTTTGTATAATAGATCTACTATTTTATCTTCTTTATGCTACCGTTATGAAGTCAGACCCGTTGAGAAACATAGTCAAGATTGACAGCCCAACTACCAAACATTAGTATTCCCTCAAACTTTTGTTAACATTTTTTTATAAAACACACACCAATCAGAATGGCACTGGCATCCTTATTGAAAATCAAGGATGGGTGGTCGAAACTACCCCCGGTTTTAACCGGCAGTTTTAACCGGTTAAAACCGCCCCGGTCAATATGCCAAAAAGTGGTCAATAGGAATCTGAGTGGTCGATTGAAATTTTTTAGTGGCCGTTTTGGTGGTGGACTGAGATATTAGGTCAATTTTTACATAAAATGTATGTTCTATTTATTGAAAAAATAAAAAATACTGTTCCGTCACTGCCAAGGGCACTTGTTACCGTAGCACTGACTTCTGCATAACAGTCCAGGCACCTAACGGCTAACACTAGTCTTTTTTAATCTTCAAGGGCAGAATTACGCCGGAATAGAATAACCATACAGCCTGACAAGGTCTTTTTTCATCATTTTGAGACAATAACTTTTATGAATTTATGACACTGGTCAAATTATTAACTTAACTGATAACAGCAGATAACAGAATGCAGAGCTCTCGGAAACGCAGAATTACGCGTATTGGTACGCACGTTTTTTCCCTGGGACGCATGATCTACGCTAGGCGGGAGTTCCGCGTACGCGTGTTTTTTTAGTTGGCACGCGCTAAAAAGATAAATACACACCAGGAGATCAAAAGCCCTTTGATATTATCGATCGCGACACGCTTTTGGAGCCGCGGGAGACGTGATTATTGTCCTGTCTCTGTTGACCAATCGTTTGACTCTGACTGCAGTGTAGCAATTCTGACAGGTGATTGACAGGAGTACCGATGCGGGACAGTGTGATTATTACGAGGTGATTAAGTAATTAAATTAAGCAAGGATTATCGGATAATTGTTTGAAACAGATGCGCTTTCGATTTACCGTCAATTAAAGGGAGAAAAACTAATAGGGTATTGTAAACATCAGACTACCGACTTCCGAATTCGACTGAAAGAGAAAACATATTTAATTGCATTTGTTTGCGATTTGGGAAAACATAATCATGGAGAAAAAACAATTAGTTTACGGATTTGTTTTTTCCATTCGTTCATTGCAACGGCAAACAAGAGTGAGAATTCTTGAAAAAAAAAAAAACAGCGGTAAGCCGTAAACGGTAACGTCCGACTGACAAAAGTTCCAAATGAAGCTGCACTACAAGCTGTGCGATGAAATATATCATCGGTTCAAGCCGAGTGTCTAGATGAATCACTTTCAGCAATTAAAATCGTTCATTCTAAATCATGGAAGCCATGTTAAATGGCTAAGTAATGTGAGTCTATTCATTGCAAACGCCGTAGACACTAGCAAGATGCGTTTTTTAAAAGAAAAAAAAGACTTCCATCTTTCTTTCTACAATACTGGCCTCGTTACGCAAGGGAGTGCGAATTTTGGAATTTTGATAAAATAAAAAACAAAAACAACAACAAAACAAAACAAAAACAAACAACTTTTGGCTGGATTTTTGTTTAAATAAGGAGTGCACTAAACTCCTCTGTGGACTGGATATTGGCCACAGAAGGAGGCAGACTATTTCAATGTGGAATAGTTCGGGGGAAAAAGGAATTCTGCATAAGATTATACAAAACAGAGGACTGCTATCTGTCTGCCTGTCTGTCATGAAGTGTCTGTCTGTCTGTCTGTCTGTCTGTCTGTCTGTCTGTCTGTCTTGTTAATGAATAAAACGAGTACCAACAGTTTAATCTTTTATTTTGATAAGGCCAAACAAAAAAATGTGTGTTCAGGTTACATGAAAAAATATAGCAAAATATTTTTTGTTAAGTTGGAACAATCCATTAATGCTTAAAGGGTTAAAATCAGTCGATCTAAAAATTATTCAAATGTATCACTTCCGGCTAAAATGGAAATGATATACGGTATGAACAAATTGGTGGGACTCCAACTTTTTTGGAGTGGGACTCCTACTTTTTCCAATGGGTCAAATATTTTTGCCAGATGGGAGTCCTGAACTCCTGTTTTCAAAATCCTAGTGAGAGCTCTGGAATGACCACACTTTCACACCTCTATATTAACACAGATGCCAGTGAATTAGCTAATGCATTTTAAGCTCAGTGATTGGATAGGTTGAATAAACTGGACACACCTTTTTAGTCTGATAGACATGTCCAGTATTTTGACAGTTTTGTTTGTTTAACTTCTTGATATATTGTTCAACATTAGTGTTATCTTTACAATTTTCATACCTTTGTCTTTTCAGGTGTGAAGCCAATTCAATTTGCATTTCTATTCAAAGACTACATGATGGCCCCTTTGATGATCAATTTGAAGAATTGGTTGATTTTTTTGTACTTCCTTTCATTTAATAGTCACAGATTAAAAAAATCAAAGCTATGAAAAAGCTAAATTTAAAGTTTATATATTTAATTTCATTGCTCGCGTTTGCTTTACTTTTTTTCATTAATGAATAATAGAAAATAAGTTCAAGTCTGGAGTCTGAACTGAAAGTTGTGGTAATGATTCAGTTTGATTGAGACTGAAGATCTAAAACTATTGACATTCATTTTTGCTTGTTTTAAAGTTTATTTAATTATCAATACATTTTTAAAGCAATTGCAACTCATGAAACACATTTTCAATTAAGCCTGTATTATCTTTTATTGAAACTATTTTAAGTCTGTTTATAGAGTCCAGTAAATTGGGATAACTTTTGCTAAGTATCTTCACATCAACCATGTTTTTTTCCAATCAACCAATAGACCACCAATCGACCAGTAATGACCGGTTAAAACCGGTAATGACCACTGGTCTGGTCAATATGCATATTGACCGGTCGATTGCCAACCTTGTTGAAAATAGCAGGCTATAAAGAACCAGGCCGAGATGACCGGGACAAGTTGACTCAGGCCGACTTGACCAAAGGCCTAGTTGACCCGCATTCGTTTGAAAGCCCCTGCTGAGCCGAGCTGCCAACTTGCCGAGTCCAAAATTTATTTTTTCAACAACATCCTCCGAGGGGATATATCATAAATATTTTTTATATAAAATCATGCCATAGACTAAAAACAATAAGTGGAACATAAAGAAAATTTATAATTTTGATTTTATTGCCATTTTATTCCTCGCAGGGGGACTGAAAGCCCCTTCTAAGTGAATCGCCATTTCAGTTGATTTTCGAGATCTTAATGGGCAAATTGAGAAGTCTTTAAGCGATTTGACAAATAATGTAAAATAAAAATATAAATGGAGATAATGTATAAAGATATCTTACGTAAAAATGTGTTAATTTCACGAAAATGATACAGTCGACTCTCGTTAACTCAACTATGCATAACTCAATACTATCACTTATCTAGACTCGATGGCCCGGTCCCGGTATTTTCCCCTATATATTATTGCAATTCCACAACGTTTATCTCAACAACGGCTAAGTCAATAAAACTGGTAACTCGTTATGAAAAACTGGTCCCGCTGATCAATTTTAGTGTATTTTACAAAGCCTAACTCGATTCCATTTCAAAAGAAAAAGACAGTCATTAACTTACCTTTTTATCTGAATGTGTCTCCAATTAATCCACCGTTTTGAATGTTAATTATTCCCATTTAATTTGTTTGATCACTTGGTCCACGTGTAGTAAATTAGCGTGTTGTAAATTACATAATTGACCGCGGTCGGCGAATTCTATTGATGTATTGTGTTCAACTTCAAAGAGGGCCGCGGGTACATGTCTATCTCTGAGCTAATGTGTCATATTTGAGCAATCTATTGAGTATTAAGCCTGTCCGATGACTGCTCGTTTTAAATAATTTAATTGTTTTTCGGGCCATTTTTTGATTTTTTGAAAACAGATGCAGCGTTTTATTTCAGGCACTGTACAGTTGTGCGTTTAAGGCTATTTTCGGACATTGGTCATGTCATGACAAAAGCTGACGAAAATTAAAACGTGCATGTACACTGTTTGTTGGGGCTTAAACTTATGACGACGTACGAAAGGGTAAAACCTGCGACCGCAGGACCAGTTGCCGATACTTACTTAGAACTGAAAATGCTTTGTTTTTTATTTTGCCTTAGAAAGTGAAAAGATGGCCATTATGTCGGGACTGCAGTGGTACCTGAAAAACAATTCTATTTTTCCCCTTTTTATTCTTGTTTTTTTTTATTTCAATTCCCAATGCCAATTGATTCATCCCTCAGTTCATTAATTTAATATAGCTACCAATAACGATTTATTAAAGGACAAGTTGAATGAAGGTGAGTTATTTTGCCCCAAAAATTGTGGCTATACGTCATGATATGGTTGCCTCAAACTACTGATAACTCAACACATTTTGCTCAGTCCCTTGAAATTCGAGGTATCGAGAGTAGACTGTAGTTTCATAACGGCCACATCAAGTTCTATTTATAGCACTTGAGATTTACGACTTTATTAACCACAGACAAATGTAAACGGCCCAATACCACCATGTACGGTATGCAGTAAGCAAACTAAATCGGACAACCATCGATCTGCCATCAAGACGTCTTTCAAATGCTGGTGGGCCTAAGGTGTTCAAAGGGGTGGGGGGGGGGGGGGGGTAACTCTGATATTTCCATACATATTAAGGGTAATTTTTTGGGTTCAAAATTTTGAATTTCAATTTTTTTGGGGTTTCCAGAAAAAATGGGATTACCCCAAAATTTTGAATCTCAATATTTTTGGGGGTTTCAGAAAAAATGGGAGTACCCCCCCCCCCCCCCCCCCCCCCCCCCCCCTATCAGAGGTTGTATCAGTTGGCGAATTCAACCCAGCACACTTGTAGTGGAACCAGTTCTGACATGTTTTGGTATCGCACTGCACCATCTTATCAAACAAATTTGGAAACTCACACAAAGCTGCACAGTCTGCTGCTTTAGAATAATTAAGCACTTTTTCAGTTTGTTTCCGCAGTTTCAACTTCCTTCTCAATTTCGGAAAGGGCGTGAGTTCCATATTTTCAATACAGTTGTGGAGATGGTCTCTCATTCTCATAATGTCAAATTCAGCCTGCAACACTCCTTTTCGCCCAGTGTAGCAAAATTCTGTACAAAATGCAATGGCGAATACCTCACAGTCAACGAGATTTTTCTGTTGTTTAGTAGTGGTTGCCAGTGTGATGAATCTGGGCACTAGGCGCAATACGGACTTAAAATGAAAACTGAATTGCGCCTAGTGCCTAGAATAATCACACTGGCATCGACCATTGGCTCTTCTCACTTCAAGACAAATCTTCCAGTGATATTTATGTTGTGGACAGTATGATAGGAGGTTCCAGACAGCTAAGCACAAGTGTTGAGATGCCATTTTTGCAGTTGTACGGCAGACAAAAATTAAACGCATCTTTACTGAACACCAGAAAAATCTCGTTGACTGTGGAGTATTCACCATTGCATTTTGTACAGAATATTGCTACACTGGGCGAAAAGGGGAGTTGCAGGCTGTTTGGCAGTACTGACTCAGTCAGCATACAACCTCGGACAGGGGGGGCCTCCCATTTTTTCTGAAAGCCCCCAAAAGTATTGAAATTCAAAACCCCCCAAAAATACCATACAGGTACATATGTTATTTAAATATCAGAGTACCTCCCCCCCCCCCTCCCCTTTGAACACCTTAGGCCCACCAGGGAAACGTCATTAAAAGACATTTTGATGGCAGGCTGATGGTTGTCCGATTTAGTTTGCTTACTGCATACCTCACATGGTGGTATTGGGCCGTTTACATTTGTCCGTTTTCGTCATTGTGGTTAATCAAGTCGTAAATCTCAAGTGCTATAAAAAGGATTCGATGTGGCCGTTTTGAAACTATCTTTTTTCGAGAAATTAACGCACTTATACTTAAGATATCTTTATACATTATCTTCATTTATATTTTTTCTTCACATTATTTGTAAAAATCGCTTGAAGACTTCTCAATTTCCCAATTAAGATCTCGAAAATCAACTGAAATCGCGATTCACTTAGCAGGGGCATTCAGACCCCCTGCGGGGAATAAAATGGCAATAAAATAAAAATTATAAAACATTATAAATTATCTTTATGTTCCACTTATTGTTTTTAGTCTATGGGATTATTTTCTGTAAAAACTATTTAGGATATATCTCCTCGGAGGATGTTTTTGAAAAAATAAATTTTGGACTCGGCAGGTCAGCGGCTCGGCTCGGCAGGGGCTTTCATACCCGACCATCAAAATATCACGAGCCAGTTATGAAACCCCATACCCCCGGCCCTACTCTGAACTCCTCACGGAAATTACCGAGTAGTCTCTAAATTTTGCGCTCATATACTTTGCTTATCTTGAGCTATGATAGCTAATTACACAACATTGACATGCTTTGTATTAGCGACTGTGAATCCTGATGACATTGTCTTTGCGCAGGCGCGATACTAAAGAATCGACCTGTCTGCTAAGGCACATCACGACGGAAAAGACGGATTTGTGTCAATACGCGGTGTGCATTACCCAAAACACTACGTTAAAAAAGTAGCAAGCACTGGATGGCTGTAAATAATCCGTTTATGGAGACATCAAGTAACCTTTCCTAGCTTAACAATAACAATGTTTGGTATTACAGTATTTAGCGATACAATAATAATATTTTCTGCAGTAGAATATATTTTGAAACATGTCCCACATGGCCAGGTCAAAAAAAGGTTTCGGTGACGCGTGATGACGCAGATCAATAACAAGTTTGAATCGACCAATCGAGCGAATCACATGATCTGATGACGCTATTGGTAAACAAGTATGTCGCACGCACCCACAATGCTCTAATCAGATAGGTCGGTATGCGATAGTCATGCCACCTAACGGTTAGATATTGTCCTGATGATCATAAGGGACACAAAGCAGATTACTGTAGTCCGCATAAAGTACTAAGTATGGTGCACAAAACAGTATTTTTCTGATTTTTAGGACAGCAGGGGGCTGCTAATCCCGTCTGGCTGCATTAGGGCAATCATCATGGTAACATTAGGTATGTGGGTATTACAAAGTTCTTGACATAGGAATTTTATACGGTTTATTATGAAGAATCAGGTCTAAATTCTTGTGCTTGGTGTCATGTGAGCCCGTCATGACTTTAATATGTACTATATTCCTCCCAATTACAGGACTTTAGTTAAGAGTGTGTAACGAAAATTTAATTTTCTTATTTCTCAACCAAAACATATGTTGTGGGTACTCAAAAGAACCGTCTCAATGAGACGGTTCTTTTGAGCACCCAAACCATATGTTAAAAGTAATGGGTAAGAAAATATTAACAATTTTTTGCTGAAAATTTTTGTTTATCTAAACCTGTGCAAATATCAACACTTTTCTTGCAGGATTGGAGTTGTGATTATGTTTTACAAGCGGATTTCAACACTGGATATATCCAGGTTTAGCAAATTAGCACAGTAAGGGTTAATAAGTAATATCCATATTAAAAAATCTAGTTAGGTCGTGTATATCTTGTAGATAATTTCTATTTTCAGACTCTGGTGAACACAGCCTACTGTTGTCTAATTCTGCTTGGTAAACTTGTACAGAAGATTGTGTTTGGTGAGCTGCGAGTCAGTGAACAACAGGTGAGTGAATATATATGAGCTGCGGCATGAGATTTCCAACAATTTGACATTTTGACAAGTGTAGACTCGGACGAGCCTCTGCAGCTTCCTGTTAGCTTAGAAACTCCAAATGGTGTACAGCCAGTAGCTTAACAATCATAGAATACTCAAGCGACCAGCAAAGGCTTTGATCAGACTGCGCGTATGCGCAGGCTGATTTGAGGCTTTGCTGGTCGCACT
Source organism: Loripinus fragilis (assembly GCA_964019695.1). Classification (NCBI taxonomy): domain Eukaryota; kingdom Metazoa; phylum Mollusca; class Bivalvia; order Lucinida; family Lucinidae; genus Loripinus; species Loripinus fragilis. The sequence continues at coordinate 81,677,886 of OZ026523.1, read as the reverse complement.
TACAACATTGTTGGAAATCACATGTCATGGCTCATATGGTAGTGAAATGTTCTAAAGATTCAAACAGTTTTCTTATTCTTTTCTCATTGGTTTAGATAAACAAAACTTTTCAGCGTAAAATTGTAAATATTTTCTTACCCATCAGTTTTAACATATGTTTTGGGTGCTCAAAAGAACCGTCTCATTGAGATGGTTCTCTTGAGTACCCACAACATATATTTTGGTTGAGAAATAAGAAACTTAAATTTTCGTTATACACTCTTAACTAAAGTCCTGTGTTCTCAACGAAAATGGAGGCTGTCGAGGCTGGAATTCACAAAATGCTTGTAAGAAAAGCAAACAGGAAGACCTCATATAGAAGCAGCCTGATATGGATCTGCACTGTTTATCTTCAGGCATTTTTGGCAGACAATTACAGTGTTCAAATGTTTAGAACATTTTCCATAAGTATTTCTGTCTTGTTCTCCTTGGTATTCTCTGTGGGAGTAAGTGAACGGCAGGTTATTGAAAATATTCTTGGTAAACATTCTGTAATATTTTCAACCTTCATTAAGCTACCATCTGTCATTAAGAATTTTGTTTCGTCTATTTTTGAGTGACCGCTTAAGACAGGTTTTACTGTATATGGACATATATCGGTATATGGTTGTTAAAAAAAGACATATTATTAAACAAACACAAAAAATAAGTGAGTATGATCAGGAAATACCACAATCACACACTGCAGACCAACCCACGGCACTGTGAGGAATAGCCACAGAACACTAGCAGTAAAAAGACAACAGGAAGACAATGTAAGTAAAGTAACCAGCTTTCTCTTCCTCCTCAAAACTTGAAAGGAAACTAACACTATGATGAAATAGTCTGGGCTAAAGAAAACCTCAAGTTGAGTCACGGTGAGCCCAGCCAAAGACAAGCATCAGACAATAACCAACACATTAGGGCTATCATTGAGTCTGAGGCCTGACCCAAAACAGACTTATAATCTGTCAAGCTCTAATTTTATTTAAACTGGAAGAAAGAATCCATTTGGGTTGGTATAAACTATATTTTATTCAAATATATTTGTAGGTACCTCAAGATAGAAACATATCATATACACAAACCTTTACATTTGAAAGGGATACAGAAATAAGTCAAGGACTTGTTTCAATCTGTTACCCATCAGTTTAAACATGTGTTTTGGGTGCTCAAAAGAACTGTCTCATTTTTTCTTTTGAGTTCCCATTACATATATTTTGTTCGAGGAATAAGAAAATTATTTTTCAAATAGCGCACCCTTACCTTAAGGCCTGCTGTTAATACATACAGCTTCCAACAGAATAGGCACATGAGATATAGTGGTTCATTTCTGTTCACTATTTTCAGCATTTGATGTTCATTGCTTTCAGCATTTGATGATTATTATTTTTCAGCATTTGATGTTCTTTTATTTTTCAGCATTTGAAAGACAAGTTTTGGAACTTCCTGTTCTACAAATTTATCTTTGTGTTTGGTGTGATGAATGTACAGACAATGGAGGAAGTGGTTCTCTGGGTGGCCTGGTTTACTGTGCTGGGATTCTTCCATCTTCTCACACAGCTCTCCAAGGATAGGTTTGAATATGTATGTAAAATAGTCATATATGAGTAGCGACATGTGATTTCCAACAATGTGGCAATATGACAAGTGTAGACACAGACGAGCCTGTACAGCCTCATCTTCAGCTTAGAAACTCCAAATCATGTTCAGTCAGTAGCTAAACACTCCTAGAATATTCAAGCAACTAGCAAAGGATCTGATCAGACTGCTTGATGCGCAGGCTGATCTGAGGCTTTGCTGGTCACACATACCACATTGTTAGAAATCTCATGTCGCGGCTCATAAAGGGCCAGTTAAGCAAATTTATTTCGCATAAAATTGCTATTATTTTCTTACCTATCAATTTTAACATGCGTTTTGGGTGCTCAAAGGAACCGTCTTAACAAGACGGTTCTTTTGAGTACCCACAACATATGTTTTGTATGAGAAATAAAGAAAATGCGTTTCCAATATGCACTCTTATCTGGAGGTCTGATAGTTGAATCACTTCAGGAGAAAATGGATCTTAACACTGAAAATGCCAATTATCACTCATCACTACAGCTGGTGATAATTTTTTGCAATATCCTTGATTTTCTGTCAGTAGATTATTTACACACAAGATTATGTCTTATTTGGTATCTTAATCAGGGACACATTCAATCTGCTGCAAGTTTTTCGAACAGTTTAAAGGGTTAAATGATGGCCATTTTATATGAAATTTATGAAACAAGCCTTTGTCTTGTTTCATAAATTTTATATGAAATAACCATATGTATCTACTGTTTATCATAGAAACACCTTGTGACTCTTTTGCAAACAGAGCAGACCCAGATCAGGCAGCTCTAATAAGAGCTGCCTGATCAGGGTCTACTCTGTTTGCTTATAGAAATATGATTGGATATGATCCTTCACTAGTGGACCTGACAAGTTATTAATTTGTTCTTTGTACAAATGTGAAAGTTAATTTACATAATTATTCATAGTGGGTGGAGCTTAGCATGAATATTCACGAAGGAAAGAGTTAAGACATTGGTACATGACTACATGTATTATTCTCGCACACCAGATCGGGATTTCCGCTGTTTTACCCATTTGAGAAAATTATATCTCACATACTCGTACCAGCCCATAGGAAAGATAAAAACGAACCATGGGAAAGATAAAAACGAACAGCTGCATGTCGGCTGCACACTTGCCGCACATAGATCCATGACATCACTGCAATGTTAAAATGTCACATCTCAGCATATTCAGGATTTTCTGGAAGCCTTTTTCATGTTTTTCCAATATAAAATGAGCAAGAAAAAGGATCTATTATTCGTGTGAGGATGGATAGAAAAATCCGTCCCTAGTGATCACCATTTGTCATAACTCGGCAAGCCTCATGATGCCAATCGGTGATACTTGGACAGCTTTTTCTTTCCCACCATCACACTCATGATGGATTCTTATAATCTTACTTCAGGTATCCTTCTCACCAACAACAGCTCGAGTGGTTCATGTGAAGCTACTGTCACTCCTCTGTGTCATTGTCCTCTCATGTTGTGGACTACTTGCTGTATGTGCCATGGTCGGAACTCAGATGGGCATTACAATATTTGCCTTTATGGCGGCAGAGGTAAGTCAAACTATTTTTATCAAATATTTGTTTCCCCTTGTTCTATAACAATAAAAAGGGAAGGGTCAGTTGCAGGTTTCCCTGATGCAGGATATTTAGTATGAGTCTACAACAACAGTGTCTTGGACCCTCTGTAATAAATTTCATGCCTTCAGATAAGACAGCGTCTTCAAAAATTATTTTCTTATTTCTCAACCAAAGCATATGTTTTGGGTACTCAAAAGAACCGTCTCAATTAGACGGTTCTTTTTAGCACCCAAAACATATGCTTAAACTGATGGGTAAGAAAATCATTACAATTTTACGCTAAAAAAGTAGCATATCTGGACCTATGAATTTGTGCATGCCTTGGACCAAGGGGCCAAAATACAGCCATTGTAATGTTTGTAAGTAATTAGCCACATAAAAGGCTGGGCCCACTTAAAATACATAGCATCATTAGCTTAATTCACTTCAGTAATGTTTTTAGAAGGATGTATTCTTGAAATATATGTATGGATATGGAAACTTATCTGACTTGATTGGTTAGTCATAGTAGCGCCCCTTATGTATACTTCAGAACCCTCAGCACAGAAAAGTCTCATAACTGAGGCAAAACCCTGGTCATTTGTCAAGCGAACACTTCTATAAAAAAAGACACACACACATCAACATTATTTTTTTCCATAAAAAGTCTAAAATTTCAAATACTAAAAGGTCTTGACAAACTGTAAGCTCAGATTAGACTGCTTCAGTCCTGAATTCTCAGAAAACTTCAGCATCTGCCATTTTAGAGCCGGTTAGCTAAGTCCATGGATAGTAAGTTGAGCCATTTGTTGATTTCATGTACATAGTTTGCATTGACTTATGCTGTCTTTGTATTTTTTGTTCAACAGTGTTTCCTATTGGCTATCCGTACCTTGTATGTAGTGGTAAGGTATGGCCTACATTTGGTGGATATGAACCTTGAAGGAGTCTGGGAGAACAGGTCAAAGTATGTCTACTACACAGAACTCCTGTTTGAACTGGCTGCCCTCTCCATAGATTTTGGACATCATCTTCATATGCTGGTAGGTAGTCAAGACTCAATAACATACACATTTGCCTTGAGAAACCTCTTTAAGATAATTGATGTTTTTTGGCAACGCAGTCAGGGGACAAAAATACTTCAATAATGCTCTTGTCCTGCAGGAAGAGTGACTTACAATTTTCACTCGCCCTGCAAACACATGCACGTGTCCTTTAAAAGCATATGCAATAAAGAATATAAGGGAGTAATATGCAATATGACTTCCTGGAGTAAAATTTCCCAAAGCACTTGTCCTACAGGACGAGTACTTTTGAAAGAATTACTCGTCCTTTCTAGATTTCACTCGTGATTATGAGCGGACAAGTGGAATTTTTGTCCCCTGGCAGTTACTCAATGGTAGAGTGTGTGACTTGAGATTGAGAGGTTGCGTGGTCAAGCCTCACCGGAGGCACTGCATTGTGTCCTTAAGCAAGACACATTATCCTCTGCTTAGTTCTGGTTCAACTCAGGAAGACCCATTCAGACATGACAGAAAAATTGTTGACTCAGATGTAAAGAATCAAACACAATAATTGATGGCTAAAGATGTTTAAAGGATGTCAGGTATTGTTTTGGGGGTAAAGAACCCCTTTTCAGCTTTGAAAACATCAAGCAAGTCCTGATAAATTATATTATAAGTTCTTAAACTTTTATAGCAGTGTTCGATATATGATTGATTGAGACTGGCATGATCATTATGATACAGATAACAATTCATAAGTACTGGTTCTTGTCACACATGTTTCTAGCCTATAAGCTTGGCATCAACTCAAAGGCCAAAGCAGAATGTTATTATACAAATTTGTAAGCCTGAACATTGCAAAATAGTGTTTTATTTAGAAAGAATATTATAAAGGACCATTGTCACATTTGACGAAGTGACATAATCAACCGATTGTCTTTCTACAAATTGTCATGTGACACGTTTAGTTGCATCCAGTGAGTACCCACAGCATATATTTTGATGAAGATATAGAAAACAGTAAAGAAAAATAGTAATTCTTTGAATAAGGGCTTATCAATCTGTTCAGGTGTTGGTAAGGCCAATATTATAAAATATTTAACATAATTACATGGGTCCAGATAAGGATAGTTTGTGCTCCTAAAATTGCATTTGTTTCCTTACCCATCAATTTAAACATGTGTTTTGGGTGCTCAAAAGAACTGTCTCATTGAGATGGTTCTTTTGATTACCCACAACATATGTTTTGGTTGAGTAATAAAAAAAATATGCACTCTTATCTGGAGGCCTATGATAACTGTCAGCATAAGTCTTTAAAAATTATATACCCTCTTTTGATAATGGTGTAGTGCTAGCTGATCAAGATCAACACAATGATTAAAACGCAAGATTGACTGGAAATCAAAAGTCCCTATAGTGTAAACCACTAACATATTCAGTGTGCACTTTTAAAGCATGTGGCCTTATTCGGTCAAATATGGTAGCATTCTGCAATGTATCATATTTTACTTTCCATGTTTAGCTGCCAGTTTTGTTAATTTTCAGTTAAATAGAAAATGATGCCATGTGTTTCAGATACAGCTACTTTTAATTTCAGTTATGGGGTAACATTTTCCTGAGTATGGCGAGTCTGGTGATTCTGATGCAACTGAGATACCTGTTCTATGAATTCCAGAGAAGGATCAAGAGACATAAGAATTATCTCAGAGTTGTCAAAAATATGGAGGCAAGGTACATACAGGAATCAGTATTCACTTAACTCTTCCCTTGCTAGCGGCGACTTTGGGCTTCTGCTGATAACATTTGCAAACAATTTGGACCCAGATCAGGACCGACAGAATGTCAGTCCTAATTTTGACACTTAGATAGTATTTTCTAAAAATAATTTTTGGAATAGTTACCCTTGTATCTAGAGTACAAGGACGAAAGTAATGAAATATGCATTACCCCGGCATCCAATTTAGGTTACCTTGCACCCCCCCAGGATTTGAGAATGGGGGTATGCCTACAAAAGTACTCATATCTCAGCTGTTACTTATCCTAGACTACTAAACTTAATACCAAATTAAAGCTTAGACATAGGCCTATTATCCCCATGTTGCATATGCAAATTATCTAATTTGCATATTCATAAATATTTGTGAAAACATAAAAAATGTGATTCACAGATGGGGGTATATGTACAATTTCAATAATATCTCAGCTGCTTTTAGCCATAGATTACTAAGATTTGTAGTAAATGAAAGCTAAGACATAGGTCTTTTATTCTATGGTCAAAAATACAAGTTATCATATTTGCATAATTTGCGTATTCACGAATATTAATAAAAACGCAAAAAATAAGGGAAAATCATTAAAAGTATAAATAAGCTGATTTATCCCAATACTGTCATTGTTGCATGTTTTGATATAATCAATGGTACAATTTGACAAGTCTTCTCATCCAGTGGTCATATATATATTATATCTCATTTGCATATTCATGAATATACATGAAAATTTTAAAAGATGAGGGAAAATCACATAAAAACTATAAGCCTAGGGGAGGGGTTGAGGTACGATCTATCCTGCACTCCTAGGGCCTTTTAAATTCATGCCAAAGTGTTCAGTGGGACCCTCTGAATGGGAAACGAAGTTCACCTCAAAACATTTTGGTATGGGCTATGTGAAAATGCATGGTTTCCATGGCAACCCCTAAAATGATTTACGAGAATGGGGGTAGGCCTACAAATTCAATCATATCTAGGGTTCTACTTATCCTAGAGCACTAAAATTGGTGTCAAATTAAAGCTTAGACACATGTCTTTCTTCCTGTGGTCAGATATGTAATTCTACTAATTTGCATATTTATGAATATTAATGAAAACCTTAAAGATTAAAATAAATCGTAAAAAACCTTAAATATACATATTTCAGCCCAAAAACATCCTCAAACTACTATTGTTGCCAGTTTTAATATAATCAGTGGTACAATTTGATAAGTTCTCTCATCCAGTGGTCCTACTTGAAAAATATTTCATTTGCATATTCATGAATATTAATGAAATCTTAAAAATGAGGGAAAAAAACATGGGTAAACTATAGTATGCAAGGGGGTAATCAGTCCTAAATTGAACACAATGACATTTCCTTATGGGTGTAAATGTGTCCATTGGGACCACTTAAATGCAAAAAAAGCATTGTCCTCAAAAAAAAATGCTCTTTGGTTATATGAAATTTCATGGTTTTCATGGCAACCCATTATACGACTTTAAATAATGGGGGTATACAAACAAAAATACTCATATCTCAACAGCATCTCATCCTAGATTACTAAACATGGTACCAAACTAATCCCTGGACATAACTGTTTAATTTGGTAATTAGATACGCAAAATATCTAATATACATATTCATGAATATAAATGGAAACTTTAGAAATCAGATATAAAATCTCAGAAAAATTTAAAGGTGTATGTATAAAATTACCAATATCTCAGCTGCTATGCGTCCTAGTGTATCAAATTTGGTGACAAATCAATGCTAAGACATAATACTTTTACCTTAAGGTCAGCTATGAAAAATAATTAACATAAATAATAAATAATTTTAATTAAAACAGTAGAAATAAATGAAAAATCACGGGGAAAGTCAAGGGGGTGTACTGACAAATCTAAAAATATCTCAATTGCTAAGTGCCCTAGAGTACCAAACTTGGTTTTAAAAAATGCTAAGACAATAGTTTGTTTAACAAATGATCACATTTTTAAATGATCATATTATAATATTCATGAATATTGATGACACCATGAGCAGCCTGAGAAAAATACTTGAAAATTAAGGGGATATACCTACAAAATTACTCATATCTCAGCAGCTTATAGCCCTTAAGTAGCAAACATGGTGCCAACTTATTGCTATGACACAGCCCTTTATCTCAACGGCAATATATTCCAGTTGTCTCATTTACATATTCATGAAAATTAATATAAACATTAGAACAAAGAGAAAAATTGCCGTGAAAATAAACGGATATACCTACAAAATTACCAAAATCGCAGCTGCTAATTGCCCTAGATTGGCAAACATTATGCTTAATTCAAGTCTATGCATAACAGTTTTACTTAGTGGGAAGATATAAGAGTTATCTAATTTGTATAAGATCAATATTAATAAGAACTTTAACAATACAAGAAAAAAATGTATACAAATTGATAGCAGTGTATCTACAAAATTGCTCATATCTCAGCTGCTATAAATCTTATACTTTTTTTCTTTAACTCAAAAAACCCTAGGATTTTACTGTTATATATGAGAGCAAGTTTGCTACTATAGGACAATTGAAAGCTAAGATATGAATCATTTTGTAGATACACCCCCTTATTTTTCCTGTATTTTCTCTAATTTCTCATGTTTTCATCAATATTCGTGGGAAATTAAATTTGATGTGTTATGAATTAGATCATTTTGGTAAACATGCTGTCAAAGCATTAATTCAAAATTAGGTTTGGCACTATAGGGCAATAAACAACTGAGATATGAGTAATTTTGGAAGTGCACCCCCTGATTTTTCTGCATTTTTTTCATTTATTTCTTCCGATTTCATTAAAATTCATGAATATTCATGATAAATATTTTTCATATTATACATTAAGGTAAAGGTACAATGTCTAAGCATGGGTTGCCATGGAAACCATGCATTTTCACATAGCCCAAACCAAATTTTTTTTAGGACACCTTCGTTTGGCATCCAGGGGGTCCCAATGAAAAATTTGGGGCCCATGAAAAATTGTCCTGGGGGGGTGCAAGGTAACCTAAATTGGATGCCGGGGTACATAGAAGACAGCTTCTGTGAAGATTGAATGTCTGCCATGCCAGAAGACCACAGCTGTTCTAGATATGCAGACTATTTATTCGAAAAATATGTAACTCATTCCCTCGAAATTCCATCCATAAATATGGGCAGAAATTGGTGAGCAGGGGGCAACATATAGCAATATTGTATAAAGAAAGATAAAAAGTCTCCGATCAGAAATATTGATCATATATTAGGTCTGTTGTGACCCCATATATGGAAATTTAAGCATCTGGATAGGTAACTCGGGTGTGTTGATGTTCAGGTTATATGTACAGGTTATGTTAGTTTTGATTCTCTTGTTAACTATGTTAACCTAGAGTAATAAAGAATAGAATTATATTGCTATATGGCAGACAGAAGTGGGACTCTTTTGTATTATAGAATCGCTCAAACGTAAATCTCCCGCTGCAGTTAAATTGAAATCTTATTACTTTTGCAGTTATCAGTTGATAAGTAAGCCAATTAGATTTTGGCACATAATGCACATCAGTTCAGTCTGACTTGAGTCTTCACTACTTGCATTTACATTTAAAGTGATTGTTAAGGTGATTGTTCATGCCAAAAATAGCTTTATAACAACTATAAACTTATAGGCTGACCAAAAATATGCTTCCCCATTCTCAAAGAACAGGTGGATCTTTTTCCGTGGTAACAAAGTAAAAACATATAAGTTTTGCACTAGATGGTTTCACTGGCTGGCAATGACACCATATTCCCTAGCAAACTCTGTCAGATGGTGCATTACAAGCCTCAAGATAAGAGTGTGTAATAAATGAAATATTTTCTTATTTCTCAACCAAAACATATGTTGTGGGAACATATGTTAAAGCTAATAGAAACGACAAAGACAATATTGACACTTTATGCCCATTTTTTTTTGTTATAAGTCTAGACCTATGTGCAACTTACATGATAGCCATCTTTACAAGTATTTGTGTCGAGTATACCATTCTTGAGCTCAGTTTTAAGAGAACATTGGGGTGAAATAGACAAAACTCTCTCATCATAGAAAGTTTATTGAACATTAATCATTATCCTTGAAGGTTCAATATGGCCACTCGAGAAGATCTTGCTAAGAACAATGATGATTGTGCCATATGCTGGGAGAAGTTAGAAAATGCTAGAAAACTACCATGTGGACATCTCTTTCACAAGTAAGATAAATACTTTACTCAAATTTAATAGCTTATTCAACCTAAAAAGTGCACTGTGCTAATGATTTAAAAATATTATACACTCTGTTGAAATAGTGTAGATCCAGTGGCTTCTGACCAAGGCATTTATGTTACAGAAGTCAGTGAAGACTAGTCCTGGCCTCGAGGTTATAAAATTTTTTTCATGCTCAGCACAACTGAGCACGAAATTTCAACTGCTCATAAAAAACTAAAAGACCGACAAATTAAGAAGTTTATTGCTTTACATCTCTCATATGTTATATTTATCATGCTTATAAATGTTAAAATGCCAACAAATATTTTGCTAATAAATGTTAAAATGCCAACAATTGTTGGCATTTTAACATTTATGTGCAGGATAAATTGCGTGCTTAGTTGAGTTGAGCATGGAAAAAGTTTTATAACCTGGGGCCTGGACTGCCAATGTGAGCATCATATTTCTGAACACTTTCTTTCACAGCTTTATCTCAACATGTTTTGAGCATGTTTCACTACTTAAGTACTTTTGAGTACACCTATATAGTTGGTTCAATAAAAAAAAATCAAATAGAGCTCAAGATAATTTACCTCCTATTTTTGGACTCAATTAGCAAATTACTGCCTACATGCCTCCAAATAAGTGGGCTATTGAAAAGTAAATTTGTTATTCCTCAACCAAAACATATGTTGTGGGTATTCTAAAAACTTTCTCAGTTAGACAGTTCTTTTGAGTACATATTTAGATAAATGGAAAGGAAATAATCACAAATTTTAGAGTTTTAGGAGTATGGTATCTGAAAAAACAAATGCTGAAATAGTCTTTGGTCCCACATAATAAGGGCTCTGTCCAAATTTAAGCTGGAATTAAGACACCTTACCATTAGTGACGGTTATGACCAGGGGTGTGGAAATAGTAAAATTTTCTACTTGTCCAGGGACAAGTTAATGGCCATAATGTACTTGTCCAAAGAAAGTTTTACTTGTCAGATAGTACAGATTAGCTTATACCTTAATGTGCTTAAACAATTTACACTTTCGAAAACAGTATGAATCCATGCAGATATCAACCCTCTTGTAAAAAGTGTAGACCCAGATCAGCTGGCTTCTGAAGAAGCCAGCTGATCAGGATCCACACTGTTTTCAATGCAACATGTGAACTCATGATAATTTATCAAAATATGAAATACAAAATTTTATTAACTTTATACAGATTTTGTACTTGTCCAAGGACAAGTAAATTGAAAATTTCAACCTGTCCTGAATGAAATGAACCAGGTCGGACAAGTCGGGCATGGTATTTCCACAGCCCTGGTTATGACCTGATATCAGGCCTCCAGATTAGACAGATAAGATTGCATGATATTATTGAAAAATATTATTTTTATTTCTCAGTCAAAGCATATTCTGTGGGTACTCCAAAGAACCGTCTCAGTAAGACGGTTCTTTTGAACACCCATAACACATGTTTAAACTGATGGGCAAGAAAGCATTAGCAATTTTACGCTCAAAATTTTTGCTTAACTGGACCTATGTGATTTGTTGTTCTTTTCTTTTCCATAGTTCCTGTCTGAGATCCTGGTTGGAGCAAGATACATCATGTCCCACCTGTAGAATGTCCCTGAATGAGAGAACAGAGGTAGATCCAAATGGGAATGTGGCCAGTGGGCGAGGAGATGCTGTCATTGCCCAGCAACCCAACAATGCGGGCAACCAGACTACCAACCATTTTTTCCATTTTGATGGTAAGATTAAAATTTTAACCCTTCTTATGCACATATTTAATGGAGGTTACAGTTAAATTTGAATTGAGTTTTGCCCTTGGCTTTTGCCAGATTACACAAGGTAGATTGAATGGTTGTGTGTTCTATTATTCAGAATCAGGTCATGCTCACATGCTGTGTATCAATTTAAAGGGCTAAAAAATAGAACAACATGCAAGCAAAACGGTGCCCTTTGGGCCCCTTTATGGCTTTAGTAAGTTGGCCAAGGATCCAAAAATTTTATTGTTGCATAACAAAGAGGAGGGCATGAAATGTAAACACCATGCAAGCAAAAGGTAAAAAGCTTTTATGCCCTTTGGGAAAAAATCCAAAGTTTCCTTTTCCCAGAAATAAATCCTGTAGCATGTATTACAGTAACAAAGTTGAACATAATGTCAATTTTAGCTTCAATCTTCTGACCTGGACGAGGGACCAAGGCCTAAAAAACAGATTGGAGGTTGCGTACACCAAATTTAAGGGCATGAAGGTTAGAACAATAAACAAGTAAAATTTATACACAGGTTTAGATAAACAAAATTTTTCAGCGTAAAATTTTCAATATTTTCTTACCCATAAATTTAAACATATGTTTTGGGTTCTCAAAAGAACCGTCTCATTGAGACAGTTCATTTGAGTACCCACAACATATGTTTTGGATGAGAAATAACAAAATTAAATTTTCGTTAAGCACTCTTAACTAAAGTCCTGTTTATACCATTTTGTCCCTGGGATGGATTTCTTGCTCCAACCATAAGTTTCTCATATTTTTCACTTAGCTACCTATTTTTACACAGGTGTATCATGTCAGACTATGGGGCTTAGGAGTTATTGTCCTCTTGTGATATGCATGATAATTTCACAAAACTATCAATGTTTTCTTTACAACAGGTTCCCGATATGTCAGCTGGTTCCCCAGTTTCTCTGTGGAAGTGACACATACACAGCTGTTACCACGAAACAGACAGCCAGCCATTCAGACTTCACAGCTGGATAATATGGTATGTATATTACAAAACTTTCAGAAAAGATGCAGGGTTTTCATCTGTTTGTCTATCAGAATCCAGTAAAGCATCATACCAATAAACAAAAGAAGTTTCAGAAACGAAGAGTTTAATTTCAACCCTAAAACAAATGCAAAACATTCATCTGAAAATGCTGTCTGCTTGTCATCTGCTGTATATTTTGCAAACAATATTTGACTTATGTAAGTATAGGGGCAAAAAGTGTGGTCCCAGATCAGGAGCAGTCTGATCTGGGTCCATGCTGTCAAAAAAGGTTTCTAAAACATTTCAGCAGACATCAAAAGCAGATGACTTTTGCTGTGATTGGTGCTTCAAGCATTAATATTTGATAGACATAGCAGAGCTAACATAAGTGCTCCTTATTATTGAAGTTTTCAATAAGTTGGAACAAGTTAAAATCATACAAGGCTTTGCTTGGCCTCTTTTCAGTTTTTCAAACAAGTTTAAAGTTAGCATGAAAGTCAGAATATAGTTTGTAATATGACCTAAAATTTCATTTTTGGCCTGAAAACATCAAGAACATACCATAAGACATTATGGCATTGTTATGTGCATCATTGCATGATTTTATCTAATTTGCATATTTAATATCTCTATATATTTATATCTTTTGCAATGCATGTTGTTATTACACCATCAAATCATCATATGATAAAGATTGTTTAGATCATTCTGTGCCAATGCAGGAGGCATGTAAATAACCTTAACCCCTGTAGAGACAGCTCTTTGTTCTTCAGAGATGTTTTATTCCATTAACTCTTTCATGTTAGGAGCAACTTTTGTTGTCTGCTGATAACCTCTGTGCAAAAAGTATAAACAAGATCAGGACCAACAAAATGTAGGTCCTGATCTGGATCCAAACTGTTTGATACCTTAAAGAAATTTTTGAAAAAGTAAATTTAGAAAAAGTCAGCAGTTGACAACAAAAGCATGAAAAATTTCCCAGCATGTGAAGTATTAATTTTTGTATTTGCAGGCTAGACAGGTACTTCAGGTGTTTCCACACATGCCACTGAGTACAGTAATGGATGATCTTAGAGTTACTAGATCTGTTGACTTCACTATAGAAAATATCTTAGAAGGAAGGTTACAGGCTCCTCCGGTAAATATTTCTCAAATTCTGCTTTCAGAAAAAAGGACCTAATTCAAGAAAATAAGCACATTGTGCTTATTACTACACTTTTTCATCCACATGACGAATCCATATCGATAATCACGTAATGCCATGGATTGATTGGAAATCAGAAGTTCATTTAAGAAATAAGTTTGACTTTTGGAATGTTCATGGAAACATGAATACTTCGGTCTCTTGCAAAGTAAGTGAAGCCCAAAGGGCTTTAGGTTAACTTTGCAAGAGACCCAAAGTATTCATGATTCAATGAACATGAATACTTCGGGTCTTTTGCAAAGTAAGTGAAGCCCAATGGGCTTCACGTTAACTTGCAAGACGCCCTAAGTATTCATGATTCCATGAACAGACCAAAAATTGAATTTATTGCTTATATTTACATTTTATTATAAATATCTAAAATATGGAATTTATTTATAATTTAGGGAAAAAAAGTTTTGTATTTAATATGTAATCGTATTAACGGTTTTGTTGGAGTGTAAAACAGAAAACCGGAACAGCTAGTGTGAACACAGACAGCCAATTGAGCAAAGACGAGGCTTGTTTTGCATTTTTGAATCAGGTATGGCTCGCTGTCTATCACAACACCAGTGTCACTTCTGGCGAATTAATTTGATGTTTGAAGCGTATTGCACGGGCAAGATAGCTTGGCAGCTGTCAATCAAATGTATGTCTTTCATGAGGCTATGAAAGGTTGCAAAAATCTAAAGATTCATTACAAGGCTTGCTTTGAAAATGTAAATATAATGATGTAACGCCATGGTTTCATTAGAAATCAGAAGTTCATAATGTGTAAACAACCCATAAAATATTCAGTCTGCAATTATTAGAGTGTGTGCCCTTAGCAAGTCTGATAAAGGAATCCTATTGCACTCAGAATGGACATGTTAGAATGGATAATGGTCTCATTTAATTGGGGAAAACAGTGAATATAGTTATTTTATTTTATATAATAATCAACAGGAAATGCATAAACCATTGAAAGTCACCACAGAATGTATCAAATATCAATTGTAATCAAAACGTTGGAAGACAAGAAATCCAACATGTAGGAAAGCAAAATCTCACCAGAGGGGTAGGAATTAAACCAGAGACAAGTCTTATGACAAAACCTTATCTGGATCCAAACTGATTGTCTCTAATGTTATTTCTGAAAGTCTTTTATTTTAATGTTGATTTTGGGAAAAAAATCAGCAGGTAGCAATATAAAGCATGCAAAATTACCTAGCATGCGAATAGTTAAACCCTTTTTTTACCTAGGGCTATGTAGTAAGAAGTGTTAGGCATTCCAGGCCCCAAGGTTATACAACTTTTTTTTATGAAATTTCAATAGCTCATAAAAAAATAAAATGTTGAAAAATAAAGATATGTCTTGCTTTAAAACTCAGATGTTGTATTTACGGTAAATCTTGTATTAGTTCGTACACTCGAATAGTTCGTACACCATAAATTATTTATGACCGGTCAGCTCAAAATGTCATGTATTAGTTCGTACAGTGGTCATTTTCCCTATTTGTAATTTTTAATAGTTCGTACACAACGTTTTTTCCGTTCATTTGGTCAATCAGTGTGTCTGTCTACGACGCTTTCGTTTTTCGTCGAGCACATATCAGCGGAACAGGAGCGTTTCGCCTGTCAGTGCGATCGTTAGTGTCGCTAATGCGCGTGCATCCAGCATTGATGCATCCCAAACTTTTATTCAATGATAAACGCTAGGTTCAATGAACGTCGGACTGATGCAAATCGCGGAGAAATTTTGTCCAGTCATGACAAAAATCAAATACATGTACACAACCACGCGCGCGTGCACACAGGGTCCTACGTGTCTGTGATCATTGAGCCTTTCTGGTCTTTCTGTGTCATAAATATGCCCAAGCGTCTTTTTTTAATCACTGGATCCGAGCATGATGAAACCATATCGGCTGGTGTTTATCACAAATTTTATCAACGAAGGCTCAGGGGAGCCTGTGCTTTTGTGCAATCTCGTCGGGTAACTCAACGTTTTGGAGTGGATGAAGAATCTAGACACCTACGTACTCCCACTAATTAGCTGTGCTTTAAATGTGCGTGCTTCAATTTCATTTCAAAGTTTCACCAAAACGCGCACGCAATAAGCGTAATAAAATAACTATATACATTGTATATCCGATGGAACTTTTTATCAAACAAAGACGACACTGATGAGCCTAGTGCGGCGTCCTCATGAAATTGTATTATGGGTCTTACACATTAAATGATTCCTGTGGATCATCACACGTACGCACAGACGCACAAACCAAGACGAAAGGTGATTTATGCATGCTTCTGCATCATGCTTTACATTGGGCTGTCTATGAAACGAGCCAGTTCATGAGATTATGGTACCTCTCGCACATGCAACCAGCGAAGGCTCAGACGAGCCTGCACATCCGCACAGTCTTGCCAGGGGCATAAATGCTCACATACAAGGAATGTAGATGAAGGTGCATGTCTAAAGTTAGGCTTATAGTCCCACCAACACCGCAACAATTGCTTGCTTTCACATAAGAAAAAATGGTCCAAAAAGCCTCTCGTTTGCCGTCCGCAGGTCCGTGTATATTTAAATTTGCAACTTAGCTTTTTTTACCCAATTCCAAAGGCGCAGATCAGCCAGCGCACCTGCGCAGTTCTACAAATTCTCTAGAAAGGGGGGGGGGGGGGGGTCGAATTGCTTCTCGAGGGGGGTTCGTACCAGTTTTTCTTCTAGGAAACAAATGGCAACTTATGATTTTCATGGGGAGGTCCGGACCCCCTGCCCCCTCTGTCTCCGCCCATATCAGAGTTTCAAACAGTTTGAATTCACATTTTATTTTTTTTTTTGCTGGGCCGGATCAATTCACAAAACGTCTGCTAATTATATCAGTTGTCGCCAAGGGCAAAGACAGCATGATCCTTTTTAAGATCAAAAAGACCGCGCACATCAATTCCGGCCACGTGTTGTTTTTAAAGTTTGGGGTCGCACGTGATGTTGGCCTTAACGCAAGAAAATGTACATTACACATTAAACAGTGCCCCAGACGTTGTGTACAAGTCGAACAGGGTTCATGCGCGGATCCAGGAATTTTTGTTAGGCGGGGGGAGAGGGGGGGGGGGGTCGAGGCCCGACGGCCAGAAAACAGTCTGGACAATGTTTTTTTTAGTCATCAACTTATTTTACAGTTTACAGAGTGGATCCAATGGTTTTATTACAGAGGGGAGGAGGGGGTCCAACTTCTTCTAGGGGGGTCCAAAGAAACCCATATAACTTGTGATTTTCCATGGGGGGGGGGGGGTCCGGAACCCCTAACCCCCCTCTGGATCCGCACGTGGGGTCGCCTGACGCCACTGTTTGCTTGTAGAATCATGGTCTATCAAAATTTGAATAAAACTGAAAAATACCACCCAACGACGACTAAACGGAAAAACGCTATCTCCTGCCACAGACACTTGGGGTCAGTAGAGAAAAACAAGCCCCCCCCCCAACCTTCATCCCCTATTTACTTTTGCATTCTTGCATTTTTTCATTTAAAATATGATATTTTGTATGCTTGAAGTTATACAGGTGTTAGAAAAAATGACCTAGAACATATGGAAAACATTTGAAAAAAATGCATATTGCTCACGATGATAGAAGCTCATCGTGAGCAATATGCATTTTTTTCAAATGTTTTCCATATGTTCTAGGTCATTTTTTCTAACACCTGTATAACTTCAAGCATACAAAATATCATATTTTAAATGAAAAAATGCAAGAATGCAAATGTAAATGGGGGATGAAGGTTGGGGGGGGGGCTTGTTTTTCTCTACTGACCCCAAGTGTCTGTGTCTCCTGCTGGTCGAGATAGCAAGTGCGGATCCAGATGGGGGTCAGGACCCCCTGGAAAATCACAAGTTATATGGGTTTCTATAGGGTATAAGCAATTGGACCCCCCTCGAAAAAGTTGGACCCCCCTCCCTCCTGGAAAATTTTGGACCCCCTCTGGAACCTTGAAAAATGATAGTTTTCTTCGAAATTAACCATTTGACTTCAGTAAAATAAGCCGAGGACTAAAAAAACCGTTGTCAGGGCTTTTTTTGTCAGATTGACCCGGACCCCCCTGACGAAAAATCCTGGATCCGCGCATGGAAAGCAAGGTGTACACGGGATAGCATGGTGTTCAAATAGCAGTGCAAAGACTAGCATGTGCATCCAACCCCGTTTCTGGGTCAGCCTCAAATCACGAAAGTCAGATTTTCTCATGTAATGGCTTTTCCATGGTCAAGCGACCGAAGATGATAAAGTACGGGAATCTGGTTCTGCATTGATTGCCATTATCATAATCTTAGAATGCTAACAGCCTAACACCGAGCTATATTGGGTCCGAGCTAACACGTAAGGGGGTGTGCGAACAAGCTGAGCAGGTTATGTCACCACAAGGAATACGACGTATGATGAAGAGTCGAACCAACCAACCTATGCAGAAATATAGGTGTTCATACAAAGCCTTTAAATGGAGTAAGCATTCGCAAAAACGTAAGTTCTGGGTCTTTTTACAATATGAAGGCCGAGAAATGTACTACTCTGATTCATGAGAGTCCTGCGTTCCAGTTGTTCATATTTCATATTAAGAAGTCGCCATTTTCATTTTCAGTTTTCATTCCAAATCAATGAGTGTACGCGTACGTCTAACCTGTAGGACTGAATGTACGTACATGTATTGTCTTGTCTACTTCTATGCTGCATTTTCGAGGGTTCTAAGAAAATAAGAATCTACATCATGACCAAAAACGAAAGCTGCGATATACATTGCTCTGTTACGTTGTAGAGCTAGCCGTCGGTAGTGAACAGAAGTTGTATTTTTGTTATGATTCCTCGTACCCAGTGGGTCCGAGTATGATTCCAATCAACACAATCGTCATAGAACACGTCCGACGTGACATCTCTTCCGTAAAGCAGGCCAATGTAAACTTGTCCTGTAACCGGGTGATATCGCCGGGTATATCGCACATTGCATGTGAGTCGGTTGAAAAGGCAATCCGGACTTTTATGTTTGGTTGTTTATTTTCAATCTTTCACCATGCAATTAAGAATGTTAGTTTAATTGAAAATACTGATCAGACATTCAGCCTGTAATTAGGCTAAAAGGATAAACAGAAATTCCTCCCTCTTTGGCAATTTTCGCATGTTTTTGGTCCCGTTTTTCGATCTTCAGATTTTCATTTTATTAGTTCGTACAGTCTAGTTTCTCAGAAAAATAATTTTTATTAGTTCGTACACAGCGAAAAATAATTATTTTTTACTGTACGAACTAATACAAGATTTACCATATCCTGCACATAAATGTTAAAATACCAGAAATTGTTGGCATTTTAACATTTATGATCAGGATAAATGTCATGCTCAGTTGAGTTGAGCATGAAAAAAGTTTTATAATCTCAGGGCCTGATCTACAACTGTGATGAGAATATTGTATTGTATTTCAGCCTGGTTCTATAATCACTAGGACAGCGAGAGGTGAGGACAGTGAAGATTCAGATGATTCTAGCAGTCATCAGGTAGGAACCAGCACACTTCTGCTAGGCTTTAGATAAAACAATTTTGAGCGTAGAATCATAGGGCCAGTTAAGCCCAAAATTTTAGCGTAAAATTGCGATTATTTCCTTATCCATCAGTTTAAGCATGTGTATTGGGTGCTCAAAAGAACCATCTCATCGAGACGGTTCTTTTGAGTACCAAAATCATATATCTTGGGTGAGAAATAAGAAAAATAATTTTCAGCCACGCACTCTTATCTGGGGGGCCTGTAGAATTGTATACATCTTACCAATCAATTTAAATATGTGTTTTGGGTGCTCAATCTGATTCAGATGGTCATTTTGAGTACCCACAACTTATGTTTTGGTTGAGAAATAAGTAAAATAATTTTCATTTACACTTTTACCTGGAGCATTGCTTAAGTGCTTCAAAACCTAGGAGTCTATATATGATTTATTTTTAATGTGTCAATTTTACAACCCTAATATTTGCGTAAAAAGTAGTGACAGAATAGCAAAAAGTGTTAACCCTGATCAAACTGATCTGGGTTTACACTGGTTTGTCCAGACCTATTTGTCAGAATATTTAGTTAGGGTATCTATGGTAAGACATCTAATACAATAATCTCAGGTTTATTCATTTCGTAGATAGATTTTGGGATCATAGGTCGAGATAAATACAAAAAATGATGAATAATTTCTAATCAATCAGTTTTAACATTTAATAGTTTTAACATAAGTTTTTAGTGCTCAAATGAACCGTCCCATTGAGATGGTTCTTTTGAGTACCCACAATATGTCTTGGTTAAGGGGTAAGAAAATTAAATTTGAATTATGCTTTCTTATGTAGGGGCCTGTGGATGTTTTTCTCATGAAGCTATGTTTTTTGTAGATCAATTTTCCTTCAAGTCAGTTCCAAAGAAGTGAAACTTCCTCGTCTACGCAAGATCTGAGAACAGAAAGTGGTGAAGTTGTTACTCCTGCAGGAGATAATCCTGCGTCATCTTCGGAGAGAAGGTTTGTCCATATATAGACATGTACCCATCACAGAGTGACTTAAGAACTGATCAAATCCAGTAAAGCCAAATTGTTTCAAAGTTGGGCTGAAATTAAGTTATGTGAGATCAGATAAGATTTTTACAGGCTAATCACTGCATTGGGGTTATAAGAAAAAAAAATAGCATACCTGTCCACCAACTGTTTGTAAAAGATTTCCTTAATTCAAATTTCTAGAGTTCTTGAAACTTGATAATATAAGAGACAAATGTAAAAATGATCTAGTCTTACTCACTCATGCTCGTTAGTCCAAAGGTAGATCCATTTCTATTTAGGTATTTCATTCTCACTTCATACAGTGAAGGTCTATGTTTAAACTCCGAAGGCAGTAGCATCATTTTCATTAAAACCTCTTCGAATTAGGGTGCATCTAAGACCATCACTCATCGATGGTAGTTGTATCCTGATCAAACTAATCTATATATGTTTAGCACCATTTGTAAAAGCTGGCTTCATATTATTATTGTCTTCTGCTGGTGCATAACAAAGAATGTTTCTGGCATATCCAGAAACTTTGACAAGGATAATCGGTGAAAAAGGATTCAAGCTATTAGCAAATGTAATCAATTTTCGTGTCTTTGCTGGAATATTCCCACGAGAGATATATTATTTCTGTCAAAAGGGGATGCTTTTAAAAGAATATTAATAGCGAAAAATAGTGGTAGATATTATTCAACAATATGGTCACTGTCTAGCCCACAACTGGTTCTTATCTTCTCTATTATCTTTACATAATACCAGGACATTGCATACCACGTGGCAATACAGTGACCTTATTGTTGAATATATCACTTTGTATCGCCACAAACTCTCATCTCATAACTCCTTGTATTAATATCAGTAAAAGTAAAAAAAATAAATAAAAATTAACATCTTACCTGAATCCATACTTGCACACAGCATGTGACATTGTTTCGAAACTGTGCTGTGAAAAAATGTCATTCTCTGGCTGGTGTAGGGAATGATATAGAAACACAAAGCAGAGCATAACAGATACTGGTGATTATAATATTTAGTATGGCTGCATCAGTGTTTAACATACTCTGTTTTCAAACATGTAAGTCTTCATGGACAGAAAACAATGTACAAGTAAGTAGGAAATTTATGACCCCTCAAAATATACTAGCCAAAAGTTCTAACCGGCCACTTGCATTTTATTAATATTCTTCACAACGTAGAATGATACGACTACTCTTTTTGCATCTCGAAATAGCCAGACGTATCTTGTACCCTTGGCAGTGAAGTTTTTGACAAAATGTTCAACAGTGCATGCAGGATGCAAATTTGAATAGTGGTACCCCCATTTTCAAAATTCGCATTTTGGCACACTTTGTGAGCCACAACTTTTTTAAATAACCCCTTTTCACACGCAAAACGTTTTCATTTCAAAAGTCAAACTCCTATTGAACACTTAAGTGCTGAAATGAACACTCCATCTGCATGAGTCTCGTTGCTATTGACAAAAGTGTCAAAAATTACCCCACCATCCAATGCAAATTCATGTTAATTTTGAAATTGAGGGTACGTGTATTCGGCAAAGCCTCCCGGATACAGTTTTGTGAATTTTGCTTAGCCGTTTTTTTGGTATCGTTTACAGATAGATTTGCCGAATCGGGAATGCAAATGAAATGGATATAGTGCTTATACCTTTTCAGAAAAACGGTAAAAACACAGGTGGCCGGTTAGAACTTTTGACTAGTATATATAATGGATCATCAAAATTTTAATGCATATATATTGATGGGAAATTTTATCAGTCTTAATTTGATGCTGGGTTCTTTACAAGGATCGCTAGATTACTAAAGCTGTAGTTGTAAAAATCTGGGGTGTGGAAATAGCAAAGTTAACTTGCCCAGAGACAAGTAAGGTGCCATAAGGTCCATAGAAAGTTTTACTTGTACCATTTTAAAGAACAGATAATGCACAAACACGCCTACCAAAGGCTCGAATGCTCAACATCTGTTTGAATATTAAAAACAACTGCTCTATGAAGAAAATAAAAAATCGGGGAATGTCATGCAACACCCTATTGATTCCTGCGTTTGTGGTATAAATACGAGCTCAGAAAATATTCTCATTAGGTCATATTTACTTTTTGCGCGATAAACACGTTCCTGTCCAATTCTGGTACATCTATTTTACGGGAAATGAAAATCTGACAAAACGAGAGAACTTTCTGACCTCAAATTTATACCACAAACGTAGGAATGCATTTATTTTACAAACTCTAATATTTGCCACATGACTGCCGCTATGACACTGGAGTCAAATGTCAAGGTCACATATATCTTTAAAGAAGATGATATTTGAAATCTGTCCATCTGCAAGATTCCTGTTATGCTAACGTCCCTATGTCTGTTGCATGAAATTCCCCGATTTTTTATTCTCTTCCTGGAGGAATTGTTTTTTTAATATACATGTATAAACTCCTTTAAAAACAGTATGAAACCAGACATAAATTATTAAAAACAGTGTAGATCCAGACCAGCTGGCTTCTGAAGGAGCCAGCTGATCAGGATCCACACTGTTTTTTACACAATATGTGAGTTCATAATAATTACCAAACATGTAATACAGAATTGTTAATTTATTTTAACTTGTCCTTGGACAAGTAAAGAGAAATTTCTAACTTGTTATGAATTAAATGGGATCAGGTTGGACAAGTCAGGCATGGTATGGTGTTTTTACACCCCTGTAAAATGAGTAGACTGGAAACCTCTAAACTGGTACTTTAGCAAGCAGTGAAGATGAAATGCTGCATAATGTGGCATTTTATCAGGGTCTGCACTGTTTGCTAAAACAATATTGGACCATCCTGACTTTATTGCCTAAGTTTATGGAAAATTCCATTGATATGAAAAAGGGTAAATTGTGTTATTGTAGGGAAGAGGCCTTAGCACAGTTTGGAGGGAGATTCTCAAAGTCAGCCATTGAGAGAGAGTCTATGCTGCAGGATAGGAAAAATAGCATGATGGAGCAGGCAAGAAGGTAAGCCCAGGCAGTCAGGCTTGAATTAACCCTTAGCCTACCAGTCACCACTTGTTGTCTGCTCTTCTCATGTCTGCTTATGTTCTTCTGTAGCCTATATTGCAAACATTATGGACCAATATCAGACTGCTTCCTTGATATCCGCTTTGATATGCAATAAGAACCACAATTTCGTGAACTGGATCAAATAAATAAGTAAGCATTCAATTTCATTAACAAGAAGATCATAATATTGATGGAACAAAAAGATGGAAATTTGTTTAGCATCAAAAAGAAAAGGCATTAAGTCTTGTTTAAATACAACTAAAAGCCTTTGGGAGAGTGGGGGGGGGCTTTAAACAGGTTTCTTGTACGCTCATTTTAAATTGCAGGGCTAGGCTTTAGAATCTGTCTGCCAGTATTTGGCGGGTCCATTTGGAGAATGTGTGTGAACATTCAAGGCATGGAAGTATTGTACAAGATTAACATTCTATTTCGATGGTTAGGGTTAGGGTAAAGTTTGGTAGCAGTTTTAACATGTCCATGTCATTCTAGATACTGATGGAATGGGTCAGCTGAAATTGTGGACATATTCTAAAGTTGCTCCAATTGCTATATTTAATTTCCTTAGAGTCATCTTTGTAATGAATATATCTCATTTTTTATATACTGAACCACACTTCTAACGCAAAACTAGACTAAACAATAATTATTCCATATATTATTTCATCCATTCTAACGCAATTTTATCAAAAATTAAAACAATTATTTATGCAAATGAAAGCAGAACTTTATCAGTCAATCATTCCCTTTTAACACAAAACCTGATTGGGTAAATGTCTGTCATAATCTCTGAACGGTACAATAATTTCAGCAAGAGCTCGTTTTAATCAAAATTATACTTCAGAAATATTTTGCGTTTGAAGTGTGGGTCAGTATATGTTTGAAGGTTTGGTTGGTTGGTTTTGTTGCTTTACGTCCCAAGTCAACAGCTATGGTCATTGCGGGACGGTCAGTTCACCTAACCACACTTTTTCCTGGGCAGGCTTGAACAAGCGGTTAACCAGTAATTGTGCACATACTTTCACTTGTAACTGACAACAACCCTTCTTGAATGAATCAGCGGAAGGGAGGAGAATGACCGTAGAAATTATTTCATGATCAATCTCAACGAAAGTATGGGACTGGGCCGGGATCGAACTCGCGGCCCCTTGAATTGCAGTCAGACACGCATCTGTAGCATATATATGTTTGAAGGGTCCCTTTCAAAGGTCAAGATAAACAAACATTTTGAGTGTAAAATTTTGAATATTTTCTCACCCATGGTTATTAATATTTGTTTGGAGTGCTCAAAAGAGCTGCCTCATTGAGATGATTCTTTTGAGCACCCACAACATATGTTTTGGTTAAGAAATAAGAAAAAAAAAATGATTACACACTGTTGTCACTGTAACCTAGAGGCCTGCCTTTTCTCACATTGCTGACTCTTATCAGTACATTTTTCCACGAGGTTGATCCTGGCCTGATCCCATACTTTCATGGAGATGGATCATGTAATAATTTCGACGGCCATTCTCCTCCCTTCCGCTGATTCAAGAAGGGTCGTCAGTGACAACCTAAATATGTGCAGGTAGTACTGATTAACTGCTCAGTCAAGCTTGCATACAAAAAAAGTGTGGTTAGGTGAACTGACAGTCAGACATGACCATAGCTGTTGACTGGGACGTAAAGAACCAAACCAAACAAAGGGTACATTTTTTCTCACATTTTCCATTATTTTGCAGGCGTTTTATGACAAGGCAGGGTAGTTCCCCGTTAGAATCAGGTCACACTGATGAAGAAGAAGAGACAGAGTTTCTTCAACCCAGCAGCTCACAGTTCTCTAGTACATCCCACACACCGTTCTCATTAGAGACAAGCACTGACAGTGATATTGATGACAATTTAAGAAATAGGAGAGAACTCGCATATCTCGCAGCTGCTAGGAGAATCAGGGAAAACTTGTCAGACAATAGTTGAATACAAGTTGAACAGCCTTGATAGGACATGTCCAGATTGCAATTTTTCTCACGGAAACATGTTGTTTGTGTTTTCATTGGAAGCGTCTCAGTGAGACGCTTCCAATGAAAATCACAACAAATGTTTTTGTGTAAATATGAGAGAAATATTGCTATTTTTGTTGGTATCTAAAGCTACGGTTAAAGTAGTGGCCTTGAAGGAGGCAATGAAATGGTGAATCTGCTGGGGCTTGTTGTTCAAAAGTTCAAAGTATCTTTAAGATTTGATGTTGGTTATATTGTTTATCAGAAAATTATACACTGTAGACTCTTAAATTATAAGGCTTTGCATGGGTTAAGGAATTACCTGTGGTAGGGAACAGCATGTCAAGGGGTGGTTTCATTAAATATTTGGAGATATCAGATATGTGATATTACCTTTTTGTGTGGAAATGGTTTGTTATTTAGTGTCCAAGTCAACACTTTTTCAGTCATGTTAGGACATTGCCCTGGGTTGACCCAAATTTTGGGCATTAAATTGTGAATATTTTTTTATCCATCAGTTTAAAAATTTGATTTGGATACTCAAAAGAACCATCCCATTGAGACTATTCTTATGAGTACCCACACATATGTTTTGGTCCAGAAATAAGAAAACTAATTTTTAGTTCGCCCTAACAATGTTCACAGAATGCTGTTGTTCCTGGCGTTGACATAAGCATTGTGTCCACAAATGTTACTGCAGTACCACCCAAATTCCTACGTCATCTCAAAGTCAATGTCACACACTTAGAATTTTCATGTCAAAGTTAAGACATCCCTATAACCGATTTGGTTCATCTTTAGTATGATGCTACATACCGGTCTAAAGCTTTCCTTAGGGCCATCCCAACCACCTAGGTCACCTCAAGGTCAAAGATTAAGGACAAATAAAAAAGTATGTGTTGGGTAACTAGTCTGAAAATTTTAAGTAGGGTAGGCATACATATTTTTTTCTGGAAAAAAAATATAATTTTATGCATTTTGAAAGGCATTTGGCGCTTCAAAATGCATTTTTTTTTGGCAGAAAACCTGAAAAAAATACTAGGTTTCCCCAGTAAATTTTGGTAGGGTGGGTTACCTTAAACACAGGTATTTTTTTTTATTTGGCCTTAGCATTATTTGCTTAAAGTTTAAAGTTTTTAAAATCTCATTATTTGCAGTCCATATAATGGAATGGGTTTATGTTTGGCACGACCGTACATACTGGCCCAAATTTTTATGCAGTATCATCTTGTAGGTCATCTCAAGTATATGATTACTGACTTAAAATATTCACTGAGAGCTATTGCACCCACCCTGGGTTATCATAGGCTTCCACAAATGTGAAACCAAATAACCCATAATATTATTCTGATAACAATTATTTACAATGATGATTGCCAAAGAGTTTGACGAATATTTTCAAACTATAAATAGCTGTCATAATAACTTACAGACGTTTATCCTGCTGAGCCCATCTACAATCAGCTTTAACAGGGTCCATACAGGCTTGAAAGGTGCTTGAAAATAGGGGGCTTGTATGCTGGTTAATTTTGTATGTTATCTTTTTTTAGATTTACTCATTCTAATATATCTTTCAGGAATACCATCCAAATGTCAAATAGTTTGTTCCCAGATCAAAGTGGACATTTTGTTGGGCCTGATCTTGATCCAAAGTGTTTGGAAAAGTTACCTGCAGATAACTTTTGTTGTCACGAATGGAGAAAGAATAATAAAAAAAAAAGAATGCGTGAAAATTATCCTTAGACTGTGAAAATGACTATATGACTTGAAGGCCTTTAAAATAACAGAGAAAATGGAGACCAAAATCAGCTTGTACATAATTGCCATAATTTCATCAGAGTTCCAGGTTTTATTTTCATTTAAAGCAAGCATATTCTGCACCAAATAACAGAAAAGTAATATTGGTCTATAAGCATTTTTTTTGGTCATTAGCATTAAATAGGTTGATTAATAAATAAAGTGTGTCAATATTTTGCATATACAGTAAAACCTGTGTATAATGACCACTCTCAAAAAGACCAAAAATTGTTTTTCAAGACTAATTATCCCTTAATGCAGGTTAAAAGTATTGCAGAATGCTCCAAGGGGAGCATTCTGCAATACTTTCAACTTCAATAAGCTACCATTTGTCATTAAGATCTTCGTTTTGTCTATTTTTGAGTAGCTGTTTTACACAGGTTTTACTGTAAAATTGTATTTACTTTATTCAGTTTAAACATATATTTTGGGTCCTCAAAAAACTGTCTCATTGAGACCATTCTTTCGAGTATGCTCAACATATGTTTAAGTTGAGAAGTAAGAAAAGTAAATTTCAATTAGACACATTTATATGGAGGCCTGTTCAATTCTTAATACAGTAAAACCTTCTTAAGCTGCCACTCAAAAATGGACAAAACAAAGGTCTTAGACCGATTATTGCTTAATGCAGGTCAAAAGTATTGCAGAATGCTCCCCCCTTGGAGCATTCTGCAATACTTTTGACCTGCATTAAGGAATAATCAGTCTTGAAAACTCATTTTTTTCTTCTCTTCAGTAGCTGCTTAAGACAGGTTTTACTGTTCCCTGTAGTCTAATGATTGTTTCTTGAAAATTATTAGTTACCGAAAAGTTTTACAGTTAGATAAAATCAACTAGCAAGATAAAATCAACTAGCAGGAATAAAATTCCTTATGATGTCTTTTACAATGTGCAATATTGTCCAAAGAATTGATCACGAAATAGGGATTATTGTCTTTGTGGATTTATTTGTGTTTTAAATGGCTGATCACTCACAAACTTAACCTTTACCATGCTGGATATTTTTATGTACTACACTTCTCCCAAATTTTTCCCAATTAAAACTTGCAGGATATCAATTAATAACATGTATTTACAAGCAGAGTGGAGCCAGCTGATCTAGATATAGAGCTTTTCAAAACAGGATACATGGGTGAAAGTTTTCAGGATTATTCCTGAATTATTCCTGAAATGCTGAATTAGGGAGATTAAAATAGTTTTTTCCATTTATATACTGTATGTCTAAAGACAATAGACCATTGAAATTGAAATTGTTAATACTTAGTCGGCATACTGCAAGTTTTAAGATTGGAGTTTCAAATGTTCTGGATTTTGGAAATTTTTGAACTTTCACCAATGAGGATATATCTGGGTTTAGTTTAGTTAGATTTTATGTAATCAGTTTGACAATATTTTCAGTGGAAGACTTGCTATACATGTTTGTCTCCTTTTGAAATCATGCTGTGGGGCTCATTGGAAGAGTCTCTAAGACACATCCACCAATGTGTACCCACAATATATGTTTTTGTGAAAAAATAAGTAAAATAGTAATTTGGATATTGCTATTGTCTGGGCCTCTTGGCAAAAAAAACCTGACTTCTCGGTTTCAGACCAGGTCATGCCCAAACCAGCCTGCTCAGCTAAAGGGACTAGCTAGAAAAAATGAAATTTCAATTGTAGCAAGTTTGCATATTGTACTTTCAAATAAGTGAATAACAAAGGCACTGATCAGACTGGGCGGATGTGCAGGATGGTCTGCACCTTTGTTGTTGGCAAACCCCAAAGACAGGTTTTTTGGCATCGGGGGCCCATCTAGTGCTATCAGTATACTCATTTTGTGAGTGATAAACCAGAGTTTACATATCAATAAAATCCACTTTCTATAGTTATACCCCCCGCAAACTTTGTTTGTGGTGGGTATACTGTTTTCACGTTGTCCGTCCGTTCTTGCGTCCGTCCGTCCGTCTGTCCATAACGCTTTGTTTCCTTGATATCTTGAAGAGTCATGGCTGGATTTTCATCAAACCTTGCAAACATGTTCATATATGCAAGACAAATACTTTAAACAAAAAAGTAAGGGCTAGGGGCCAATTCTATTAGAGTTATTTCCCTTTGTAGATCTAAATGGCTTTTTATACCCCCCGCAAACTTTGTTTGTGGTGGGTATACTGTTTTCACGTTGTCCGTGTGTGCGTGCGTCTGTGTGTGCGTCCGTCCATCCGTCTGTCCGTAACGTTTTGTTTCCTTAATATCTTGAAGAGTCATTGCTGGATTTTCATCAAACCTTGCAAACATGTTCATATATGCAAGACAAATACTTTAGACAAAAAAGTAAGGGCTAGGGGCCAATTCTAGTAGAGTTATTTCCCTTTGTAGTTCTAAATGGGTTTTATATAGGGTTTTATGCTTATGCTATTATAGGCCATACACAGGCCGATCAACTCCTACCACAGCTTTTTATGGAACAATTTGATACTATTCCTATACAATGTAGACACATTGAACATATGCATGAAGGAGTTTGGTTCAGAAAAAATATTTTTTGACAAAATGACAGCTGTGAGAACTTAGACATTTTTTCCTTAATAGGGCTTTTGTATAAGCATAGATGGTGCCTTCATGGGCCGATCAACTCCTACCACATCTTTTGATGGAACAATTTGATACTATTCCTATACAATGTAGACACATTGAACATATGCATGAAGGAGTTTGGTTCAGAAAAATTATTTTTTGACAAAATGACAGCTGTGAGAACTTAGACAATTTTTCCCTAATAGGGCTTTTGTATAAGCATAAATAGTGGCTTCATGGGCCGATCAACTTATACTACAGCTTTTCATGGAACAATTTGATACTTTGCCACGCAAACTTTGTTTGTGGTGGGTATACTGTTTTCACGTTGTCCGTGTGTGCGTGCGTCTGTGTGTGCGTCCGTCCGTCCGTCTGTCCGTAACGTTTTGTTTCCTTAATATCTTGAAGAGTCATTGCTGGATTTTCATCAAACCTTGCAAACATGTTCATATATGCAAGACAAATACTTTAGACAAAAAAGTAAGGGCTAGGGGCCAATTCTAGTAGAGTTATTTCCCTTTGTAGTTCTAAATGGGTTTTATATAGGGTTTTATGCTTATGCTATTATAGGCCATACACAGGCCGATCAACTCCTACCACAGCTTTTTATGGAACAATTTGATACTATTCCTATACAATGTAGACACATTGAACATATGCATGAAGGAGTTTGGTTCAGAAAAAATATTTTTTGACAAAATGACAGCTGTGAGAACTTAGACATTTTTTCCTTAATAGGGCTTTTGTATAAGCATAGATGATGCCTTCATGGGCCGATCAACTTCTACCACATCTTTTGATGGAACAATTTGATACTATTCCTATACAATGTAGACACATTGAACATATGCATGAAGGAGTTTGGTTAAGAAAAATTATTTTTTGACAAAATGACAGCTGTGAGAACTTAGACAATTTTTCCCTAATAGGGCTTTTGTATAAGCATAAATGGTGCCTTCATGGGCCGATCAACTTATACTACAGCTTTTCATGGAACAATTTGATACTTTGCCTATACGATTAAGACACATTGACCATATGCATGATGGAGTTTGGTTAAAAAATAATAATTTTTGACAAAATGACAGCTATGAGAACTTAGACAATTATTCCCTTATATGGCTTTTGTATATGCATGGATAGTGCCATTATGGGCCGATCAACTCCTACCACAGCTTTTGATGGAGCAATTTCATACTTTGCCAATACAATGTAGACACATTGAACACATGCATGAAGGAGTTTATAGTTTTTGTTTGCACAGATTCTACTGAAGTCTTCTTTTCAAAACTAAGGTCTACTGGTTTGAACTATAACTTGCCAAGTTTTTTCACCAACCCTGACTGTGCGGGGGGTATCTAATAAGCATTGCTTATTGACTTTTTTCATTGTATAGGGTTTTATGCTTATGCTATTATAGGCCATACACGGGCCAATCAACTCCTACCACACCTTTTGATGGAACAATTTGATACTTTGCCTATACAATGTTAACACATTGAACATATGCATGAAGAAGAAAAATAATTTTTGACAAAATGACAGCTGTGAGAACTTGGACAATTTTTACCTAATAAGGCTTTTGTATATGCATAGATGGTGCCTTCATGGGCCGATCAACTCCTACCACAGTTTTTAATGGAACAATTTGATACTTTGCCTATACAATGATAACATATTGAACATATGCATGAAGGAGTTTGGTTCAGAAAAAATAGGAACAATTTGATACTTTGCCTATACAATGTTAACACATTGAACATATGCATGAAGAAGTTTGGTTCAGAAAAAATAATTTTTGACAAAATGACAGCTGTGAGAACTTAGACAATTTTTACCTAATAAGGCTTTTGTATATGCATAGATGGTGCCTTCATGGGCCGATCAACTCCTACCACAGTTTTTAATGGAACAATTTGATACTTTGCCAATACAATGGTAACACATTGAACATATGCATGAAGGAGTTTGGTTCAGAAAAAATAGTTTTTGACAAAATGACAGCTGTGAGAACTTAGACAATTTTCCCATATCAAGGCTTTTGTATATGCATAGATAGTGCCTTCATGGGCCAATCAACGCCAACCACAGCTTTCGATGGAGCAGTTTGATACTTTGTCTATTCAATATAGACACATTGAACATATGCATGGAGGAGTTTGGTTCAGAAAAAATAATTTTTGACAAAATGACAGCTGTGAGAACTTAGACAATTTTTCCCTAATAAGGCTTTTGTATATGCATAGATGGTGCCTTCATGGGCTGATCAACTTCTACCACAGCTTTTGATGGAGCAATTTGATACTTAGCCCATATAATATAGACACATTGAACATATGCATGGAGGAGTTTGGTTCAGAAAAAATAATTTTTGACAAAATGACAGCTGTGAGAACTTAGACTATTTTTTCGGTATAAGTTTTGACATATAGAGCTTTCAGGTGTGAATAATTTTGTGTATTTGATCTTAACAAATGTTCCAGATTGCAAGCTTTAATATAATTTGCACAGATTTCTACTTAAATCTTATTTTCACAGATTCTACTGAAATCTTTTTTTCAAAACTAGGGTCTGATGGTTTGAACTATCACTTGCCAAAACTAAGTTTTTTCACTGACCCTTACTGTGCGGGGGGTATCTAATAAGCATTGCTTATTGACTTTTTTCATTCAGATCTGAATAAGCTGCTTTTGAAGAGCCAGCTAATCAGTTTTTGTACAGCTTTCTTGCGGTGTACACAGGTTTAGATAAGCAAAATGTTTAAGCGTTAAATTGTAAATATTTTCTTACCCATCAGTTTTAACATATGTTTTGGGTGCTTAAGAGAACTGTCCCATGGAGACGGTTATTTTGAGTACCCACAGCATATGTTTTGGTTAAGAAATAAGAAAATAAATTTTTTGTTACGCACCTGAGTGTATGATGCCGTAGACTGGCCTCCAGATATACAAAAATTTGAGCATAAAATTGTTATTTTTTCTTATACATCAGTTTAAACATTTGTTTTGGGTGCTGAAAGACCCATCTCATTGAGACTGTTTTTAGTGAACCCAAAACATCTGTTTTGGTTGAGAAATAAGAAAATTAATTTTTGAAAACACACTCTTATCTGGAGGCCTGTCATAGATTGCATAATATGAATACTTTCTAAATTGATAAAAAATCCTAAATAAAGTCTTATTAGGGTCATGTTGGGTCGATTAAGACAGCGAAATAACCATATTCTACCTTTTAAGCATGCATGCATAAGCCCACACTGAGAACGTTATGAGTGGTTAGCAGATATCCAGTGGTGTACAGTAAAACCTGTCTTAAGTGGCCATTCAAAAAGAAGACCAAAAATGGTTTTCAAGACCGATTATTGCTTAATGCAGGTCAAAAGTACTGCAGAATGCTCCAAGGGGAGCATTCTGCAATACTTTTGACCTTCATTTAGCTACCGTTTGTCATTAAGATCTTTGTTTTGTCTATTTTTGAGTTGCCGCCTAAGACAGGTTTTACTGTATATTCATTATATTTGTCACATCTGCTTCAAGCAGGGTGAACATGAAAGGACAAATTTTCTGTCTGTCAGCCCATCTGTCAACATTAAAGTGTGTTTCTCTGCAATAGTGATAGCTGTGTTTGTCAAATCTTGCATATTAATTGTCCTCTGCATACTTTTTGACGCAGCGATGGGGAGCTCAGTGGTAGAGTGCTCAATTTGAAATTGAGGGGTCACTAGTTTGAGCCTTACTGGAGGCACTGTATTGTGTCCTTGAGCAAGAAACATTATCCTCTGCTTAGTACTGGTTCAACCCAGGAATCATCTCAACAGGACTGTTGACTGGGACATAATCAAATTATCCAGTGACCTTGAACCTACATTTCACTCTCCGATGACCTTGACAAAAATCTTCCTGGTAAAGTGTGTTTCTCTGCAGCAGTATCATACCTTGCATAGAAATTGTCCTCGGAATTGTCCTGGTGACCTTGACCTACATTTCATGACATAAGTGTGTTTCCCTACAGCATTGATAGCTGGGAATGCTAAATTGTATTCAGTAAATGTGGTTAGAATACTCTTCCAGTAGGCACTATGACCTTGACCTATATTTCCACCTCCAGTGACTTTGTCATAATCTGTAAAGTGCATGTCTCTTCAGATGAATTCTGTAAAATTGCTTGCTTCAAAATCAAATTGGGTTTAAGCAACTTTACCCTGGCAGGTGTGACACCGCTTTCAGCAGAATTATTGTTATAGATTCATCATGTTGGTGTAAAAGTGTGTGTTCTGATCAGCTGGATTCATAAGAAGCCATCTGCATCTGCACTGATTTCAAAAGCAGTATAGAATTTTGAAGAAAAGAAACGCACACAATGCTTATATCAATGAGTTGAATATAGTATATGTCGTCACATATCAGTTTGGGGGATGAGATGTTTTGAGGCAAACAGTGAAATGTTAACACATTGAACATATGCATGAAGAAGAAAAATAATTTTTGACAAAATGACAGCTGTGAGAACTTGGACAATTTTTACCTAATAAGGCTTTTGTATATGCATAGATGGTGCCTTCATGGGCCGATCAACTCCTACCACAGTTTTTAATGGAACAATTTGATACTTTGCCTATACAATGATAACACATTGAACATATGCATGAAGGAGTTTGGTTCAGAAAAAATAGGAACAATTTGATACTTTGCCTATACAATGTTAACACATTGAACATATGCATGAAGAAGTTTGGTTCAGAAAAAATAATTTTTGACAAAATGACAGCTGTGAGAACTTAGACAATTTTTACCTAATAAGGCTTTTGTATATGCATAGATGTTGCCTTCATGGGCCGATCAACTCCTACCACAGTTTTTAATGGAACAATTTGATACTTTGCCAATACAATGGTAACACATTGAACATATGCATGAAGGAGTTTGGTTCAGAAAAAATAGTTTTTGACAAAATGACAGCTGTGAGAACTTAGACAATTTTCCCATATCAAGGCTTTTGTATATGCATAGATAGTGCCTTCATGGGCCAATCAACGCCAACCACAGCTTTGGATGGAGCAGTTTGATACTTTGTCTATTCAATATAGACACATTGAACATATGCATGGAGGAGTTTGGTTCAGAAAAAATAATTTTTGACAAAATGACAGCTGTGAGAACTTAGACAATTTTTCCCTAATAAGGCTTTTGTATATGCATAGATGGTGCCTTCATGGGCTGATCAACTTCTACCACAGCTTTTGATGGAGCAATTTGATACTTAGCCCATTCAATATAGACACATTGAACATATGCATGGAGGAGTTTGGTTCAGAAAAAATAATTTTTGACAAAATGACAGCTGTGAGAACTTAGACTATTTTTTCGGTATAAGTTTTGACATATAGAGCTTTCAGGTGTGAATAATTTTGTGTATTTGATCTTAACAAATGTTCCAGATTGCAAGCTTTAATATAATTTGCACAGATTTCTACTTAAATCTTATTTTCACAGATTCTACTGAAATCTTTTTTTCAAAACTAGGGTCTGATGGTTTGAACTATCACTTGCCAAAACTAAGTTTTTTCACTGACCCTTACTGTGCGGGGGGTATCTAATAAGCATTGCTTATTGACTTTTTTCATTCAGATCTGAATAAGCTGCTTTTGAAGAGCCAGCTAATCAGTTTTTGTACAGCTTTCTTGCGGTGTACACAGGTTTAGATAAGCAAAATGTTTAAGCGTTAAATTGTAAATATTTTCTTACCCATCAGTTTTAACATATGTTTTGGGTGCTTAAGAGAACTGTCCCATGGAGACGGTTATTTTGAGTACCCACAGCATATGTTTTGGTTAAGAAATAAGAAAATAAATTTTTTGTTACGCACCTGAGTGTATGATGCCGTAGACTGGCCTCCAGATATACAAAAATTTGGGCATAAAATTGTTATTTTTTCTTATACATCAGTTTAAACATTTGTTTTGGGTGCTGAAAGACCCATCTCATTGAGACTGTTTTTTGTGAACCCAAAACATCTGTTTTGGTTGAGAAATAAGAAAATTAATTTTTGAAAACACACTCTTATCTGGAGGCCTGTCATAGATTGCATAATATGAATACTTTCTAAATTGATAAAAAATCCTAAATAAAGTCTTATTAGGGTCATGTTGGGTCGATTAAGACAGCGAAATAACCATATTCTACCTTTTAAGCATGCATGCATAAGCCCACACTGAGAACGTTATGAGTGGTTAGCAGATATCCAGTGGTGTACAGTAAAACCTGTCTTAAGTGGCCATTCAAAAAGAAGACCAAAAATGGTTTTCAAGACCGATTATTGCTTAATGCAGGTCAAAAGTACTGCAGAATGCTCCAAGGGGAGCATTCTGCAATACTTTTGACCTTCATTTAGCTACCGTTTGTCATTAAGATCTTTGTTTTGTCTATTTTTGAGTTGCCGCCTAAGACAGGTTTTACTGTATATTCATTATATTTGTCACATCTGCTTCAAGCAGGGTGAACATGAAAGGACAAATTTTCTGTCTGTCAGCCCATCTGTCAACATTAAAGTGTGTTTCTCTGCAATAGTGATAGCTGTGTTTGTCAAATCTTGCATATTAATTGTCCTCTGCATACTTTTTGACGCAGCGATGGGGAGCTCAGTGGTAGAGTGCTCAATTTGAAATTGAGGGGTCACTAGTTTGAGCCTTACTGGAGGCACTGTATTGTGTCCTTGAGCAAGAAACATTATCCTCTGCTTAGTACTGGTTCAACCCAGGAATCATCTCAACAGGACTGTTGACTGGGACATAATCAAATTATCCAGTGACCTTGAACCTACATTTCACTCTCCGATGACCTTGACAAAAATCTTCCTGGTAAAGTGTGTTTCTCTGCAGCAGTATCATACCTTGCATAGAAATTGTCCTCGGAATTGTCCTGGTGACCTTGACCTACATTTCATGACATAAGTGTGTTTCCCTACAGCATTGATAGCTGGGAATGCTAAATTGTATTCAGTAAATGTGGTTAGAATACTCTTCCAGTAGGCACTATGACCTTGACCTATATTTCCACCTCCAGTGACTTTGTCATAATCTGTAAAGTGCATGTCTCTTCAGATGAATTCTGTAAAATTGCTTGCTTCAAAATCAAATTGGGTTTAAGCAACTTTACCCTGGCAGGTGTGACACCGCTTTCAGCAGAATTATTGTTATAGATTCATCATGTTGGTGTAAAAGTGTGTGTTCTGATCAGCTGGATTCATAAGAAGCCATCTGCATCTGCACTGATTTCAAAAGCAGTATAGAATTTTGAAGAAAAGAAACACACACAATGCTTATATCAATGAGTTGAATATAGTATATGTCGTCACATATCAGTTTGGGGGATGAGATGTTTTGAGGCAAACAGTGAAATGTTAACACATTGAACATATGCATGAAGAAGAAAAATAATTTTTGACAAAATGACAGCTGTGAGAACTTGGACAATTTTTACCTAATAAGGCTTTTGTATATGCATAGATGGTGCCTTCATGGGCCGATCAACTCCTACCACAGTTTTTAATGGAACAATTTGATACTTTGCCTATACAATGATAACACATTGAACATATGCATGAAGGAGTTTGGTTCAGAAAAAATAGGAACAATTTGATACTTTGCCTATACAATGTTAACACATTGAACATATGCATGAAGAAGTTTGGTTCAGAAAAAATAATTTTTGACAAAATGACAGCTGTGAGAACTTAGACAATTTTTACCTAATAAGGCTTTTGTATATGCATAGATGTTGCCTTCATGGGCCGATCAACTCCTACCACAGTTTTTAATGGAACAATTTGATACTTTGCCAATACAATGGTAACACATTGAACATATGCATGAAGGAGTTTGGTTCAGAAAAAATAGTTTTTGACAAAATGACAGCTGTGAGAACTTAGACAATTTTCCCATATCAAGGCTTTTGTATATGCATAGATAGTGCCTTCATGGGCCAATCAACGCCAACCACAGCTTTCGATGGAGCAGTTTGATACTTTGTCTATTCAATATAGACACATTGAACATATGCATGGAGGAGTTTGGTTCAGAAAAAATAATTTTTGACAAAATGACAGCTGTGAGAACT
This sequence comes from Loripinus fragilis, assembly GCA_964019695.1. Lineage (NCBI taxonomy): Eukaryota > Metazoa > Mollusca > Bivalvia > Lucinida > Lucinidae > Loripinus > Loripinus fragilis. The sequence goes on along the minus strand of OZ026523.1, from coordinate 81,639,753 downwards.
TAGACAATTTTTCCCTAATAAGGCTTTTGTATATGCATAGATGGTGCCTTCATGGGCTGATCAACTTCTACCACAGCTTTTGATGGAGCAATTTGATACTTAGCCCATTCAATATAGACACATTGAACATATGCATGGAGGAGTTTGGTTCAGAAAAAATAATTTTTGACAAAATGACAGCTGTGAGAACTTAGACTATTTTTTCGGTATAAGTTTTGACATATAGAGCTTTCAGGTGTGAATAATTTTGTGTATTTGATCTTAACAAATGTTCCAGATTGCAAGCTTTAATATAATTTGCACAGATTTCTACTTAAATCTTATTTTCACAGATTCTACTGAAATCTTTTTTTCAAAACTAGGGTCTGATGGTTTGAACTATCACTTGCCAAAACTAAGTTTTTTCACTGACCCTTACTGTGCGGGGGGTATCTAATAAGCATTGCTTATTGACTTTTTTCATTCAGATCTGAATAAGCTGCTTTTGAAGAGCCAGCTAATCAGTTTTTGTACAGCTTTCTTGCGGTGTACACAGGTTTAGATAAGCAAAATGTTTAAGCGTTAAATTGTAAATATTTTCTTACCCATCAGTTTTAACATATGTTTTGGGTGCTTAAGAGAACTGTCCCATGGAGACGGTTATTTTGAGTACCCACAGCATATGTTTTGGTTAAGAAATAAGAAAATAAATTTTTTGTTACGCACCTGAGTGTATGATGCCGTAGACTGGCCTCCAGATATACAAAAATTTGGGCATAAAATTGTTATTTTTTCTTATACATCAGTTTAAACATTTGTTTTGGGTGCTGAAAGACCCATCTCATTGAGACTGTTTTTTGTGAACCCAAAACATCTGTTTTGGTTGAGAAATAAGAAAATTAATTTTTGAAAACACACTCTTATCTGGAGGCCTGTCATAGATTGCATAATATGAATACTTTCTAAATTGATAAAAAATCCTAAATAAAGTCTTATTAGGGTCATGTTGGGTCGATTAAGACAGCGAAATAACCATATTCTACCTTTTAAGCATGCATGCATAAGCCCACACTGAGAACGTTATGAGTGGTTAGCAGATATCCAGTGGTGTACAGTAAAACCTGTCTTAAGTGGCCATTCAAAAAGAAGACCAAAAATGGTTTTCAAGACCGATTATTGCTTAATGCAGGTCAAAAGTACTGCAGAATGCTCCAAGGGGAGCATTCTGCAATACTTTTGACCTTCATTTAGCTACCGTTTGTCATTAAGATCTTTGTTTTGTCTATTTTTGAGTTGCCGCCTAAGACAGGTTTTACTGTATATTCATTATATTTGTCACATCTGCTTCAAGCAGGGTGAACATGAAAGGACAAATTTTCTGTCTGTCAGCCCATCTGTCAACATTAAAGTGTGTTTCTCTGCAATAGTGATAGCTGTGTTTGTCAAATCTTGCATATTAATTGTCCTCTGCATACTTTTTGACGCAGCGATGGGGAGCTCAGTGGTAGAGTGCTCAATTTGAAATTGAGGGGTCACTAGTTTGAGCCTTACTGGAGGCACTGTATTGTGTCCTTGAGCAAGAAACATTATCCTCTGCTTAGTACTGGTTCAACCCAGGAATCATCTCAACAGGACTGTTGACTGGGACATAATCAAATTATTCAGTGACCTTGAACCTACATTTCACTCTCCGATGACCTTGACAAAAATCTTCCTGGTAAAGTGTGTTTCTCTGCAGCAGTATCATACCTTGCATAGAAATTGTCCTCGGAATTGTCCTGGTGACCTTGACCTACATTTCATGACATAAGTGTGTTTCCCTACAGCATTGATAGCTGGGAATGCTAAATTGTATTCAGTAAATGTGGTTAGAATACTCTTCCAGTAGGCACTATGACCTTGACCTATATTTCCACCTCCAGTGACTTTGTCATAATCTGTAAAGTGCATGTCTCTTCAGATGAATTCTGTAAAATTGCTTGCTTCAAAATCAAATTGGGTTTAAGCAACTTTACCCTGGCAGGTG